>JAVXUP010000678.1:0-377262 GCA_033070095.1 Escallonia herrerae | reverse complement strand
TTGAGCACATAGTTTGGCCATTCCATCCAACGTGACAGCACGATCACTAACACAATTAAAAATTTTGCCGCTTGCAGCAGCTGGATTCCCGACTGCCAGAGTAAGCATGGATGATAAATCCTTAACGTGGGAAATGTTGGTTAGTTGCATCCCAGAGCCTGGTATTAGGATTGGTCTGCCTCGAACGATACCTGTTCATTGAACATTTGATCACGGCAATCATCCAGATCGACAGACAGCGAAAGCAGATATATTATGTGGACAACTAATGTAATAGCCATATGGTTCTGTTATGGATAAGACCATTTTTATACCAGGAAACATCGCCGACTGCTTGCATTTACTATGCAGTTAACTTTTTGACCATCCTCCTATTAGCATTGGCAAATAGGGAACTTTCTACAGGATTATGCACTTACGATCAAAGAACCACTCCTCACAGTCTTTGTTATTGCCAGATCCAATCATGTATTGTGGACGAAAAACTGCCCAACTACCAAAAGCCTCTGAAATGTACTTCTCTACTCCAACATGACCAGCATCAGCCTTAACAGCATCCTGTGACATGCAGAATCTACTGAGTTTACCTCAAGAAAATCCTGTCCTTTCGTGCAATTGCAAACACTAAATACAAACATACCCCTTCAACATGAGGAGGCTCATCAGTTGGTTTGTAAATTCCGGCGCTACTGATGAATAGAAACTGCTTAACACCAGAACTTTTTGCCCAGTCTGCCACAGGCCTAAGAGTAAACAGTCATATACTCGTATCATTCCAAATGCAAAAGCGAGTACTGCAGATCACTTTAGCTTTTTCGGTTTAATTTCAGAAGGTCATCTAGCTTTCACAAACAGAAAAAGAAACAAATCATTTTATAAGAGGGAAAGGAAAGTGAAATCCCGGAACGTTGTTTAACAAGAAGCTAGCCCCTTTTTTATGAGAAAATAAGTCCTGCCATGAGCACCACATAGGATTGAGTGATAATTAGGCATGCTCAATCTACACAGTTACACGATAAGAAAAACATTGGTTCTTTTCTCAAAAGAATCAACTGTAACACAAATCCAAGCAGGCAAGACATCAACGTTCAAGCTAGAACAAGTTGAACTTGTCCACATACCAGTCTCTTTGATTCAATATTTCCCAAGTAGTAAGTTATAAGTTACTCAACAGGGGATTTCCCTTCTAGGATTGTATTCATGCCTAAAATCCTAAGCTCCATATGACCCATATTCATGAATCTTGTATACATTCCACGGTCCTTTCTATTAGGTCTTAGTTTATAGAGCCAATTCATCAACCATCTAGGGATCTTTTCAATCACCTCAACTCCATTTCATCGGGTATACTATCACAACTAACCTTACGTCCAATTAAGTACACAAGACAATGAGACATACAATAACCAAAAGCTTTACTTCTATCAAGCTCAAGCGAATAACATCGTTATGGTAACAGATTTAACTTTCAAAAAACCCAACAAACCTCACAGTGTCCAAGTCTTTGCCATTGTTATCCAACACCACATCAAATGATGACTCCTCCAAGACGCTCCCGATTTGAGCAGGATCACCCCACACTGTCTTTCCCCCGCCACTGACAATCTCCTGCAAAGCTCCCCAACACCCATAATAAGATTCTTTACAGTTCACAATACCTGACAACGGAAACACAAAGAATCCAAATTGAATTACATAATTGTGCCCCCTTTCACCTGGTTTGATTGGTCAAACATTACTTTCCTTATCAATGTTTAAGTTTGATATCGTGTTCAGCTGCTCTAATTCTATTATAGGAAATTGGGAATCCAGAAAATGTCAAAAGCAGACAAAAACATATAACAGAATAATTATAATGGGATCTTAACAGAGAATCTGCTGAATGGAGGCTTCTTCATCTTATCTGAGCTCTCTTCACCAACAGTGAACACGGTGACATCATGGCCAGCACCCAGAAGCTCTTTTGCAAAGTAAAAGCCAATGACTGCATGTCCACCGCTGTTGGTGTTGACTATCAAAACCTTCTTCTTCTCTACAGTGCTGGCCGTGACAGCGAAGGAGGAGAGGCAATGGGGCCTGGAGTTAGTTTTGTGGCTGATAAAAGAAGGGGAAATGGAGATAGAGGAAGAGAGAGAGTGGGAGGAAGAAGAAGAGAGAGAGACGCGTGGAGAAGGGGAAAGAGAAGGGGTATGGAGATTAGAGGAAGGCGAGGTGAAGAGCAGAGCGGATGAGGAAGCAAGAGTAGCCATTGATTGTTAAAAGTGTGGCAACCAGCAGTTTTAAGATACAAAAGATAAAGGCGATATCCCCAACTGCTTTTCAGTTGACTGTTCATTCCCGGGTAAATTCCCCAGAAAAGGTCAAGTGAGAATTTTTACCCTTTTTTCCTCTTATAATTGTTGGCTTAGTGGCTAATCTAAGATCAAGCTGCAAGTAATTCTTAGGTCAAAGTAATTCTCTCGTTTTACCCAGATTATAAGAATCTTCTTCAAATCTCATGTATAGCGACAATTAATAGTCACTAAATATTTTTAGTGACTTTTCTTCTAACACTTTTAGGGACAATTATTAACTATATTTTTTTAGCGTTACTAAATAAAAGTCACTAGAAATATTTAGAGATGATTGATTGTCGCTATATAGGGAGTAGGGGAAGATTCCTCCAACCGGGGTAGCAGCCAAATTTTTTTTTTATCACTAAAGCGTGTTAGCATTACATTCACAATTTTTTCTTCTCTTTGTTGTTACTTTACATCGGTTTAGGCATTTTTTTAGTGACGTTCTATTTCGATAATTCTGATATCACAATTTTATGCTGTAACAGAAAGAGAAAAGAATAAAAGAGCAACTTGACGACATCATTCATCGAGAAGAAGATTAGAAATTAATTTTACATGAAAAAACACTTATACGTATTTACGACATTAATTTCCGCATTGATAAGAATCTGTCAAACTTGGTCAATTGAACATTTCCAAAATCATCAAAACTGGAATTAAAAGACTAGATAGAGTTACTATTTTCCAAATCATCTCACTATATTTTCCTTGATTGAACTGCTAAAGCCTAAATATTTGGTTGCTTGACAAGTCAACACAGTGGGCCCTCGTGGAAGTCTGAGATCAAGTGCAGCCGTTGGATACCCGGATCTCGCAAGAATCCAAGGGTAGAAAAGCAAGGCCACTTTTATAAAGCGCTGGATAAATTATAACGTTGGGCCTCATATCTATTTATTTATAAATACTTTAAAATCACCTCATCACTAGGCTCCCCCAGATACTAGCCGTTGCATTCTCTTTTCTTCTCGACTTCTCTCTGCTCTCTTCACTTTCTCTCTCTATATCAAGGTAGCTCTAATGGCAGCTTCAGTTGAATCTCCATCCCCTGCTTCCCTCCACAAGGTTTGCCTCTTCAAGACTCTTCAACTTTCATGTTTCTGCAAACCCATTTCAATTAAGACGTCATGATTCCTCCTCATTAAATAGTATCTTCAAATCTAATTACAGGGATCAATGGAGTTCACTGGTGCATCTCCTGTGCTCAGCCCGTCTTCAGATAGGCGGTTCTGGAGTGCGCTCCGGACCCGTATCGACACGCTGCTCGAGAATCGGAAGCCTATTGATCAATCTTCACCGAGCCAACTGGTGAAAATTTTGTTTCTAATAAACTCGTAATTTCCCTTTTTCTTTGATGTTTACTGACTATGGCACTGTTAATTGTTTGTAGAATGGAGGTGAAGTGGATCGCGCTAAGCGAATGAAGGAGGACTCGTTGCTTCTGCTCAGGGGGTTCGACTCTGTTTCCAGTACACTGTCTCAGCTGTCTGACAATATAGCAAATGCCCTTCAGGTAACCATTAAAAACAAGCCTTTCAGGGTTTATAAAGCTCGAATCTACTTCAATATGAGTTGACATTGAAGGTCTATCTAGTTTGTGTTCTCAGAGTCAGTTATTCTGATTAGAGAAAGAACAAATTTTGACTATGAGTTTTTCAGGGAGCTAGAGAACTTGGTGGACCACCCACATTGTCAGAAATAGTAAACAGCACACTGGAGAAAGATAAAAGCAAGGAGAAAGAGTCAGAGGAAGAAAGTGAAGAGGGCCACAGAGGTATAAAAAGGAAGTTCGATTCTCAAGAATGTTCTGATGAAGAAAAAGAGGAATCACAAGAAGCCAATGGCCAAAAAGAGTTGGCAAAGCTCAAGAAAGCAAAAAATGTCAGTCTTTTCAGTAATTTGTGATTATTGGTAGAATGGAACCCGTGTGCTTTTGTTAATTGCTCATTCCTTCTGTTTGGCTTTTGAAGCTCGCGATGTCAATGGCGAAACAAGCGGCTTCACTTGCAAGAGAACTCAAGTCCATAAAATCCGATTTATGCTTCACACAAGAGCGATGCGCTCTTCTTGAGGAGGAGAACAGGAGGCTCCGAGATGGATTCGCCAAGGAAATGAGGCCCGAGGAAGATGATTTGGTAATCTTCTTCACCATACATTTATTTGATTGACCAAAGCTTTCTAGCACTTTATTTATGTGGTCCGAATCGTTGGCTGGCAAGTATTAAGAAATGAGAATGCAATTCAGTTAAACAACGTTAGAAGGCTGCATCAATTGAATTAATCCGCGTACCCTTATTGAAGAATGTCTAACAACTCGGCATGTCCAACATATAACTTGTTTAATTGGTTGGGCAGGTGAGGCTTCAATTGGAGGCACTTCTTGCTGAGAAATCAAGATTAGCAAATGAGAATGCAAACTTGACTAGGGAAAACCAGTGTCTTCACCAGCTTGTGGAGTACCATCAGCTAACCTCCCAAGATCTCTCCGAATCGTATGAGCATGTAATAAGGGGGATGTGCTTGGACTTTTCTTCTCCACCGCCGCCCATACCTGAAGAGGAAAGAGAGGATGTAGATGGTATCGAAGTTCCGAAGACACAACACGTATATGGACTCCCCACTTCCCCTGATGGGCGCTCCAATGTAAAACTACAGATGGAGAAATGCTGAAGTCATATCAGCGTTTTCCTCAATCATATCATTGGAAAATTGGGTTGAAAGCTCGCTCAAGTCATGGTATCTGGGTTTTCAGGTGATAATGAGCGAGCTTTCACTGTAGTGTGTATAATTTGGATTTTTGTAGTTCTTAATAACAAAAAGTATTTGTCAAATATGACATCTCTACATTCCTTGGTGCTAATCTTTACCTAGAGCGCTCAAAGCATGGACTATATGTAACCACCCTAGAAAAGCATTTACAATTACATCAAAATCTAATCACAGAGACTAAACGTTTCTTCAAATCAACATTTGGCCATCGCAAAGAGATGGCAACATCAACTAGGCTTGAAAGTCAAAACTACAACTACAGTCAAAATATCCCTAAAACTCCTACTGAGCTCTGAGAATGCCAGCACGTACTAACAAGAAAATGGCATAATCACCCTTACAAAGTGCTACTGAGACGCTAAAGATTGTTACTTCCTTTTACGCCTCCTTTTCTCATTAGCTCGAGAAGCTTGGGGTACAACAGCAGCATCTGGTTCAACAGCAGAACCTGGAGACGAAAGATTAGCCAGTGCTTCAGCAGCTTTTGTCAGATTGGAGACCAACATGGCGTCCTTAAATTGCCCAATCATCTTCTTCATATCCTCATACTGCAATCAAGTAACTACAGGTGAAACGCTACCGGCAACTTTACACTCTCAAGAGCAGGGATCGATAAAAGGTAGATATTCGAGTCAAAAGTTTACAAGTAAAGCCAGAGTTCTTATTATGTAGAATGTATACATAATAAGAGCAACGAGCAAGTAGTGAAATCATCTCTGTAAAGCTAAAGTTCAAAGAGAGCAAATAAACCCTCTGATATAGGATCACCCGGTTGTTAAAAGCAAATGCCGACTTTGTTGTTCTGGGTTCTGAATGCATCGCATATGATGCTGATCTACTAAAAACATTTATAATTACGAGACCACACGAGGTTAACCTGTGCCTTTCGGACATGTGTAAGAAAGATCCATTCTTTGATCAAAGAGAACAATTATTTCAGAATTTGACAGATATAACACTTTGCATGCCCAATCAACGAGAAGCACCTGCCAAGTTAATGAGACGAGAAAAGAGTGATAGACCAAGAACAACAGGAGTACAACCAGTGAAGTCAGTTGTTTGATAGAAATATAACAACAAAGGCCTTTGACCATGCGAGTGGAACAGTGAATTATGCTAGGAAATTTCTACCGACAAAGCCACAAATCTTGGAATAAACCAGATCCATACCTGTCATCAAAGAGCCAACACGTTGCGTTCGTGTTTAAATCTTTTACATTACAGTATCACATTCCAGGCAAGCGCGTTGAAAATCGCGTATTTATTTCTTCTGCGTGCGTTGCACCCATTGTGATGCCTTCAAAAATTTTCCTTACATATAGGCGAACTTTCATTCGACTTAAGACTGGACTTAGTTTCTCTTCTCTTAGAAAAAGGATTAGAAGGTTGACCCAGGCAAGTCAGTCAAGCGCCCAAGAAAGATATTTCAGCAGGCCAGGCAGCAATTAAGGGCAACTCTCTTCAAATCAAAGGTATTACTGGTTTGTATGAAATGTGCTGGAATTTTGAACTAGCCACGGGGGGAAATAGTCCAGTCAAACTCTGATCCGCAAGTAACGGTGAAAAGGTATTTGTTAGTTTGGGGTCAGTAAGGAAGGTGGTTGTTAGGGTAGAACTCCCCTGACCCAAAGTTCATAATATTTGCATAGAGAAAGATCAGGACACATTTTGAAGGAGATCAAGGACAGGATACAGGGTTATCCAGCCGGGGAAAACTATCAGCTTAGAGATTGCTCTACCAAAAACATGATGAGACAATCAGTCAAGGTATTAAAAAATCAGGTTTTCAAGAATACTATATCTCTAATTAGAACATCTAACTGTGCCTTCGGGAAGGGACATTAACAAACAGACCATAGTAAGATACTTCAACTGCATGGTAACTTAGTAAAGCATTTTTCACTAAGATATCAAAAGACAACATAGCTGAGATATAGCAAATTAAAACCATACCATTTCGAGCTTTGCGAGAGCTATTTCCAACTTCTTGCCAAGCTGGTAATTTTCGCCTGTTAAAGCTTCAACCTGTCAATGACAGCAAAAAGGATATGAGGTATTGAATTACCCATAACAAGGAATTAAGAAGCCACTTCAGAATATATGAACCTTCTGTTGAGAGTCTATATATAGGCTTTTGTAATTGAGATTCTTAGAAGGGTTTCGAATCAAATCATACATCTCAGTCACCTGTTTCATTGTTTTGATGGAAGCATGAGATTCATCGTCACAAATAGAGAAATCAACAATTAAAAATTAGAAGTCTTAGGGAAATAATAGTTAGATGCCTTGGCATTCAATTGCGTCACGACTGTAACAAGATTCTTGTGCTTCTCTTCCAAGCTTTTCAGACTCGGGGGCTCAGAGTCAAAGTTACGTTGGTCAACACGTGGCTCGTCTTCTCTGTCACTCTCTAGAAGATTAATCTCCTCGGCCACAGCTTGTATTTCTTGGTTGCAATTGGGCGGAATTAAATTCTGAAGGCGTCCAGATCGCCGAACAACAACACTTTTGTCCTTTAAAGCTTCCTTCCTCGTGGACAAGCTGGCAGACTTTTCATGCAATTCAGGCTCAGATTTTTTCATCACCAGATAAGGGCGCGGACGTTCAGGCTATGAAAAAGGAAATTAAGTTATCAGCCAGACAATAAATAGCCACAATCAGCTAAGTTCGCAAATACTTCCTTAGGCATTATGCATGTAATGCCGTATAAGGTTCTTGAGTGCGTACATAAATAAAACCCAAATACATGCATAAGAAGAAACACAGAAAAAGTTGACTTCAACAGAACATTCTTTTCATAACAAGAGGATAAAATTTTGCCTAATAAAGCATGGATAGCCGCATGGAAGAAAAATAAGAGGAACAACAAACAGAAGGACAACAACAGCAACGAAAAGTAACCAACGGATACGTGATATCATATCCCAAATTGGACAACTTTTGGTACATCCCTTCTGTACTAGGCTCATACCAAACATAGCCATATACAATTAAGTAGCTTATAGCTTATAGCAATCTCTTCTTTCTTTACTTCTTTGGTACACATCTTCATACAAAGTAGGGGAACTATAATAACAAATATAATGGCACCTTGAAATTACAGATAGCCACATTTCCAAATCAATTCCACCCTTAACTTGCTGTGCGAATTAAAAAAGTTCAAATATCTTCAAAGTCACCATTTACAACTACCTCATTTTAGGTTTGCCGCTGGATCACTTAATCATGCTCTGTTTATCTTTCTCCAGTCGTTAATTAACTCATGCTTCGACACTTGCTCAAACAAAATAATAGATCTCATAGATTGAAAAGCATTCCATTGCCAAATGATGATCATGGTTTAACAAGTGACATGCTTTCTGTAAGAAAGATATGCAACAGATTGCTTAAAGCCTGCTCCACTTCCTTTTCTTATGTCGTGTGTGTGTGTGTGTGTCGTGTGTGGGGGGGGGGGTCAAACCAATAAACTACCCCTCCAACCACCTCCTTCATTGCCAGACTCTGGACACATGCAATTATTAAACCACAACGTATAAGTTAGGTAAGGGTGTTCAAGAGAGATTCAAACCACCAATACTGCACTTTGGTAAACTTAAAAGCACATTAAATTTCTTTTACAGTGTATGCTTCCTTCAAGTTTGCTCCTGATTCTTCTAGTTAAAAGACATGTTTAATGAAGCTTTTGTCCTCAAAGTTTCCAATGTGGACAACTATCGCTTTGGTAGATTTGAATTTTTCTTCAGTGTCCCTGGGACTGCCTACTTCTACCAGTTCCCTAATATGCTTCTCCTTGTACATTACAGTTCCATGATTTTAGCATTGAGTTTATACTGATATAAACTAATGAAAGTTGGTTAATCAAATCATGATAAAGATGTTAGTAACTACAAAGCAGCTTGTACTCTGTAACCAGAACTTTAAGAACCCTGCATACACATTCAAAGTTCCAAACTAAAGAAAATTTACAACCAAACCCCTTAAATCACATGCAAAAGAATAGATATCTAGGGTTGCCTTTTGCCGTTTTAGCAAAGTCCCCTCGAGCCTTAACATATAAAGGAACTTACTTTTAAGAAATGAAATCACGCTGATAATAAAGTAGTCATTAGCTATCAAACAGAAATAAACATCTTTCACAGTGATGCCTGAAAAGTGCTAGCAACACATAGGAACAAGAATAACACGGGGTAAAGAAGAAGAAAGTATGTACTCTCCAGAATCTTTTGAACCTACACACCACTACAAACTTCCTAACTAAAGAAATGAGTCGGTAGGAGAAAAAAAAGGACCGAATCAGCTTAGGCAAGAAAGAGAAAAGCCCTCAACAGGTAGTGCCTAAGATCAAATTTACAGATACCGAGGGTGATGAGCAGGGTAAGAGTGGAAGGAGACGGAATGGTATTGACAGCCAAAACCCTTAAACCCACCATACACATGCAAAAGAATGGATATCTAAAGCCACCTTTGGCCACTTAGAATCTTTAAAACGAAAGAGATACTACTGCTAGAACCCTAAAATTCAACATGCACGTGCAAAATAATAGACAAGGCAGTCTTGGGCCACTTAACAAGATTCCCAGAACCCCTCAAGTTCCCAACAAAAATGAACTTCCCCCTAACAATTCAAAGAACCCACCTTATACACAGATGTATTAAGGCAGATAAATGAGACCCATCAAGATATCAAACCAAGAAAGTGATGAGAGAGCAAGAAAATCAACACAGAAACAATCAACACATTTCAATTCATAGTAACAACGAAGAGAATAAAAACAAAGAGCAAGACAGAATTAGACTATTGTTTTGTTTATCATACGCGTGAGTGTAAATTTGTACCATGTTAGCGATCTTCAGAGGCTTTGCCGCTTTGGGTTTCCTCCCCATTACTTCTTTTCTTTCACACAACACGCACACACAATTAAAAAGATTTTTCACCCTGCTCTCTGCTTTGTTTCGCCTTCCTTCTGTGTGGGCTTAATAAAGCGAATGGGCAGAGCAAGAAGGCCACGTGTTCAAGCCCCATTTGATGTGACATTCTCCAATCTTGACCGCTGGTGTCTGCGATTTTCAAGGGATGGTGTAATAACACCCCTCGATTGCGTGGATTTGTGTTCTTTTTAGGCGTCAATTGTAGTATTGGCCTCTATATTTATTCGTATTTGTAGAGTTCAAATAAATTGAGGGTATGCCGACCTTGTCTTCACTTTATATTCAAACAAGTTTTGACTTCACGCGATACAACTGAAACTATTGTGACGTTATCGTTAAAAAAAGTGTTTACATACCTTATACTGGAGGCCCAAAAAGATAAAAAAAAAACAAAAGATATACTCAAAAATGAGTAACTATAGGTGTTTAAATTTTCAAATTTGTGCAAGTAGTAAAGTTTTTTGAATTTAATTAGAGATTAATAAAAGTAGGACAAAGTGATAGTTGAGCTCTATTTATATTGTTTAAAGGTTTTATATAAAATTACTTTTGTGGTATTGGCCAAAAGTGGAGCGCCAACATATAAACTTAAAATTTTACGGCTGAAAATCATATCATAGAATCTGAACAAATTAATAACTAAAAGAAGCAAATGAAAAAATGTTCATGTTAAGCATGAAAACAAATGTGCTCTTTGGTGATTCCAAAAATAATGTTGGAAAATTGCGTTCCTACACCTCATCTTGAAAAAGATTTTTACTTGCAATGCTTTAATTAAAAGAGATATTAAATTGGTAGAGCCAAAAGGAAAAGAAAAGAAAGAGATACGATTATAAAAGGTATACAATTTAAACGAAACACGAAAAAAAGTCAATTGCTAAACATCAAATTGGATAACACAGTGTTATGAATAAAGCCAATTGCTATTGGTAAATGTTACGTAGATTTCTCAAACTTCTTCCTCGAAGATGTATTTGCGTTTTCCTCCGCTACAAAAAAGTACGGTGCACATTAGATAAATGTTTCAAAGCAAAAATTAAAGAGTATATCACTTGTAATGAAGAAAATATTAAGACTAATTTTAAAGCACCATGAATGTATAAATTTACGAAACACAAAAGAACAAGGAAAGAGACGGGCTACTTTTAAACACGCAGATTCAAGTTAACAAAAAGGAGAAAACTACGTTGTTGAGATGGAAAGAACGCGCGTCCCAGATAATAAACGTGCAAGAGAAGATAAGGAAAAAGAGAGATAATTACTAATCTAATTATCAAATTTAAGAAAGAAAATAAAAAAAAATAGAGTTCATTTAGGGATTAGTTTACAAATAAAAAATAAAAAACATCCTTCATTTGAATTGTAAACTTTTGGAAATATTTTCAGAAGTAGTCTATGAATTAAAATTTATACAAGGACTATTGACTAGAGATATAAAAAATGCAAAAAAAATATTGGAGATAATTAGGGATTAGTTTACAAAATTAGAAGATGAGGTTTTTTTATTTTGAATTAAAACTATCAAATTAGTTTCGAAATTATAATTAACAAAGTAAATAAATTAACAATGGTTTCAAAAACTCAAATTAAAAAAAAATCTCGTGACAAGTTAAGACAGTATCAAAGTAAGTGATAATTAGACAACATTCTCTATATTTCAATTTTATAATGTATATACTCAATGGCCTTTTCCATCAAAAAAGAAAAAAATATATACTTTCATTATTATCGTTTTATCTGAACAATTTTCAAAATTTCCTTCATTTGTTAAGTTCGATCTCGTGCCATTATTGCACATAAATTACTTTCAACTATGTTTTTACGCTTGCGTCCTTCCGCATCTATCATTTATTTTCCTTTCACTACATTCAAACAAGCATTATAATAATTACTAAATCTAAAAAAAAAACTCTATTGTCCAAGCAAAAAACCATGAACTAGATCCACGAAAATTCGTGGAACGCATGTGTATGCACTTTTCATCCGCGCGGCTAGTTAAAACGACGAGCCGCAGCCGCACCACACTTGCCATGTTCTTACGTAGGGAGTCCCTTGCAGCCGCTCATTCAGACATGTGTTCAGAAGGATAGCACTTACACAGTTCACACCAACAATGTATTCAGCAGCGGTGAAGAAACTACTGCAGATAAGGCTTCTCTTCTCCCTCCTCCTACTTAGAAAGGAGACCCATTTTCTTGATAGTGAAATCCCCTATTTCCAATGGTATCACTCGTCTCTAAACCCACTTCAATACATTCACTCACACCCTACCACCCGCTTTTCTTGAACCCAAACCACCCCCACCACCGCCCGCCGCCTCACTTCAAACCCCACCCTCCAAAGACCCATCTTTTCATCAATTCCACACAAAAAGATCGCTCAAGCAGTCAAGAACAGCTACAACAGCCACCAAGAACACTCTTTCCAGGCGGCTACAAGCGGCCGGAAGTAAAGGTGCCCGGTCTAGTCCTTCAATTGAACCCCGAAGAAGTTTTGGAGGATAAAAGTGCTTTGAATGCTGTTGACGATGCCGTTTCGAAGTGGGTCGGGATTGTGGTGCTCAATGGCGGTGAAGGAAGTGGTGGGGGGAAGCTGTACGAGGCGGGGCGCTTGTTGAAGTCGGTGATTAGGGATCGGGCGTACTTGATGGTTACTGAGCGTGTTGATATTGCGGCCGCGGTTAATGCCTGTGGGATTGTTCTCTCTGATCAAGGTTGTTTTCACATTCTCGACGGTGCATGTAAATTATTACCCTTATGCTGCATTTTCCCGAGTTAAGCGCACGTGGTTTCATTTGATGCACATCCTATCGAATCATAGTCATTATTAAGGGCTGACTTTATTCTTCTTGATTGACTTATTCTTCATTGTTTTTATTTCTACACGAAATAAAAAGGACCATAACATAAGTTATTAAGAACACGCTCTAGCTGCTGTTGGGTAATAGGAAAATTCTTTGTTTAAGTTGGTAAAATTCATAGCTCGTATTATATGCCAGCATGCTGTACCCACATTGCTTTACAGATAGGTGCATTAAAGATTTAGCTCTAGGGCATTAAGGATAATGCCTACTAGATCACCATTGTTCCCCGTCAAGTACCTAATGCAATGTGAAAATGTAGGCAATTCAATCAGTAGTTTCTTTTTCAATTTTCTTAGCATGGGTACTGATGTTGGACACAGGGTTTTATCGTTCAAAGTTGCCTTTAACAATTTTTTTGATTGGAATATCTTTCATTTTAGGAATAACATGCTTCTCCCTCTTTTAACAGGTATTCCTGCCATTGTAGCAAGGAATACAATGCTGGGTCAAATCTGAATCGGTCGTTCTTCCTTTGGTGGCAAGAATTGTGCAAACTCCAAATGCTGCTGTTAATGCATCTAGTTTTGAAGGTGCCGATTTTCTTATATACGGTGTTGATGGTAAGACGCATCTCGAAGACCTGGTGCGATCTGTATTTGACTGTGTGAAAATTCCAACCTTTCTCATAATGAATTCACTTGCGCGTGACAAACTTTCCAAAGAATCATCAGAATTACTGAAATCAGGAGCTAGTGGTTTAGTTATTTCGTTGCAACAGTTGAGGTTGTTTGGAGATGGTGCTCTCAGCAAACTGTTTAACAGTGCATATGCATCCGATAAGAGGACAGAAGAAACCCCAGAAAGGGCGGATAAGCTCAGAATGTTGGATATAGAAAATGGTTCTCCCGGGAAAAAGGGGGTGTCTGGCTTCACTAAATTGGAGGATAGAGAACGAAAGTTTATTGAAAAAGAGAAGTTGGTCTTGTCGGAAGCACTTGATGTTCTCCAAAGAGCTGCTCCACTGGTGATCTTTAAATGTTTAACATTTGGTAGCTAAAGAAACTGTGGAGATGATTATGTTCTTCGCAAAGGTTGCCTTGCTTATACCGATGTGGTTTACCATCCTGATTGACAGATGGAGGAAGTCTCACTTCTCGTTGATGCTGTTTCACAACTTGATGAGCCATTTTTACTGGTTATAGTGGTAATTGTGTGCTGAACTTCAACAAATTCTGGTTCCACGGATATACATTGGTATTAGCTCTATATTTCAAAGAAGTTCTTCAATTTTGTTTTTCGGGTCCAATCTAAACTTAACTGGGTTCTCATATTCATACTTATCAAACTTTTCACACCTATTTTCTTTCTGTTTCTTTTCTCCTATGCTTAAATGGTCCGTGCTCTTTAACCCAAGCAGTGAAGTTGAGTGGAGAATGGTATCATTTGAAAGCAGTTTATCTTGTATTGTATGAGGCATGAACAATTGCATTTTAGTTGTCGATCTTAATCTGCCATAGAAGGTTCCGAACTCTATAGCGGTGCTCTCACTATGGTAATCTGGAACACATTCCTGCAAGTTTGGTCAGCAAAATTGGTACTAGAAGGGTTTTCCCTGTTCACTATAAGCCAACCCCCCCCCCCCCCCCTCCCCTTTCCTTCTCTTTGTACTTGTTCAGTTGCATCTTAAGAACCACTAAAACAGGTAGACTATTTTTCCTAGGAAACAGGTCTGCTCGTCCTGGTTTGATTTGCCTGTGCAATCTCACATTCTCCCCTTCCACTCTCAAAAGTACAATCTGGAATTGATTGGTGTGATTATGTGGCCTTTGCAACAGAATGTTTGATCTATTTGACTGTAATGTAAAGCTACCTTTTAATTAAGCCTGACGTTTAAGATATTGTAGTTCTTGTTTAGCCTTCATACTTTTTGAAGATTTCAATATTCATCTGTTTGCACCTTTAAGTTTTTTTTACTCTTTATCCAACATTACAAAAATCTATGACAAAGATATACTCATGACAAGCATTACTAGCGCGGGCTGTGCGGCCTAGTGCACAAACCTTTGCGGGTCTGGGTTATCGTACAATAAAAATCCTTACCCATATTATCTTTCTACGAATGTAAATAAATCCTTACCCATATTATCTTTCTACAAATGTAATAAGTCAGGAGAAGTGGCATAACTCTTGGAAGATTGAAGTTACATGGATTATATAATGTTTCATCAATGCTCTTCTTGGGAAAAAGTACCTAAAAGATGGGGTAGTTCCTACAACAAATGAGATTACATTCTTACGCTTTTCAGAGGTGAACTCCAGTGAGCAACAGCGTTGTGAATGGCATCCAGATGGTCAATATATATGCTACCTGCCTGCTCCCATACTTAAAGAAGTGAGCTGCTTTGCCCTCATTCTTTATCTTCTACTCTTGAAGACAGTTCAAAAGCAATTTACCCTCACAATGTGCATAATTGATTCACTTGATGGTTTAAGATTGTTTAGTGTGAAATTCGTAGTTCCAAAGTAGTAATTTAATTATAAATAGCATCTATTTTCTATTCTTGAATTTACTAAGTGCTGAAATATCTGCACGTTTATAACACTCCTTTGCCGGGTACACTGGTGTTAGTATGACATTTCTCACTTATGTGCAATAATCAGTTCTCCCATGTGATCCAGCTAACCGAGTTTTTTGGTCATAAGCCTCTTGATATCATCATAGTCATTAGTATCACCATAGGCATGGAATTACCATCATGTCAATGGATTGGTTTGGCAAGGTTGCCAAAGAATTGATTGTCATGATCTTGTAATACGCACTGATCTAAATGCTTTTTGCACCTAGAAGAGAACTGACGGACTCTATGCCAAGGATTATCAGAATATGAGTTTGTTTGCGTGGTGTGTAACTGGATATCATATATATTGATGACAATGAAAAATCTGCAATTTGCATAAGTTTCCTTCATTTACGCAACATGCCTCCCTGTTGTATGGCCAGTATAACTTAATCTGGATACGTATGTCCTATATTAAATGCTTGTGTTGATCTGGAACAGATGATTATTGTGGACACTCCTGGAACAAATGTGATTCTTCAAAGGCAACAATGTCTGACTGAGGAGTTCGTGCCTCGTGCAGATTTGCTTCTTTTTGTTATTTCAGCTGACCGCCCGAAAGTGAGGTATGACAAGTGAATGACCTTTATATGTCATGGGATGTTACGTCATCACATCGTTCCATTTTATTTTTTACTATTGAGAAACGGACCATGCATGATTACAAAGCATGTACTTCTACTATCTGAAATATCAAATACGTCATTTGACTGGACAAAATACAGATGTCTTATAATGTTTTGGGTAAAAAGACAACTCTACCCCTTTGTTTGTCTTGAATTTTCCTTTCTCTATCTCCATTTTGTAATAGAAACACCCCCACCCCCTTTGTGTCCACCCTCTCCCCCCTCCCGGTCTTCACCCATTGCCAGCCACCAACCCCACTACAACTGCACAACTACCAACCCTAATATGAGTCCCGCCGCTGCCCCGCTGCCGGGCGAAGCCCTCTCCCCCTCCTCCCTTGCCATCAAGTCCTTCTCCTGCCACAGCCACAACCACCCCAACGACACAGCCACAACCACACACGCGCACTTGCACAGATCTGTGGTGACTACGTACTCGGAGGTGGAGGTGGGGGTCATGGAGGTGGTGGAGGCCATTTTGATGCGGTGATGGCTGGTGGTGAGGAGTAGTTGCTACCGCTGTGGTGGTGATCTGATCCCATCGGCATGACGAGGGTGGGGGGCCTTCATGGTTGGCGACGGCGGTGATGTGTCGCGATTGCATTAATGGTAGGCGATGACAGTGATGTAGCAATCTGGGTGGCTGTCGTGATTGTAGCGATCTATGATCGTAACAAGAGTGACGGGTTGTGATCGTAACAGTAGTGATGGCTGATGGCAAGGGTGGTTGGTGGTGTTGGGTGGTGCTGTGGTGGTTGGTCGTGGTGGATATGGTGGTGGTGCGATGGGTCATGGCAGGGGTGAATGCTTATATAATCGTGGATCATCTTAATAAGATTCCTTTTCTCAATCTTATGTATATATCCAAAACCTATTAGCAATCCGATAAATGTGGTAAGTAAAACAGCTATAAATTTATCCAAATAAATATTGATATAGCTAAATTAGGTCAGAATCTATAATCTTTGTTCATATATCCAAAACCTGTCAGCAAGTTCAATTAGTTTAATAATAGCAATACCAATTAACCTACTAAGGATATATAGCAATACTACAAACTTAGCTTGGAATCTGATATGTTTGTTTAGATTACCACTAATCTGCTTTGATTACTATGTCTTCTTATGATATTCATGTATTTATTGTCCATTTTATCTCCGCCCCTACCTCGAACCCCAAAAAAGAAAAATTGTTTCCAACTGCCTTAATATTCAACAACAGTAGGAAACTTAAATATTGAGCTGCTACATTTGGTTTTTGGACACACTAACGTTTCTCTGTACTGCAAGTTTCAGTTTTGCAAGGCCATTTAGGTAGTCGCCTGCCGACTTAATTAATTTTTCAGCCTCAGTCACAGGCTTCAAAAAGCCTTTATCCTTTTTTTTTTGTTCTTTTGGGGAGAGAGAGACGCGTGTGCAAGTGTGCCTATATAACTAGTATGCGAGTAATGGTGAGGCTATCCCATATTTCAATTGGACAACTGACTGTTAGGACCAGGGAATGCCTACAAGTTTATGAGGTTGTGGTCATCAGGAACAGAATCCTAACAACCAGAAACATTTTCTTCTTCTAATGTTTTCTCTGGCTTAGCATTGTTTGTGTTGAAAGGGTCCTACCTTAGCACAAACTTATATGACATACTAATTAGGAAACTGACACGAGTTAACATTAGTGCTTCTCATAAGAGAACAACCCAACATTGAAGACTGTGTTAATGAGAAGACCATAGAATTCTTGTTTCTAGCCTGATAAACTCTTGTGGAGAACGGAAAAGACTATAGATCTCTTTTTCTAGTAATTCATTGTTATTTAAATTACACTCGTGATGAGTGTATGAAGATCGAACTTTATACCCAAAATTTTGAGGTGAGCACCTTCCCATACACATCTGTTTAAATAACTACTAATTAGTTTCTTAAATTAAATCCTTTTAATGTACTTTAGTTCATTAGTTTAACAAACTTAAACTCTATGTATCTATCTAAAACAAATTGTAAATAGTTGAAACATCCCAATAATTTTGTTGAAACCTCCAATGTACTTCTGTGTGTTGTTTCCAGAAAAGATTAAGTTACAGCAAACCCTACAAGTGCACAAGAACACAAGATGAACTTTAATTATGGAATGTTTGGATATTGAAAATTTTCAGTTGCCTATGAAAGAAAACAAGTAGTTTCACTCATGCTAATTAACTGGCAGGTGGTACAGACCCAACATAATGAAAATGAAATATAAGTTTAAGATTTGCTAAAGAAACGACAATCTTTCATGTTCTAGAATCACTATTCCATGTACAAAGCACATGATCTTTACTAGTAAAATACAAATGTTGTTATACTGGAAGGGTATATGTGTTATGAATCTTTAAAATTTTGGTCTGACATGTAACATTTGGAAAGTCAATGGGTTGACTGTAATCACTTCCTAATCTCAAGGAATTCAGTGATATTTTCCTTTAAGAAATTTAGTGCTAATAGCCCTTGTTACAAGAATTATTCTTTTTAAAATAATGGAGATGGTTGCCAAGACTTTTTGCTCATGTATTTCCATATTACTGTCAGGCGTGAACTCTATATATTATTTGATAACGAGTATATATGTCATCTAAAGATGTTTATATTTTTGTTTCAGCCAGTAGAACCCATTTTGCATGACTGCTGCCTATCACTCCATAATCATTAGCATTTTATGTTTTTATCTTTGCCTCAGTAACTGGTCACTGTTTTTCTGTGTCATCAGGAATTGCTCAGTTGTAAGTTACAACTTGTAACTTACAGCACCTTTGGTAGATGCTTCTTATGCATCTACAGTCATAGGTTTTTGCGTCATGCATGCTTACTATATGTGGTTCATCTGTTCCTGCTTTGCAAGTAAACGATGTAATGACGTAATCGTAACAGAGTGAACATGTTTATTCCATTTATGTATCTTTGAGTTAACTTCTAATTATTGTTAATTAAGCCTCGTTCTGTTCCGGATTTTGTTCTGCTGTATGAGTTAGCTAAAGTTGAATGGTCTTTGTCAGTATAGGAGGTGTACATCAATGTGGTTTGATCGTTGTCGAAATCTGAGTTCTGCTCCACTTTTTGTGCTTTTTCAGGTTGCTTTTCTTTGTTACACTCAGCAGTGGAAGAAAAAAGTTGTGTTTGTGCTGAATAAATCCGACATTTATCAGAATGCTACTGAGGTTGGATCATGTTTTGTGTTCACTTGTTAAGAAGTTGTGTCAAATTGCTTGTTTACATAGTATTGATTAAGTCGAAGTTGTGAGCCTATTGTGAGGTTACCAGTATTTTGACTTCTAAATATTTGATGCACTAGGTAGCACGGACACGGTGTCGGACACCGACGGGGACACCGGACACCGCAATTTCCAAAAAATCAGATTTTGGACACCGCAGGACACCGCTATTTTTTAATATATATATATTACACACCTCATGTGGATCTAGCTTATATATATATTTAATATATATTAAAGACATTTCACAATTTAAAATAACAAAATAATTAAGTCAAAATAGTATTTCTGAAATTAAAGTATTGGACAAAATAATTAAGTAAAAAAAAAAAGAAAGAGAGGACTTTCTTCACTTTTTAATCGGTACAAATGCAAGAAAGGAGTCAAACAACTCTTGGCAGATGGAGACAAAAAAAAAGAAGAAAGAAAAAGGAGACCAGATTGAGAAAGGGAGACTTTCACTTTCAGAATAGAAGAGACTTTCAGAGAGGGGAAGAATGGAAGAGAAAGGAGACGGGATTGAGGAAGCAGGACCTGTGGGTCAGCGACGGCGGCAGAGGAGCTCCGGCAACGATGAAGTGAGCTCTGGCGATGGCGACGGCGACTGAATCTGTCGGCTTTGGCTTCGGAATGTTGGCGACTGAACTCCGGCGATAGCTCCGGCGACAGATCCGAGTCGGTAATGGCTCTGAAGGGCACTCATGAGGCGAGAGAGAAGGAGATGGCCGTGAGGTAAGAGAAACAGATCGTCCGACACTGCTCCATGCCATGTCCGACACTTCTCGGCGAAGTGTCCGACACGGTGTCGGAAATTAAAAAAAATATATATATCCGACACCGATCGGCGGTGTCCGACACGTGTCGGGCGGTGTCCAGAGGGTGTCGGGGTGTCCGTCCGTTTGGGACACCATACCTCCACCTAGGAGAGGTGTCCGTGCTTCATAGTTGATGCAGCTTGAGGAAGCTGTTGCCTTTATCAAGGAAAATACCCAGAAGTTGCTGAATACTGAAAGCGTGGCATTATATCCTGTATCTGCCCGGTCCGCTCTTGAAGCAAAGCTGTCAGCTTTTTCTGATGTTCAAAAAGAGCATGAGGAAATTTATGGCAAGAATTCACATTGGAGGACCAGTAGCTTCTATGAACTCGAAAATTTCTTAAATAGCTTCTTAGATGGGTCCACAAGTGCAGGAATCGAACGAATAAAGCTTAAGCTTGAAACACCTATTAGGATTGCCGAGCAACTTCTCTCTTCCTGTCAGAAGCTTGTGAGACAGGAGTGTCAAGAAGCCAATCAGGACTTGAAGTCGGTGAATGATGTAGTTCATAGTGTAAAAGAATATAAAAGAAAGATGGAAAGCGAAAGCATTTCTTGGAAAAGGCAATCATTGTCTCTGGTTTGTTACTAGTATCACAACTGCTGCATTCTGATATATATTCTGTCTGCAGCTTTAGAAGTACTTTTTGGTGTACGTATTTTGACTGTAGTTGTGTCTGTGATAACTGCAGATTAACACTACTCAAGCTTACGTTGTGAAGCTTGTCGGGTCAACTTTACAGTTATCTAATCTTGATCTTGTCACATCATATGTTTTCAAAGGAGAGAAATCGGATGCAATGCCAGCAGCCTCTAGTGTTCGAAATGATATCATTGGTCCTGCACTCTCTGAAGCCCAAGTACGTGGTTCCCTCTACGTGTGTACTTCGGATGAAGTCTGTGTGAGTGTTGGCGCTTCTAAGAACATAAAGTTACACATATGGACATTCTCATTTTGAGCTTGTCTTATAGTGCATCTCTGTTACCCGTGCGGGAAACTTTTTCTGATGTCACTTCAATCCACAGGGTATACCTTGAATGTACCCTTGAACTAGTTCCTGAATCACCATATATTGTGTCAGATTTTCTATGTAGTCAGATCTGGCTTTTGATTTTTGTTATAAATGTGACATGTAGAAACTACTGGGCCAATACAAGGCATGGCTACAATCAAGTAATGCTCATGAAGGAAGATTGTATAAGGAGAATTTTGAGAATAGATGGCCTTCTTTTGTCAATCCACAAAATCACGCTCAGTTTGAGATTGATGAGTTCTTCGGGAGAAAATTTGAACTGAGCAGTAACGTGATGGAGAACTTCAGTGCTGCAGCTGCTTCAAAACTATTTGAGCAAGAAATCCGTGAAGTGGTGAGGGTTTTGAATGTTTTGCTGATAAACGGATATATCTTACTTGTCAAAGTGTGTCTTGCCGCTGAACTTGTTTGGAATCCCTACATATACACATAAGCACATTGTCAATGTAGAATGCATGTTTGGATATCAAGTTTTCCGTACTTCTTACCTTCAATTCTAGTCATGCTCCCAACCCAGAAGCTTGCTCCCGAATCTCGCACCCACTCCCCCTCCCACCCCGAGATCCAGTACAGAGATGATGCTTCTATAAACCTAGCACTCGCTTCTGCTCCCACCCATGCTCCGTACAGCTAAGCCTCGTATTCTTTTTTTAGAGCAATGTTGTAGCTGCAAAATGAAACGTGATCTTGTTACATTTTTCCTAGGAAGTTTACCAAATTATTGACTGTTTGAACGTGCACTTCATCCATAAGTGGGTTGCACTTCATCCATATGTGGGTCTGCCTGGTCTGTAATGACCCTGTATACTCCGAAGGTGGAGATTCGAGTTGTTCATAGGAAGACATGACGTTCAAAGCCATTACACTTTTCTTTTGGGGTGGCTGGACGGGGTGGAGGGGGTTGGGTGTTGTCTCAATATCATTCGTGAATAATAATGGGGTAATGAGCGCATGCTGCATGTCATTTGTGTAATCTCTTACCTAATAAGTAGCCTTATGCTGATGGATCAATATATTTAACTTTCAGTTCTTGGGGACTTTTGGTGGCCTTGGGGCTGCGGGCTTATCTGCATCACTTCTGACGTCTGTGCTACCAACCACACTGGAAGATCTTCTTGCTCTTGGCCTTTGTTCTGCTGGCGGGTAGTGCATCTTTTCTTCCTTCCTCAAAACACCCACAAAATCAAGGGATTAATTGTAAAAACTACCCCCACACGGCCGCAAAATCACCCCTCAAAAGTGTATCAAAATTCCCCCCCTCTCAAGCTGCATCATTATAAGAAAATCTCCACTTAACAGGAACAAATTTGCAACTAATGCCATAGACATACTTTGAGGGAGATATATTTGCAATCGTACAGCAGGTTGAGAGATATGATGCATGTGGAGTAATTGGAACTAATACTGTAATGGGATCAAAGTTTCCCATAATTTGTGCACATGCTAAAACTTCGATCTATTGAGGTAGGTGTATTTTCCTTTCAACTATAAGCAATGGGTCATTGATCTGTTACGGACCAGGTTTTCCTTGCTGGAGAGTTCTAATCCATGCCATACATTGCAATTTAGCATTAGCTTATTGAATGGCCTCATTGTGTTCAAATAAAAGCTTCATTTATTACTCCGCGATTTGAATAACCTCATTCAATCTGATAATGTCATTTGTTTGGCTGCAAACATTATGTCTTGATGTGATTGCTGTATGTCCTGACCGAACATTCGTTTTCATGATAGCTTAGTAGCAATTTCAAGATTCCCAGCCCGTAGGCAGCAAGTGGTAGATAAAGTAAAAAGAACTGCTGATGCGTTGGCACGCGAGCTTGAAGAGGCAATGGAGAAGGATCTCTTGGAGACAACTGAAAGCCTGGAAAACTTTGTAAAACTAATTGGCAAGCCATATCAAGATTCAGCACAAAGTGGACTAGACAGACTTTTGCGAACTCAGGATGAACTAACACACATCGAGGAAAAACTTAAAGCATTACAGATTGAAATCCAAAACTTTCATATATTGAGATAGCGAAAAAGACCCTTGGATTTTCATCTGGGCATTCTTCCATTTATGATGGAGATGAGATGTTGTAAGCTGTAACGGCGTGTAATAAGCTCTACTCTTCTGAGTGTATATTGCGTTTTCTTTTAGCAGTTGATGTAGTGAGGGAATAATGGAAAAGATAGTATCCCCTCTGTTGCATAATTTCAGTCCCAAAAACTATCTCTGCATTTGTAAAATACTCTTGAGCTCCTATTTTTATTACAATAGCCCTTGTATTTTGCTCCATCTCTAAGTTGGTCCTTCTGTAGCCTTTTCGTTAGCACCATGGGGGCAATTTTGTCATATGAGATGTTTCCTTTCTTCCTCCTTTTTCTTCACCCAACCCAATTGCTGAACTACGGAACCATCACCACCAAATCAAACCTCTCCAAAACTTACCCCCCACAGGCCACATCCCTTGGTCGCAACTCCACATCTTCACCACCTGTTATCTTGGCCATCGCCTTAATGCCACCATCCCCATCGCCATAGCGACCATCACTTCCCCCTCCATCTTTGTGTCGGATTGATAAGGACGACCATGGTTATACAGTAGATGTATCTGCTACCCACCACCACCCTGGCCATCACCCAAAGAACAACTCTTTTGGTGATGGGTGGTGGAGCGTGGTGACGACGGTGCAGGGTTGACGAGGTGGTGACTGTAGTGGGTAGTGGTGGCGGGTGGAGTGATTGCTGGCTTTGGGGAGTAGTGGTGGGTTAATAGTGGTTGGGTGCTGGTGAGCAGCGACAGTGGGAGAGGGAAGAGAAATAACGGACTTGAGTTAGAAAAATGTAAGGAAGAAAGAAAATAACCTTACTGACAAAACTACTCCCAACATATACAGGGGTGGCGGTCTACCCAAACACCTTAACCAAAGTGTCACATGGGGATCAAAACCGAAAAAAGTGAATAATTCAACGACTCAAACAACAAAAAAAGAGTAAAGGGATCAAACTATTTTAGAAATACGGGAATAGTTTTGAGGGATTGAAGTGATATTAACCCTTTGTACATTCTTTTGCTTGCTGTCCATTATATGTTCTGTTATTAGGAAAAAAAAACCAATGAATTTATACGTTACACATTTACGGTCTGAAGCAGATTACTTGCACCCTGCATAAGAATTTGTCAGATCCCTTGTTGTGCTGTGTATTGCTTATAAACAATATCTACCCTGCTTATGATTATGCCTGTTACCGTACCAAAGTCTGATCCATAGAAAACCTCAAAGCCAAGCTTTAAATTTAGCAATTAAAGTTTCATTAATGACGGCAATAATCATGTCTGCCAAGTTGAGATTCGGTGCTGAAATTTAAAGCTTCCTTATGCTTCAGCCATGATGTCGATCGGCCGTCCAAAAAGGTTGTCGTGGACTCCGTAGGTTAGTTTTATGTTTATGTTTTAGAATTGTAGTTAGTGTCTAAACCTTTTTCGTGACTCTCTACAAAGCTATCATTGCTCTTATGTCACATCTGCTTGGTTTAGACTCTAGATTATGCCTCCCTAATCCCTATTTTCTTAGGTTTCCTTAGACCTCGGAGCCAAAGAAAAAAAGGTGGCAAAAGAGTGAAGCTGTCGACATCCAAGGGTAAGTCAAAAGCTCTTGGAAAAAAGGTGTCCGTTTATTTTAGGTGCCAGAACTACAATTATGTGTTGCCATGTACAAAACTCCATTAGTAAAATAATTTAGGAATCAATTGCCCCCGGTTTCTTATCGAAAAACGTTAATCCAGCTACTCCTCCCATGCACTTTTTCATTCCTGTAAAATTGCTAAATTTTAGTGACAAAAAAGAGGACGATGTAACGTAAAAGCATATAAAAATAGTCTTTTATGATATTCTTTTCATACAAAGGGTTTACTGTGGTCGGTAATATAAAACAAAAGGCGATCGAAAAGGTGGATTGTGCGAGCAACTTTGATGGTTAGGGTTTGGAAAGAGAGTGTGAGCTATAGTGGGACACATTCGTGTAGTTTTTTCCTGGCAGACTAGGCTTTTTTGGTACGTGGAATCAGAGTTGTGTGATGAGAGCCATCCATGGCCATTGAACTGCTCTTTCTTCATGTTCATGATATTTCATGCTTTTGGACCACGCCAACAGAAAAAGTGCTGTAATATGATCAATTTCACCAAGAGTTCCTGATTAACTTTTCCGTTAAGTTAAACTATACATCGGCTAAAGATAAGCCTACCAGGTATAAGAAATTCACGACTTATTTGTAACCCAGGTGAGATATAACTTTACACTTTTTTACCTGATTTTTTTCCAAATGGCTCGGTCGTAATAACATAATGATGATGAGTGAAGTTTGTGAAAGTTGAACAGAGATCTTGGAGTCGTGTGAGGTTTTTCTAGGAGCAAATCAGGGAAGCACGGACATTGAAGCTTCTTCTGGTTCTTAGAATACTAAGGATGCGTACAATTTTGTTTCTTAGGAACAATGTTGTGATGCATTCCCCAAAGGAATATGAGTTGCATTACAAACTTTGCTGTGGGGCAAGGAAAACTGCTGCTCTTCCTAGGGCTTGTTTACAAGGCTGCAATGCATGTCGATAGCCAACATTTTCAGGTTTCTAGCTGCAATAACCACCACAGAAATGGGTCTCGTTTAAGTCATGGAAAAGTCTAGTTCTACACCTTAGCATTTCCATCTCTCTTTCATCTCATAACAGTGTGTTAGTGACAGTTATCAACTTCAGAGCAATAAAGAAGACGCGCTACAGCGATGTTAATTCGAATGCTCCCTGAGTCAAATGACCGTACCCAAATGGCAACGAAAGAATGTGACCTTCTGATGAACATTTTCTGTCCCAGGTAGTTTATGGACAATTGACAGGAGAAATAGAAGGGTTTGTATGCCGGACTGTCTGTCAGTGGCCATATGTGTCAACAGTGTAATTATATTGCTGTAGGGGGCAATTACTAACTATGCTATAAGTAACCATTGCATAACAAGTGTCGAATTCAGCCAAAGAGATTGACCAGGCAACCCAAAAGCAAACCAATTTTTTGGGTTTGATCCGGGAACCAATTTCATTATGAAATTTGGGCATACACTTTCGGTTTAGTTGAAGGGGCATTCAAACACATGAATCGTGACGCATTGTTCATTAACTTGTATACATATCCTAAGAATGAGGAACATGAATGGGGAGGACTTTTTGGTCTTAAGGCTGTATGGTTTTACGCATCAGTGAAAGGGCGCCTGCAGTGTCCTCTGTGGAAGTTCATTGGAATTATTGCCTTGAAAACCCGCCCATAAGAAGTCTTCGAAGTTTTTGAAGCTACACCGAGTGGATCTTTTAGTCAGAAGACAAAGCAGGGTTTGTCTGTGTTGGCGGGGGAGGGGGGGGGGGGGGAGTGTACTGATGGTTTTTTTATTTTCTATTGCTGGATTTCCAGCAATAACCTTCACATCCATAATTGTTGAATCTTTTGGTTACATGTCAAGCCATAATTATTGTGCCACCCACAAATGCTAATGTGAGTGTGGTTGTCAATTGTCAAGACCTCATCGTTGCTCTTTGCTATACCGGATATAAAAAGGAGAGATTGTTGAATGAAGGAAAGGAAGAGGGATTTGATGAGGAGGAGCAACCGTTCGACAAGTCACTAATGATCATAATCAACAAACGAAAAATCGTTAATTTCGCCCACATTTGGCCCCACTACATGCATATAGAGATGTTATTTTTCCTTTCTTCTTGGGCGACGGTCGGAATTGGTGGTCATATGTGCTCTTTACTGGCTCTTCCTCACCTAAAGTTTCTTGTTTTAATGCCTCAATCATCTAGTATAATGCAATCGACTAGGTTTTGACCTTAGGCCATCATTCTAATCTATAAAACAAGAGAGTGGAAGGGTGGGACTGTAAAGCACAAATGAGAAGAGGAAGCAAATCCCTGTCAACAAATATCATGTAGAATCCTGTCTTGAAAAATGGTCTTGCTAACTTTTTGCATGAAAGGAAAAATGCCTGGGGAAAGTTGCCATCTTCAAAACATTTTTGGTTAGTCTTGAAGGGTAACCTATGAGTCTAGGTTCTTTCATCACTAGCCAATCACTTCCTTTACTTCAAAGCAAAACAACCAAATGACAAAAGACCATTCTTATAAATTCCACAAAAAAAAAAAGTTTCTTTTGGTTCTGCTTTCCTTCACTATATTGTGTGGCCAAGTAAAATCTCAATGATTCTTGTGGCAACAATACCTTCCCAGTCCAGCTCTAGGCACACTTTTCTTCACCAAAACCTTCCCAATCACTCTCTAGGCACCCCTTTTTCACCTATAAATTCAACCCCACCCCTTTCACTACGCTTTCATGTTCTCCCCTTTCTTTCCCACCTTTGTAAGCTTCACTCTTTCTCTCTAAGCTACCATCTTTGATTTCCTCATAAACCAACACTTGGGTTTTGTTTGAAAACCTCATTTCAACCTCACGTCCACCTCAGAAACACAAATTCTTGAAATTCAGAACAGAAATAAGCCCAACTACCCTGTTTCTCTCTGTTTTCCCCTGTTCTGCTCTGTTGACTCTGTTTCCGGCACATGTCAATCACATATAAAGATATGATTTCCGTTGTATCTCAAGGTTTGCAATCATGCCTTGAGCCTCAGCTCGACGAACCCCGTGTTTTACGCCACAATTTTTCCCCACCACAATCAAATTTCTCCCGACCATGTCCAGTGCCTCAAAAGCCAAATTTGTCTCCATGGCATAAACTTGAAGAAAATGTTCACAATGGCGAGAACAACAAAAGCTTCGAAAATGGCTGCAATGATCCTAATTACAAAAATGGAGACTTGGGTGGCTTTAACATTTTACAATGTCTCACTAACACATCTCAGAACTGCAATGAAGTAGTGTATGTTCATCCTCTTGATAAGCGCTCTGCTTCAAGTCTAAGCTCCAAAAGCTTGGAAATGTGCACAGAAAGTCTAGGGAGCGAATCGGGTAGTGAAACCTCCGAAAGCAGCGACGATTTCTCTTCTCATGCATGGGAGAAAGAGAAAATTCAACCATTAACATGCCGGGTATTTACGAAGAAAATGGATCGCAGTCACAGTTTTCCTCCTCCCTTGACTTCCATCAGTGACTCTGAGGGTGTTCAAGTAAGGCCTCACCGCGAAAATGGCCGATTAATTATCGAAGCAATTCCTGTATCCTCTTGCATTACTTACTTTCAAGCCGAACGCGGCGGTGGAAGGCTTAGACTTTCTCTACTCAAGGAGTGTTCTGTCGACTGTCAAAAGGAGGAAGATGATGATGAAGAAGAAGTTACTGAAGCTGAGGCAGAAGAAGAATGTTGCACTGATGGTGGTGAGGACATGGAAGAAATTAGAGGGACAGTTGGATGTGAAATTGGGATCGGAGAGCTGCCAAGGCCTACTAGGTGTAAGGAGGGTGGGCATGGCAACAAAGGGATGCCAGGTTGGGAGCTGTTTCGGGTTGCCATTTCTTGAAAGTTCTGCTCTGCAAAGCAAGATTTATGGATATTCTGCTACTGCTATTGGTTGCCTATTATATTGTTAAACGTTATTGTAATGTTCCACTCTTCGTGGCTTGTAGAATATGGTAGTTATTATGGTTATTGAAACATTGATCCACTCTTCAATGCTCCTCACTCCACAACAAAACTTCATCGTGGTTTTGGTAATAAGCTCCGGCTATTAAGACTCTAATGACTTTCGATAAACGAAAAAGTCACATTTTACATCGCAACCAGAGTTTTCAACCTTGAAAATCTTGTAACGTACAAGAAGGCGATAGTTTCGTTGAAAGACGTTGAGTGCTTTTGGTTTGTTTATGCACTGAATTGCAGTAACGCATAGCACATAAATGGCATTTCGCTCTACAATCATCTACTAAATTTGCCACACCAATTCATTAGATGGTTCTGATTTTCGTAGTAGTTAGTATTTTGTTACGGGTACAAAAACAACCAACGTATATAATATTAAGGGAATTTTGCGAAATCGTCCGCACGTATCACGGGGAACAAACCGATGGCCGGTGGGGTTAGGGTACGACTTGGCTAAGTAAGCGTGGTAACTATGAGGAGGCAGGTCCCACCGGAGCACCCTGCACTGACATCAGAGCAGACGAGCAACCGTGAATCCATGACTCCATGTGCTCCCCCTCTTTACAAGATTCTAACCAACATGCTATCAACTCTTTTCAATGTTGAGTAATTTCCAACTTTGAAATTTGGGGTTAGATATTTTCAATCCATTCCTTTTTCTCTCTTTTACGGTAAAAGCCATCTCAGTCACTTTTGCCAAGGCCAAATGATAATAGGTCGCTTATTCTCGTCGCGCGGGAGGGGGGGGGGGGGGTTCATAAAATTATAACTAAACCCTTCGTACCTTGTAACTCCGGAGGACTTAATTCGCCGCCTATCTAGTTAGAGAAGACTAACCACATTATTGTTCAACATACAAAGACTACCGGTTAAAGTGTAAATTCACTAAATTACCCGTGACAACTACAATGGTTAAGAATGATAAAATGATCATTTAGTAGGGTGGTCCTCAAAGGATTGGATACAAGGTGGGGAAGTTGTTGGTACCTGGAAACAGGTATAGAGACCACAAGTGAGAAAAGTGGGTAACATTCCTTAAAAGAGGAAGGAGTTAAGGCTCCCATACACCTAAGGCTCCTTGTGAGAGGAGATGGGGATAGGTGCCTGGCAACATATGCATATGCATCACCCTGTCCCCATGTTACATGTCCTTTTGAGGAGCCCCTTCATCGATTAACTATAACATTCCATGACCTTATCATCCCATAGCTTAGCCAAATCCAACCAGTACAGCATGCATGTCTGCTCATTTCTAATGCTTCTCTAAGATATTTTTCCTTAACTACACGAGGCAAATATGTTAGATGGAGTCAATGATTAATACTTTTTGTATGTGTTGAGAAATATTTGTGTTCAATGCACAAGATCAATGCCGTTTTCAAAGTTTTGCCCTAAATGCTGCAATCTCAATTTCTAGCTCAATTATGACCAATGTACTATGCTTGAATTTTGTCCAAGATACAGACTGTTAGTTTCACATGTACCTAGGGGCGAACGCACGTTGGGACAAGGGGGGGCTGAAGCACCCCCTCACTTCTGGGAAAAAAATATTTTTTTTTGGGAATCGCACTGACCCCTTTCCTGAGATCCCGTTCCCCAATCCCCGATACCCCGTTCCCCGAGTCCCAAGTCCCGAGAGACCCACAATTGACTCTCTCTCTCTCTCTCTCTCTCTCTCTCTCTCTCTCACGGTCTCACCGGCGACCGGTGGACAGTGAACCGACCGGCGACCAAATCCCACCCACCTTGACCTTCAGTCCTTCACTCCTTCAGACAGGAGCTTCGACGACGACGAGGGACGACGGAGTGACGGCTGTGACGCCGTGACCGGACGACCAGATCTGAGATCTTGACCGCCGAGGCGCCGACAACCTCTTAAAGACTTGAAGAACCAGTCGGTAGTCACTAGTCAGTCCAGTCACCCTTGAAGAACCAAATATGAGATCTTGTCATCTTGACCGCCGACGACCTCCAACAGTCCCTCTAGTCTCGCGCCAACGCCGACATCTGCTGCTGCCGCCTGCCTGTTGGGGCCTGGGAGTGCCGACTGCCGAGTGCTAGTTGCTCTGCTGAGTGCTGACTGCTCACTGCTGCAAAATTTTCTCGTATAACTATATAAGTGTGTCTGCCTTATTGCCTTAAGCCCTTCGGCCCCTTCCAGCTTCCACTGCCTCACTGAGTCACTGGACATTTAGTGACAAAAAATAGTGTGATGCTCTTCAACTTTTATCATTTCTTTCTTGCTTTTGATCTAAAATTTTGTACAATGGTCAATGCTGCAAAATACTGCTTCACTGCTTGTAGCTTCTCTGCTTCTAAATTCTAATAATTTGTACAATTATGCAAAATAAATAAAGAAACAAAGAAAAGAACTTATTTCATTTTATACTAAATGTCTAGAATACCTTATTTAGTTATATTGATCATTGATGTCTTGTGTCTAACCAAATAACCAATGACAATTTTATGTGAATTTTGGCCACCTAAGTCCTTAAAAGGCTTAGATATAATTGTTATTTGTTAAACTTTGTTCTGAACACTATACAAAGAAGATGAAACCTTATAAAAACCCTAAACAAAAATTAAATATGAGCTTCATTTTTAGCCACCTTGGCTTCACTGTTGTCACTATATAATTATTATGGTGAATTGGTGATTGGTGACAAAAGTGGAGTTCACATTAAAAAAATAACTCTAAATAAGCACCTTATTATTAGGTGTCAATTTTGTAGAACTGTACAACCACAATTAGAAGTACTAATTAAGGAAAAAATAGTAATAATGTTGGCAACAAAAGTGAAATATTAAGGCAATGGAAATATTTTAATTTCTCATTCTCATTTTTTTTCTCCCTTTTTATCAAATTAATGCAGGCCCATGGAAGTTTAGACCAACACCTGCATTGGTGGCTTCAACTGCTTATCATAACTCGTCATCAGCTGTTGTGACACTCTGAGATAATAATTAATTTTAGTTTAATAAGTAAATTTTAGTTTAATATGATAATGTGTTAAAATTTATATTTTGGTTTAATATGTTAAATTTAGTGCAATATGCTAATATAATAATATGTACAGTTATTTAACTATGTGAATTTGTGTTGAGATATTGAAAATTTATTCCAATGTGCGTGTCTGTGTTTTTTTCAGAATGGATAAGTTTTTTAAAAAGCTAGGAAAATTGGCAGAATCCTCGCAACTAATCAAGATAGTATTTTACAGTCTTCAACTTTAACAGTAACGGACAAGGCGACATTTGTGCATCGAGATGTTGATTTCGGGCGTTCAAGTAGAATTCGTGATGAGTTCAACTCTGATGAGCTTATTGCGGATCCTGGCTTGCGTCCCAATATTATAGATTATAGTCCCAATATTCGAGATAAAGTTCGACGAACATATTGGTTGAACTTTAAAACTATTGGGAACGAGACTATTATCAAGCGCTACCAATCTTCGGGGCCTCATCGAATAGTAATTTAGTAATTTTGCTTGTAAACGCTCAAACTATAAATTGTATTTTTTTTCTGTGTTGTACTTGTAAAGAGTCTTTAATGCCTCTTGTGAAACTTAATAATACTTTTTGTATGCTTTATAAGTGCACTTTGTTTTTAATATTATTTTAATAAAAAATTTGGTAACGGACATATAATTTTTGCACCCCCTGAAAAATATTTCTGGTTCCGCCCCTGCATGTACCGTTGCAATGTCAACATCTTATGCCCTTCCCTACTCCTGGTTAACACCATACGGTGCCCAAGCTACCCAAAATGTAAACTTTCCACACTTGGTTGCATGTGATACTCCTAGTACATAAATTTGATTAAACATGTAACTTGCATTAGTACTGTCGCATGTGATATCTCTTGATTACGGTTGGAATATCGGTGTCATACACCTTGCTCATCCAAAGCTAACTCAATATATGCAAATCGGTCTCGATGTAGTATTTGACTTCACGGATAACCTCTGTTACAGTATATTTTGAGTATAATTGTAGTTCATAGAACAATCAGAAAAATGTCATTCAAAACAATTAAAAGGACATCATTGAGAAGCATAACACAAATAACTAATCCCTACTTTCTCATATTAGTGTGAGTCCCTCGAGGTCGGGGTTAGTTATCCTCGTCTTATTTTTCTTATCATTACATTTGATCAATTAGTCACAATCACTTTAAAACTCTCGGGTTATATACGATGAGAGTGCTGACTATCAAAATACAATACTATCCATCCATATAAATATATCAAAGACGAGTCATTCTCTAGAATTCTCAACTTTCTGGTGAAGTCTCAGCTTACTTTGAATGTATACTTTTTATATGGACTTATTAATATTGTTTCAATTAATCTGGACTTCTGATCCATTTATTATGCCTTGAGTTTGACATCTTATTATCTTATTACTCTTGCATTTAAGTCACATTGTACACCGTACCTATCTTCCTCCTTCTCACTTCCTTCTTATCTCCTCTTCTCACACACTCTTTCTCACCCTCTGTTTATATGTTATTGTCGATGCATACACTCGACTTACATGAAATATAGCATACTAACAACAACAATTTGAAAATTTTGCTTTATCCATATGGTTAGGTACTTAGGATATTTCAATGTTATGTTAAAATATTTCCTTTCATGACTGCATTATCTTTTTCAGCAACAAATATGGGTCAAAAAAGTCAAAAAAGAAAAGCTTGAAATAATTATCCTTAGATGTCTCATGCATATATGTTATTATTATGTTGGCATATCAGATATATAAACAAAAAGGAAATTAGCCCTAACATGTCTGTTAAAGGGAATTTGAGTCGATGAGAGAAATGTGATCTTAAAAGAATACACTTCTAATTTCCTCACAATCTTGATCAAAATTAGTTTGTTTGTGTAGCATCTATTAAATAGCATGAATTATCTCATTAACATTTAGATAGAAAATTGAATTAGTATGGAATTATAATTTTCTTGGATTCAAAAGCAAACTGTTTTTCGCAAAAATGTTAAACTGCATACCTCCCAAAATGGAAGAACAACAAAAGTAATACAGTATCACATATTCACATTAGGAAAAAAGTTATAGTTAATTTCACGAAGTACACTAACATGAAAATGAAATTGGAGGAAATATTACATTTTTGTAAACTTTACAACAAGTTTGTAGTTGTATGCACTAAGTATAACATGTTATTGTTAGTATACAACCACATTTTTTTCAAAATAAAATTAAAAGAAGGAATTAGAGATGATTGGAAGAAAAATGAAAAAGGTATATGAGGTCTAAGACAACTTATAATTTAATTTTGCAATATATACACTAAGGTCGTACCAATGTGGTGGTGGTGATGTGGACGCTCTATGGTTGTAGTTATGGTAATGATGCTAGCGAGATGATGAAGGCAGATACAGTAGCGCTCAACCAGTGGGTGATGGTGACAATAAAGATGGCAGTAATGGTGCATCGACCAATAACCAATCATTCTAGCAATAATGATGGTAATGGTGGTTGTAATTGATAATGTAGTAGCTTTTTAGCAACAATATGGTGACAGTGTTAGTGGCCATTATAACTCTAATATAGTGATAGTGGTGGTGACTCGAGAGGCAATGTCGACGATGATGACCAATACTTTAAAAGATATAGTAAGATTAAGGTAATGTAGTGTAGCAGCTGGAGACTAATCATGATCGAAATAGAAGCAAAAAACCTAATTAAACAATGGTTAATCTAGATAAAATTTCTTGACTTACCTTGAAAGTCGTGTAAATCTTATCCTTAACTTGAAAGTCGTGTAAATCCTATCCTCTAACTTGAGACTCTTAAAATTTTCACTATAAGGGCTTATCTCTTTACCATGTTTTTGTATCCATGTACAATAATAAAAAAGTGGCCCTTTGATGCAAACCCAAATGACAAAGGTTTGAACAATTTTTTAAGAATCGTGATTCATTGCTAGCGCTAGCACCGTCCGCTACATAATGTAGCGGACGGCCAATTATCGTCCGCTACATTATGTAGCGGACGGCCAAACAGCGTTAGCAACAGTGCTAGCGCTAGCAATGGATCACGATCCATTTTTTAAAGACAACTTTTACTAATCAAGTATGAATAACTTTAATAATGATGAACACTGGTAAAATTACACTTTATAAATCAAACAAAAAAACACGTATAGTAAAGCACTTCTAAAAATACAAGGCGACGATTTTGATAAATAATGAAACGAAGGAGGACATGAATTACTAGCAATCAACATCTTGGTAAAACTTGTGATACATTTTTTTTCAGTCAAAAGTGCTTTTAGATGATAGATTGGTAATTCTAAAGTTCACGCTAAAAATGTTCTATATTTTTTAAACAATTATGGTCAATGAGATTGTTAATTTAAGTCGCGCGTTAATTTATTATGTGACAAACTCATAAACTTGGGTGTGTTTTTTTTTCTTTTGAAATTTATGTTTTATTTCATTATGTTAAAGTATATGATTTTCAATAGAACCAAATTGCATAATATTCCGTGCATTTGCACGAGTATATTAGCTAGTATTGAAGAAGAAATAACTAATAATTGAAAGCCTTGTGCGCCTCTCTGCTCATTGACATTGACGTTAATTGATTTTTAGTTTGATACTTTCGTGTGGTATCAGAATAGGTCATTTCAAGCTCAACCGACAATTCAAACCACACATAACTGACATAAGAGGACGTGTTAGGATACAATTCCACATCGGAAAAAATGATAATCAGTAATATCAACATACAAGTCATGTTTGTATCTCTCTCCGTATTAAATATTTATTTTGAATTGGATGCTTTCATATTTATAGGTAGATACAATAATATTATCTAGGTACCACTCTTCTGAGTTTTAACCCTAACCCAAGTTAACACACAAAATATGTAAGAAATGATTGTGACATTGTTGTACCTGGTCTCATGACGCAAATCTCTTAGAGGATGACTGGAATATCCTGGAAATTAAGGGCGGATCATTTGCACGGCTAGGGTAATGCTAATGCATGTGCGTAATCATTTGGAAAAGATCAATGCTGTCATCACAAGTCCTCGTCATGCAAGCTGCAGGACCCGTGACCATTTCTCAATTGTCTGCCTCCTTAAGTTGGGAAAAGAAATTGACATTCTTTTTTACCCAAAGAGTTCTCGCACCCGTCCGTCCGTCCTGATGGTCTCTTAAAACATACTCAAGTACTCAACTAGACGGCCACTTAAACATTTTCTTATGCTAAAAGAAAGACATGATATTTTTTCAATCACTTAAATCATAATCGTACTTAAATTTCAATCACATTTATAAAACTTTTTCTTTTGGCAAAATCCCTACCACGTTATATCATAATTCATACCAGAATACCAAACAATATAAGAACGATGACAGACTGTTTGGATACGTCACTTGACTTGTCAAGTAACACAAGTTTTTAATATTCAAGTCGCATGTAATTTTTTCGAAAGTCAAGGGTACCCAAATCTTAGAAAGAAGAGAATTTTATACGTCAATCAAAGTAGGTCATAAATACTACTTTGAAGTGCAAATAGCTCAATATTGTGTTCTTGTCATGTAACCTTCCTGGAATTCTTTTAGTGCCTATGGAGGAAAAAAGTTTGGTTTTCCATAGAAAGATGAATGTGAGTCATGGCCGTTGTCTCCTCCCCAAAAGACAAGGGAAAAAAGCCCCATTGCCATTGGTGGCCAAGCTGAATGGAATGCACTTATAAACTCAAAACAAAATTGAAAAGCTAGTTTCTGTTTGGGTCAAAACTATGACCACCGTGTAAAACCAACTAGAGGTCCAACCCGTGCATCACAGAAAACAGAAAAAGCCACCCACCAGTGTCCATCCAACCACGAACATCATGGACAAACAACTCTTCACACACAAGCGCACAACCCCCACCCACACACAAAAAACAACGAATTTTTATGTTTTAACAAAAAAAACCCCGCAAATATGTAAGGCTTTAAAATACAGAGATTGACTTGTGCTTTCCCCTTCAGACGAGTCATGACGCAGAACTGTTTATAGCTTAGCTTGATTTGCATGAGACCAAATTCCGTCTTTCACACTCGATTGAGAGATTAGATGGCTAAAGGCCATCTTGTTCTTGTTCTTGTTCTTGTCCCTGTTCCTGTGTGGATAACACATACTCCTCATAATATATGACATGAATAATAGACGCACAATAATGTGACTAGCACCTGATAGAGGAACCGCAACCCACATAAAAAGCCCTACGACCCAGACAATGGCTTTTGTGGTTTGGCCTAATCGTGCCACCGTAGCAATTTGTATCCCCACCATGTCTTGTGTGGCCTTCCACTCCTGTTACCCACCATGTTTCTAGCGTCCTACGTGTTCAACTTCATTTCCTAGGCTCAGGCATTCGCATATCTAGTGGATCAAGCAATCTTCTTCCTATACATGTTGGATTTCCATGTCATCTCTCATCCAAATAATCCTCTCTCTCACTCTCTAAATAGAACCCCTCTCTAGGCGGCAAAATTCAAACTCAGTAGCCAATAATTGAATTTAGTGGCAGCACACAGAATGCTATCCTAATCCAAGTTGACGCCTACTTGGGTCGTAAGAAAGCAAAAGAGCTGAGGGAAACAGAAGTGAGAGTAAGGACTAAGAACGATAGAGCTGGCCATACTAAGAGGGATTCGATGCCTTAGAACTAAAGCAGTCTATTGCCACGAGGTCGACTTGAAACTAAGGATCCAGAGAATGTTGATAGGGATGCAGGCCACCAGAGTTTTTGTCCTCATCTGTCAAAATAACTTTCCGCCTGAATCATAACCAATGAATGATGTATAAGAGCAATTCTTCTGGGCATTATTTGATGGCCATATGCCACATTATTGACAAGTGTGGAACTTTTCTCAATTTTCTTACAAGTACACAGATAATATACGAAATGAAATATCTTTCTGCATATTCTACAATCATTATTTGCACAAAGTTGAAAGAAAGGTCGAGCAGCGTATCACACGAGAATGGACGACCGACAAGTATATCAAATACGGGCCTAGCTTGCTGCAAACCTTGGGATTTTGGAGCTTGTCGTACTTTCTGTAATTGCTTGTATGTATGTTAGCGATTTGCTATTGGCAACGACGTTGGCATTAAACTAAAGGGAACACATCCCCTTTGCAACAAAAGGGTCTTAACGTCGGTCATATTTACTGAGCTTTTTGCAGTGTATCCTCCATGCATCAGGACTTGGATCTCTATCATAATCTTGCCATTGAATGTGTGCGTGTGTGTGTGTGTGAGAGAGAGAGAGAGAGAGAGAGAGAGAGAGACTTGACTATGCGGATCTCTTCTTGGGAGTGATGAATATGATGAATCAGTATTAGATCTTCTTTTTTAACCCTTCTTTGCCAATTTGATCTCCAGGATCCTACCCCTTCACATCAAACTGCTTCCTGTTCCCCTATCATCACTCACTCTTGACAAAAGCTAAAACTCACAGAGAGCCATCGTAGTCCTGACCCACAACCATGTATTGGAAAAATAAAGCAAGCAATGTGTGACATGGATAGTCGGCCGAGTTGGGTCAAAACACCAATCAACAACTGATCTATGCCTACCTCAAATCAAGGCCTGCTTACATAATAGACACCAGAATTATCGACAACTATCCAAGAAGGACCAAGTTGATGTCAAGCTCCTGCCCTATAATCTCTGGAAGGGAGTGCAGAATCGGCTTTTCCTTTTTTCTTTTAAACTTGTGCATAAAAGAAATCTGTCCCAACAGCAGTAGTGCAGTTTTTCTTACTTTCTATTTTAGCCGCACCCTTACTACGTATTTCTACATCCCTTACAATTGTTTTTGTCCCCAAAATATCTAGTCCACTCCCATTTTTCCGCTTCTCCGTATCCTTATATTTTCCCCGTCTTGTGTTGGCAGACTTCAATTGAGGAAACCGATTTCTCGTAATCATCCTACTTGAATCACAATTAATCCCCTACACCTTCCCTTCATGGCATCACTGTGCCATCTATCCCTGACAACAGAGCAACCACCAATTTGACACACAAGACGTGGATGCCATCGTCCGAGTGTCCGCCCTTCTTAGCTCGCCGTCAAACACCGCTGTCATAGTTAAAGAGTTCGCCAGCAGCAGAAACTCCAATTTGGCAAAAGCGTCCACATCCTTGAATGTCTATCCAGCACCTTTGAGTCTACAAGGTTGCCATAGGGTTGTTAATACAACTAAACCCTAAAACCCTCATTTAATAACCAATATAAACCCAAATTTCATGATGATGAGCAAGACGGAGTGTGGTGTTCAGCATCTAGATGGAAAAGAGAGAAAAATAACGGGGGCTTAATTGGAAAAATGGGGTGTAACCATATTAAAGGGTACAGCTATTGTTAAAGGCTCTTTTTGTTGCATATCTATTATATATAAATCATAAAATGGTCCGACAAACGCGCTCTAACCAATCAAGTTCACTCTCATAACCTCATCCTTAACCGACTCTGTCATCCTCCACAAGCAGAACGGTGGCAAGCACCCAGAATGAATTGGTCCAAGTTGCTGAACATTTTCTAAAACATTGCGAAGGCATGTACACCAACTTGGTGGGTGCCAGCTAGTTTAGCTCATAAGTCTCTTGACATTGTAGCAAGGGATCTAGGATTGATTCCAAACTCACCATTAGCCAAGGCCCAAGTGACCTCCAGGGGAACCAAAAAAAAGCAGCAAAATCAAGATCTTGATACAGGATCGTAAAATATAAAACAAGGTCGAGCATGACACATAAATGATATTCAGGCTCGAAGAATTGGCATATTGTATATCATCTTGAGAATGGTAAACAAAATTACGAGGTGGAAAACTAAGGAAAAATATGGTAGAAACCCACCCTTTAATTAAACTCTTGGGATGATGCCACATTAGCAGCTGGCTGGAGATCCAATATTTCTCTACTAACTGGAGGTATTCTTCCTTGCAGCATAGGCACGATATGCTGCTAATCCAACCACCGCAGCAGCAGCCCCTACTGCAAATTTGGGATAAACTAAATCAAATGTATGCACATATTCACAAAAAGTTTGGAGTAGTTCACAGAGTAGCGAGAGGGAGAAAAAAAAGCAGCAGGAGGGAGAGAATTCTTTCTCAGTGGAACGCCAAACGACGACTTACCTGAAGCTAACATGAAAGAGCGATTAACAAGCTGGCGAAAACGTTTCTGGTTTCTCCCTATTTCAGTTTCAGGGATACCCAAATGGGGTTTCTCAGCGGCATTAATAATTCTCCGGAACACATTGTTCATATGCACAGGTGCATCTATTCCCATATCCTCACAAATCTAGATCAAAGTTGCACATTACAAACTAGAGATGAGTAATATTCTCCAAATAATATCATTAAAGAGCTATGTTCCTTCTATTTTCTTCCTCCTTTTTATCTTGGTGGATGCAAAGGGCAAGATAGGGGAGGGAAACAGTTCATAAGGGTTCTAAATCCTGATTATGCGAAAGAAATAAAACTAGTGAATGGTACAATACCATAGCCGAATCTTTTATTGCCATTGGATTTGAATCCAGATCACCCTTGGCCGCAATTAAGAGACATGGAACCCCAAAACCACTCTCTTCTCCTCTCCTAGCTACTTCCATTAGCAGCTCTGCTGCTCTTCTTAGTGAATATTCATCAGAACTGAATAAGAAAACCCATTTAACATCAGCAAGTCAGAAAAAGAAAAATAACTTTGCCGAAAGAAAATGGCAAAAATTTCAGCCTTATATTGGACCAACAAAAGCCTGTAAAACTTTTCAAGGATTAAATACCATTTAGACCCCAATGTTTGCCATGGTCAGAATTTTTTGGCTAACTGAAACCTGACCTATGAAATATTCTCCAATCGAAGCTTGCCATCCACGGGGTTACAATTGCTAACGTTTTGGGGTAACTTTGAAAATACAAGAAGTTGGTTTCTAATCATGAGAACTGGGCATAATATTACAAGTACATTACTGAGAAAGCCCTAAATAAGACCGTTGCCACCAACACCCAACCACCACAAGTTGTCACCATCCAACCACCGCCACAGCCACCAGCCCTCCCAAATCCCTCTCGCCCGCCACGACCCTTCAATCACCACGCATACCAGCAAGCAGTGGCTTTTCCTACAAACATCAACATATTAGCAGCCAAACCCAACACCATTAATCATTACAACCGATGCCCTATGTCATCTCACCACCCAGCCACCGCTGCCGCCACCGCCACCGCCACCGGGACATGGCATCACCTCGCCCCACCGCCCTATGGATGCCATTACCCTCCACACAACCGCCACCACCACACCTGATCTCATCCCCGCCGACCACCACTACACCTCGCTGACTATCACCACCACCCATCCACATGATCTGCCAGTCCCACACAACCACTTCCACATCAACTGCCGCCACCACCCTCATTTTGTTCCCAGATATCGATCACGACAACACCCAAACCCACCTTGACCAAAAGCTCAGCAACCCAGCATTTTCTACCATCTCCAATCACCGCCACCGAAAACCACACCCTTCAGCCCCAATACCCCACCAACACCACTAAACCCAACCACAAACCCACTGTCCTCAACAAGTGAACCTAGATTACCACCATTCCAACATCTCAAAGCTTCGCGGCCGGGACTCTCTGAAGGAGAAGCGAGTCAGAACCGCCGGAGATGATAGCCAAATGTGCAGTTTTTCAACCCAGATTGAATCTAGGGCTTTGACTTGTTAGTGACCGGGAGATTATGATGGTGAAGATTGAGATGGTGGCGGTGGGTAGGCGGTGATGGGTATTTGGTAGCGGCGGCGGTGGATGTTCCAGTGTAATCAAACTAGCGATGGGTATTGTGCTATCAGTGAGTGTTATCATAGTGACAATGGGTATTCTGATGATCAGTGGGTAAGGGGCTAAGGTAGGAAGCAGCAAGTAGTGGTTGTTATTCCGGTTGGCTGGTGGTGTCGGTGGCAGCACACTGCCACCGGGTAACGATTGAGACAATTCAGAGAGGATGTATTTCCTATTTGATACCAAATTATTTTCATATGATGCCCAAAAGTAAGCGCAATTAAAAAAGTAACTTACTATATTTGCACAATTGCCCCAATCCGTCTGAAACTATAACGTAGGTGGACAGTAGTGTTCAATTGGCAAATATTTAATAGGTCGGGATTTAATTGACCAAAAAATTATTAGCAGGGTTTAAGTGATTATTGCGGGCAAAAGTTAGGGTCTAATTGGTATTTAATACCTTTTTGGGTTGCATTTTGAAGCACTTTGTGCAGTTAATCTTACTAGTAGGGAAGCAGCACACCCCATTCCCCAGAGAAAAAACAGAAAAGGCACAAGACTCTAAAATCCCTCAAATGATTTGCACCTGTCATAAACAAAAACTGCTACATCACAGGTAGCCAAAGACTCCCTAGTAGACAGAAAAGCTTGAACTCCATCTTCTGCAATCTCCCGCAGTACAAGTGTCTTCTTAGTTCCCTAGAAGGACAGTTGTATATCACAAACAAGGCAGTAAAGAACTAAACGACAAGGTTGTTCAGTCTACTGAAAGTACTAACCCCAATCCGGTCAACAAAGTTCACAGCGTAACAATCGTTACTTCCCAGAGTGTAGTTGTCTGAGAAAGGCCTGCAGTAGGAATTGGAAACAGGTCTCCTACTGTTAGAACTAAAGATAAAAGTTTGTCTGGCTCAGTGTACATATGAAGAGAGCGTATGATCTGAAGACCAGAAAATAAGAGCATACTGTAAACAGGTTTAACCCAAAAAAACTTGTAGTGAAAACATCAAAAGTTGAATTTGAACTGATTAAACTTACTTTGTCTGAGCAGAGGTATCAAAGCTACACCTCCCCAAAAAGGATTTCAATAACGCAGACTTTCCAGCATTTTTTGGTCCAAAAACGAAGGATTGAAAGACGTTTCTTTCTGTCTGTTGCCTTTTGCGATCTAAAGATTTTCTCCTAGTAACACAGAGTGCTGATGCAGGATCCCCAGTATATCCAATGTATATCAAATTTGCCCAACTTTGAACTGGGTCCAGTAGAGTCATGAGGGCCCACTGCAATTACACGTTCCTTATAAGTAGGCAAGCAGGTAGAAAGTGTCATCGTATATGAACGTATAATTGTCAACAAATCTTTAGCCTTTATGCTTTAGAAATATCCCCAATAAAAAATAAAAAAATGAGTAGTAGCAACTCCAAAGGCTTTTCGATTGTAATCCCTTGAATTTTGGTATAAAAGGAGTCAAAGTAGAATGTGCTAGAACGATAAGACCACAAAAGCAAACAAGTGACATTTATAAAACTTGAATCCAATTAATGTCGGTAGAAAAAGACAGCAACGTCTTTAGGACAGCACAATGGCTACTCAATAACAGGAAGCACCAAGAGCAAAGTGATAGCCCAGTGGTGAGGGCCTCTCCCTTCCCTATGCAAGGTCACAAGTTCGAGTATCATGTGGGGCCAGATATTGGGGTAAGGGAACAGCTAACTCCATAGTAAAGCCCAGGCCCAAGTGGCACGCGATGGTCCCAAAAATAGAAAAACAAAAAAAAGTCGCACTGCTGCACGAAAGAAATATCAACTTGTATAACAAATTAAACTTTAGAGAAGAATAAATAATTGAAAGAAGAGTGTACATAAAACTAAACAGAAGATATATGCAAGCTAAAGTAAAATAGGAATTAGCAGTAGAAGCATGACAATAAACCAGCTCTGCGAAGTTTAGGATAAATTTGGATAGTGGTCCCTACCCTGACACACATTCAACGATGAAACAAAATAAAGGGGGTGTGGGGAACATATCGCCATGGTCGGAAAGTGGTTCCAACCCCGACACAATTACAAATACAGAAGGAAATAAAGGGTTAGAGAACATATCACCAAACATTTAGCCAAGTGTTGCCACTTTTGAACATAAACCAAAAAGCATACACACCTCAGATAGAAACCCAGAAAGAGATAAACCCCCGGATGCAGTCCTCTCCACTGCAGCTTTGTAAGGAGCTTCGTCCCAGGGACTGAAATTTCAGAACAAAGACAGAAAATCTTAGCATTATTCTGGGGGAAAAAAAATACCTACGCAAGGCTGTAGGCAGAATCCATATTCATTGCATCAAATAGATGATGATGTTATGTTACCTTACCAAACCTTTTGAAATCCAGTTTAAATATAAGTTTTAGTTTACAGCATAAAAACATGCATTGGTGTATCGCTTTGGCGGAAAATCATATGCAGACATGATGAAATAGTGCCACTCTAATGCACGTATCTCAAGTATTTGTTCATCTTACAAACAGTATGACAGCACAAAAAGTGCAGTTACAAGCAACTTTCCAAGAGAAGTCTAACACTTCTGCTGCCACAAAGGCAAAGTATAATTGTCAGTGAGAATGAGCAATCTGATGCTACCCTTCTTTAAGTATGTTTTAAGATATTTAGGATTAACTATGAGTCAAAACTCAACATAAAACTTCGGGAAGAGAGCATTACTCAGCCAAATATTGACAGAAGTCTCATACTTTTAGTATCTATTTGCGATACGGAAAACAATGCCATGTATAGAGAACACAGTTCACAATTACAAAATACACAAATGGAGACCATCATTCTATGGTGTGTAAAGAAGCCAATTTACCTTTCTGGCGCAGTTGAAAAAAGATCATTAAGCTCAGGATCATGTAGAACTCCGTCCTATCAAGCACAAGGTTCACGTTCAGGAAATTCGCGACTGTGTATAAGGTAAATGTAGAGCATTGAAACAGAAATTATAGGCAGGCAGGTTGGTGATCCATGTAGACCCGTACGATTTAGAATCACCGAACAGGGGAGCCCCTCTTTTTTTTATGAAACAAGAGCCCAAGTAACGGCAAAACCAATGTACACTGCACGCATACACAAAACTAACAATTTAACGTCAAAGAAGAAGTATGCAAATTACGAGGCTAGGCTCCGAAATCCACAGAATAAAAGGGCTTAAAATACAACGTATGGATAATTCCTCATTCTGGAAACCATAAGGTTGTATTCCAACTAATAAACCACATAAGACATAACGAATTCGTGTGCCACAGCACATTCCTCCTTCTGTACAGGGACCAACCCACAAGGAACTCCACCACAATGCAAGGTATCACCCATTCAACCCCAAAAAAGTGCAAAACATAAAGATCAAAGCTCACAGGGAAGCCATTAGTTGAAGTGTTGAACTACATGGAAAAAAAAACATTGTTGCTGTGGAGATCTTTTGAATTATAGTTTCTTGCTGATGGCTAGATGCGCACCCAGTATGTTCACGGAATTCTAGCGTAATTTGGTCTATATATTAAGCTCATGATACCATGGTTATGGAATTAAGGTGAATTGACGTAAAATTCTTCAGTCTCCAACTTGATGGCATGGTGCACCAGTATCTTTCAATGGCGAAGCTTTATAACCCAAGGCACAACCTGCTATATCTCCGGAGCCCCTAATGCTGTCTATTAGGAAAGGAAGTGATAAATAACTCACGTCCCCTATAGCTCAGGAATTCTGTGAGGGCAATACATCATCCTTTCTTTAAGTGGCTTGATGCTGCGCAAATCTAAAGGCCTCACCCATACCAGATGCTTACGATAACAATAACCTCAATGCTATATAACTTATTTTGTTGCAAAATGTTGTTGATCTTCGACTTATCATCCATTGTTGCAAATGGTGTTTATCTTTGCCAGTAATATTTTGTTGTATAGCTTTTAGTTTTACTCAAAGCAACAAGATCATGGTACAGCAATGCCAGGAAAATATACGTACATTGTCAGTGTCGAATGAACTGAAGACCCCCTTCAAAAACTCCATGGCTTCACTTTTCAACTCTACACTCTGTAAGAAGACGTTGAGTTATGTACGTTATTGAAGTACTATTATGAAAAGAAAAGAATTAGCATATATATCCATCCATGAAAATAAGCAAATCGGAATAGCATATGTCATCCACTACATGATAGGTGCATGGTTTTTCAATTCACAAAGCTCGACCCGCTCCCGCTTCCCAACCCAAACCCCATTAGTTTAAAGACGCTCCTAGCTCCGGAACCTCACACCGGCTCCAGGTCATGCTTCCTGAAACCGTGCCTTAGTCATCCCGCAAGGAGTATATGTTCAAAAACCAGGTGCAAACATTATAGTCTATGTGTATGCGTTTAACTAGTTGCATAATAACTTCATGTACCTACAATCATGCATCTGAGGAAGAAAAACTAATAAATATCCGATTGCAGTTGATTTTGACCAAATAACATCCACCTATTCACCATTCTAATCTTTGTTCTTTATATTCACTCAAAACAGACCTTAGCGAGTTTCAGTTCGAGTCCATTCTTGTTCTAGTCCAGATTGGTGGACTAAAACCAAAGAGTTATGTTCTCTACACACCAACTGGTTCAGACCGACAAAACCTGCTTTTAGAAACTAAGGCCCCGTTTGACACTCTTTATTTTCCCAGTTTTTTTTCCAGTTTTGGAAACTGGAAAAAATAAACGTGTTTGGTAACTGGTTTTCGTTTTTTTCTTTAGTTTAAAAATGTTTTTGAAAACTCCAAAAATGAGTTTCGGTTTTCAGTTTTGGTTTTTTTTTTTTTGGAGACCACCACCACCCTCCCACCGCCGGCAACCACCGCCAACTGCGGGGGGCAAGCGATCACCAGCCACCGTCGGCAGCCGGCCACCACCACCGTCGGTCACCGCCACACCCCGCCACCTCCACCGCAAAAAAAAAAACTCAAAATAAAAACTGGGTAATCAAACACCCAAAATAAAATCTGGGTTATCAAATACTCACTTGTTTTTGTAAAAAAAAAAATTAACTGCTCTTTAGTTTTTTTTATCTGGAAACTGAAAACCAAAACTGAAAGTGTTGTCAAACAGAGCCAAATTTCCTTTATTAGAGCCCTGTACGTGTTTCTAAGTTCTAGGTTTTGACATTACAAAAAAGTTAAAATCATGCCTTCTGAGAAATGTGATTCACTTTTCGTATCAACTGTCTGTATATCTTCCGGTGTAAAAGTTTCTTCTCTTAAAAAATTGCAACCATGGAGCTAAATTCCCTTTGGACAGCCATGCTAATTCATTGCTACTGTTCGTACTGATATTAAAGTCATGGGTACCCACTGAACCCTATGGGCTATAGGCAGCCTGGGAAAAGCAATTTCCCTAATCATTTATACACTCCTTTGAAAATTTATTTTCTTTTGTTAGTTGAGGGGAGGAGAGGCGGGGGTAAAATCTAATGAATATAAAAGCAAAAAGGTTTGGTCATAACAATATCCAGCTTAATCTCAATAATAGACGTACCTGGTCTGGACATCTCTTGAACGGAAGTGAAAGAAAATCATCACCGAGTTCAATATCATTATTATAACCGAATTTCCGTAGCACCATCCAGGTTGTCTCAAGGCGGCCTCTTTCTATAAAAAGGGCATGGAGAAAAAAGAACCCTGCTAGAGTAAGCCCACGATTATTTACTCCTTCAGGTAGCTTCTCTTGTACAACTCTCTTAACACCTGCTATTTCAGCAGGCTGTAATGGAGCATTGAAACACTTGACCTGTTCCACACAATTGCAAAAGTCTTTCAAAAGTTAGACATGAGATGTTGCAAAAGCATCCAACACCATAATATATATATATATATATATATAGAGAGAGAGAGAGAGAGAGAGAGAGAAAGAGAGCGTGTGAATGAAAAAGAAACTGAAATTCCAAAGAGCTGACGAAGTTGTAAGAGCTGTTTATATCCTGTAGGAAGGCAAAGGATAAGAAAGAATGACCTGAAATGCATTAAGCTCTTCATCGTTTAAAGCACCATCCATATCATGGTCACATAGAGTAAATATCCTTTTCAAAGCTCTTTCACAACGGGGTTTTAGATCCTGCGTTTCTTGATCAAACAATGGGGCTGTCGGATGAAGGACTGCTTTTTGAGCATAATAAAATACTTCAGGAACCTGCAAACTTATAGCATTAACTTTGTAAGTTGCTCGTGTCAATAAGAATAAAAGAAGTTCAAAGAACATACGAGAATCAACAAAATGTGGAGGAATTTTTAAAAATAGTTTTTGAACTGGAAGACACATTTCAAGAAATGGCACACTTATTCACTCTAAACCAAGCCGGATCAGGGGCTGGCTGTGGGGCATCATGAGGTTATGGGATTTGCCTTTTTCGTTAATGCATATTGACTGGATCTTGAATAAAAATTCATATGAAAGTAAAGAATCTACACTAGTACATCTTTAAGCACTATCAGAGTTCAAAATATGCAAAGGATATAAAGAAGAGGAAAATGAGACAGAAGAATGGGAAAAGGTTAGCAATTTCATTTCCTTTAACGTAAAGGTCCAAATTTACTGGCACTCCTGAGTGAACAAGGTATAGATATTTTTGCCAAGTAGGCAAAAGAAAGCAAATAAGAATTTCTGGTTTATCTTAGTTTTTAAAGAAAAGAAAAAAAAATTGTGCAAGATGCGGAATGGTGTCCTTATCCTACATACCTAAGAAGCACGAACACGGGTGCGGATACGTGGATACGGCATTTTTAAAAATTTTAAAATATGAGTGCGGCGGGGATACGGCATATTTTATAAATATTTTTTTAATTATATATACTTAGTATTTAATTATAAACAATTTAAATCTTAATAATCATAATATATGTGTTTGATATATGTGAAAAGATATTAATATTCCAACCAAATTAGTGATTTTTTAAGTTTAATAATGGGTTCTTTTGTAAATTTTAAAGCTTTCAACCAAATTTGTAAGAATTTGTTAAATTTATTGAGTTGTTTTATAATATTAAAATTGAAGAACTGAACATTATAAAGTTTTTATGTGGTATTACTGTTATTTCTTTGAAATATTGGGGTTGGTTTAAGTAATAACTTAACAATTGGGTTTCTTTAATAATATAACAAAACTATGTGGCAAAAAGTCAAAAGTCAGAAAGTCAAAAGTCAGAAAACCAAAACATAGGTAACATCGACACACCGACTCCTTCTCCTTGGCACAGATCGACTCCTTCTCCTTCTTCTCTGGTAGCAAGCGCACGGCGACGGCGAACGGCGCACGCCGTAGTGGATCGCCGATAAGTTCCCTTCTCCTTCTCCTTCTCCTTCCTCTTCTTCTTCTTCTTCTTCTTCTTCTTCTTCTTCACCTTCTCCTTCTCCTTCTCCTTCTTCTGCTACTTCTACCTCTTCTGTCCGATGTCTCCTCTCAGATCGCCGGTGGTCGCCGAAGTTTCCGATGGACGCTGGTAGTGACATATCTGAGCCGATACGCACCCGAGCCGCACCCAGGATTTAAGAAATTTAAAAAATAAAAAAAAGTTGGACACGCACCGGTGCCGCACCCGACGCGTATCCGGTGCCGGTGCTTCACCCTAAGTGCTGCACCGGTGCTTCACCCTAAGTGCTGCACCGGTGCTTCATAGCTACATACTATACTCCGTAGTGGCGGAGCCAGAAATATTGTATAAGGTAGGCACCAAGTTTTTAAAGGCATCTTAAAGTGTTCGTTCAATACAAATAAGGATGAAGCTTACAGTGTTGTTTTGAGAAATAAAATCCGCATTCTATGTTTGTACTTGCACTCAACTTTGGACATTAAAATCAATAAACTATTCCTAAAAGGAATAGACGTATTACTATAGATATATAGTAACGAAAGTGAAAATAAATTTAAATGTGAGTTCTTGATTATGTGGTAGGAATAATTTTGTGCATATTGAAAAAGAACAATGGCTTGAAAAAATATTTTGACATATATAAATTTTTTGAGAGGCACCAAAGTAACAAAACCATTAGCATAGACTCATAGTACAAAAACTACTTCATGTCAAAGGGTGGAGGTCGGCACATGCCCACTATACCCTTGAAAAACCAAACAAAGCCAGGTGATATCTGGTTCTGGTTGATGCCTACACTAATGCAATACATTCATATCCCTGTAGTATCAAGGCATAAAGTTAACAATTGTTGCAAACCTGAACAAATTTAGCTGCAGAACATTCCATGCAAGTCTCAATTTCTCGAAACTGTTGCATAATAGGTAACATCTGCTGCTCCAGACTTGTTTGAGAACTCTCATCACGCAAGTCTAGCTTGCAACCAACCACAATAACCGGCACCTTTACCTACAGCATTTAGGAAATCGAAGTAAGCAACTAAAATATAGATAATACCAGATATTAGACAATACTAGTATAGTTATGATAATCATGGCTTTCTTTTCTGATCCAGTGTGGAACACAATAGAACACCTACTATTCGGAAGTAGCACAGTTGAGAGTCATGAGACCAATACTAAGCACCCACCACAAGAACTTCTGCCTTTACATATCCATTCGCTACTTGATACATCTAAAACTAATTAAAAATCGTACAACTGCAAATGAAAAGATAAAACTATATTGTTCTAAGAATGATGGTCATAGAACTGATAACAGCACAATTACATGGAGAAATCATAGAAGAGGGTCACGAGACCAAACTAGGTCAAAATGACAGCTGGAACCTGCAACTATCCCTTTGCAGTTAAATACTCTCTCCATTCTATAATCCTCGTATCCTTTGATTTTGGGCAAATATGTAGCTTATTGAACATCAAAGCCTGGTGCGGAAGTGAACTAGTAATAGTTACTATTCAAAATATGTATTGTTTGACAAATCAAACAGAGTAAAGACAATGAGTACAGTCAATGCCTCAATTGCCCAAATTCTATTCTAACAATTCGCAAAAAGTCAAAGAGGACAAAAATTACGAAAATGAGGCCGTATGTTATATTTAAGTAAAATTACGTAGTTACAATAAAAAAGAGAGAACTAATGTACACTGTTCTAATCACGATGCCTACTACATAGCTAGTTATAATAGAGGAGTGTTATACACCTGCAATCAGTATAGAGTATAACTTACTACCTACTACATAACACTATATAGCCACACTTCTAGGTCAATCAACTTGGAACAGAACAAAACTATCGTGGGAAAAGATAAACAGGAAACGAGTAAACGATAATTGCGAAAGGAGCAAGTTTGTAACAACTAGTTAAAGTTTAAACAGTTACAAACAGAACAAAAAAAGAAAATACTAGACTGATCAAATCATGCCATCTCACTTTTGGTCAATCGATACGCAACATAAGTAAATATCGTGAACAAAGATAAACAAAATACGGAACAAAATGAAATAAAAGCACTTTTGACCAAAAAAAAATACGGAACAATAGAGAAGTATTATGCACCTTCAATCGACGAATTTCGGGAAGCCAGAAAGCACTCAGGCGAGCGATTGTCTCATGCTGATCGCAAGCGTATGTTAAAACGATCGCGTCGGCACGCTTTAACTCCTCGTCGAGCTTGCCTTTGTACTGCAAACTGGATAATCCACAACAAACTCACAGTTAAAGAACTCAACAAAGTTAGCGTGATAAATACGGAGATGAATGTATATATGTGTGTACGACTCGTCTGGGGCGATGAGTAACCTGGATGAAGTGTCGACGATCACAACGGGAACGCCGTCGGGGTAAGAGTCGGCGGGGAGGCGGGTGAGGGGTAGGACGGGCAGGACGTTCTCCGGGAAGTTTTCAGAGGCGGCGGTGGCGATTAGGCTGGATTTTCCGGTGGCGCGGTCGCCGACGACCACGACGCGGACGGTGGCGCGGCCGCCGCCGGGGACTGAGTTCGCGGGAGAGCCGCCTGTTGGCATTGCAGCTGCGTGGGGAAAGAAATCAGTTCATGGAGACCAAAAGAGGAGTGGCGTGGAAGATTGGGGATGAATTTACCGCGACGAAAAGATTTGCAAAAGAAAGGGCTCAAAGTTACCGCGGGGGTGTGGAAGGAACTTTCTTTTTCTTTTTCTCGTTCTTGATCTTTTTTTCCGAGTAGTTCTGTGAGGGAGAGTCTCATATTCAATTGTTTTTTGTATTTAAAAATTTTATTTATTTATAACGTGACACTCTTAATGGAAGTTTCTATTAGTATTCGTAAATTAAATATTCATAGAGAAACAATTTAATTTTATGCGACATTTTGTGCCTGTAAGATGTGTACCTTCACCGGATGCTGCAGCTGCAGCTGCATCGTGAGTAGGGCTGTCGTTGTTCGTTTACCTATGTGGTGTTTTAGCTCCTGCGGCTATTTAAGAGTTATGATATAGTACCTTTTCTTTTTGGCTTGATGTGATTAGTTAGCTTCCTGTACTTGTTTTGTTGTACCTAGTCGGCCTTAGCTAGTTTGTTCTTGGCCTTGTTTGTATATTCTTCTCTTCCCCGACTGCTTCTATTTCGATGCTCTTTATTTTCATGGTATATATTTCTGCTATTCCTAATAAAAAAAAAAGTGTGTAATATTATCAGTTTGTTATATGTGTATTTAGTCGTAACGAGAGTGTCAATAATATTGTTACGAAATTGCTCTAGATAAATCTGTATAGAACACGATAACCAAGTGTATCTCTCAATTGTTTGCCTACTTAAAGAATGACTCTTCTCCCTTGACCTTAAACATAATACAAGACAACTTACATATACTTAAAGATAAGTAGTGATCTTCTCCTGACAATCAATGTGGGACAAGATGTCTTATATACTAAGAGTCAAATTATAACTTTTTTGAGTAACCAATGTGGGACATAAATACAAGATGTATCAACAATCTCCACGTTGGCTTATATTAACAAACCACTGCATAAGAAAAGTGTAATATGTCTTTAGTACCTTATTCAAGTACTCCACCTTGCATCTCCCTTAAAGGTAGGCATGCACTCCACCTCGAACTCGACAAGAAAGAAGATGAATTAAACTCAAGCAATGCTTGAACTTCTTTGTCGTGACTGTCTTCGTGAATATATCAGTTGTGATGTCATTAGTGTGAACCTTATGCAATATAATATGTCTATAATTAATACATTCCTCGGACCCTGTGATAACGTACATCAATATGCTTAGTCCTAGCATGAAAAACTTGATTCTTTGTCAAATCTTGCACTCTGACTATCGCACTGTAACAAAACGTCATGCTGCTTGAAGCCAAGCTCCTCTACCGGTCCCTTCAACCATAATGCCTTCTTAGTTGCCTCTGCCAATGCCTTCTTAGTTGCCTCTGCCAATGCCATGTACTTTGCCTCCGTAGTTGACAATGTTGTAGTAGACTGTAACACTGATTTTCAACATATCGGGCCTCCATATAATGTAAAAATATATCCAATCATGGACCTCCTAGAATCCAAGTCCCCAGCATAATCAAAATCCACAAAGCCAAAGACGTCATCTCTTGCCCCATCACGATTAACACCTGATGCCAAGGTTGGTCAAACCTGCTAGGTAACGAAAGATCCACTTCACTACATCCCAATATTTCTTTCCTGGATTTCCCATATATATGCTGACCATACTAACTACATGTGATATATCAGATCTGGTACACACCATGACATACATAAGACAATCAATCGCATTTGCGTACAGTACTCAAGACATCTGCAATGCCCCCATGTGTACCTCCCCATTGCTGCTAGAAGAATCCCTCTTGCTACCTTTGTACTTCTTAAGGAACACAATCATCTTGCCCTTGTGCGGGCAATACCTCCCATAATGCGGACATACACAGTATAAGCATCCTCCTTTAGGCCCCTCGTGAGCTTTGTGGTCATGAGAGACCCCACTTGCTACTTCCCCCATGCTTCTTCTCCCCTTTGTGATGGGGGCGATGTCCTCGTCCCCACTCCGCTCATCATCGATTTCCTTGGGCGAGCCACTCTTCGACCTACCATCTCCTTCATTTTTGGCACGCTCGTGCCTTGGAGATCTCGGCCTCTCACCTTGCTTAAAGTCTTCTAACCTCTCCGTAATCGCCATGGCAGAAGCCAAGTCGTGGGGTTCATTCCGCCGTAACTTTGTGGCAACCCACTATTGCAACCCGTCAACAAAGAAGCATAGTCTCAACCTTTCAGACATCTCCGGTATTCTAAGCATCAAATCCGAGTACTCTTTCACATACTCGCAAACACTTCCCTTCTACCTTAGCAGTCGAAGGTTGATCATCACATATCTTTGATGCTCTCCCAAAAAGAACTACCTTTTTAGTCCACACTTGAACTTTTCCCACGTTTTGACGTTGCACACATCCATATAAGGATACCTACACCATAAAAGCAGGTGTATCCGTAAGGTACATGACCATCGTTTGCACCTTTTCCTCCTTGTCGTGGATGTCGAGGGCTTCAAAGTACCGCTCCAAGTGCCAAAAGAAGTTATCCACCTGCCTTGCCTCCCTCGCTCCATCGTACGATTTCGACTCTGGCATTTTCTTTGGCCTTAGCTACACCGCGATACACCATGCCTCGTTGCTCTTGTAAGCTCCCTCTTACAAGCAGTTTGTTCTTCTTGGAGCTCCGTGACTTACCCCTTGAGAACCTTGCACTATTGCATCTTCCACTTGGTAAAATGGGTCACCCTCTCCTCGATTAAGTCATCTAGCTCCCCCGTGAACACGTCGACTTCCCTCTCTAGCACGGCTACTCGACTATTTACCTCTAAGTCATATAATCTATTAAAGATTAGCTCCACCTGACTTGCGACAGTCCGCTGCAAGCGCTTTCCAAATGCTTCGAGCTCGCTCCTCATGTATGCTTCAGCATCCCTTATCGCACCGCTCTAATCCTTCACCGTACTCTGCCATATGCTAAAATTCGTCTTCCCATCGAATTGTTCACAGGCATATTTCATGGTCGTGTATTCGACGTATTTATCCTATGAAATCGATTTCAGTTTTGCCTAAAAATAAAACCTGGAACGCTCTTGATACCATTTTACAAAATTGCTCTAGATAAATATGTATATAACACGATAACCAAATAAGAGAACACAAGAAATCTGAAATAAATCAAATCCACTTTGCACAAGTCATATTTACAACGCTCTCTTACGTGTATCTCTCAATTATTTGCCTACTCAAAGAATGACTCTTTTATCTTGATATTAAACACAATACAAGACAACTTATATATACTTAGAAATAAGCAGTGATCTTCTCTTGAAAATTAATATGAGACAAGATGTCTTATATGTTAATGGTCAAATTGCAACCTTCTTTGAGTAACTGATATGAGACACAAGTATAAGACATATAGAAAAAAATATTATTCAAACTAAATTAACATCCACCTTTTTAGGCGCTCGGTCGGACTTAGTGCCATGCCAACAACACCCCTTCTCCTTCTTCGACCCATGTTGTGTATGGTAACTCTTTTTATTCTTTGATAATATCATATATGGTACGTCTTTTAATGGACATGGTATACAAATTGAGGTAACAGACTTTATGAGATGACTCGGTTAACCTTGTGTCTATCTTAAATTTTCACTTCTCTCACCCTGCCACCGGTTTTCCTTTTCTTTTTCTATCTTTCGTTTTATTTATTCCTCTCGTCTTCTCATTTGTTATAATTATGTACTATTATCATGGTCAAAATTGCACCATCAATCACCTCACGAGCGAAACAGATCATAACCCATTCTTCACTATCGCCCATTTCTTTTGCCACAAGACCCAAATCTGAAGTGCGTTCATGTAAAGGATGTGGTTGTTGAAGTTCGACGATGATAAAAATATGAGATGATATGTGGTTGTAAGAGAAATTTGCTACTCAAGAATAGTGTCTCGAAGGTGAGATTTGGGTTTTTGAAGTTCAAAGGCAATGAACAAACTTCCTTTTGTAAGTGTATTGTTGTTCGAGTTTCAACGAGGTTAAAAATTTTTGTGAAAGTTGAGAAAGTTTTTTTTTACTATGATTTTGCAATTTGGCTAGGAATGGAAACAGAAAAGCTTCGGAGCATTTCCAAGTTGATAAGGAATGGTGAGTAATTTATGGGGTGTGGGAGTAGTGAGTTAACTCGCTGCAAAATAGAGTAGACGGTAGTGAGTTAGTCCAACCCTGCATTGGAATTTACATAAGGTAGTTTGCTGTGATTGTTTTTCAAAATGTTACGTGTCAGTCCAAAGTTTTAGAAGTTAGCATAACATGAATGCCTTTACGTTGTAAGGCCATTGAAAAAGTGATTGATTGTATTTACTCCCACCCGTAAGGACGTAAAAGGCCTTTTTGTTTGAGATATTAGTTTTAGGGATAATATTTCTAAACCTTCGAGTTTATAAGTAATCTCAGTCAACTCCATTGACTTTAAAGATACTACTAGCCATTCCAGAATCTAAAAGGTTTGTGACACATATGTCATTTCATTATAACACTGTCACTATTCAATATATTTTTAATTATGTCTGTATACCTTGTTTTTAAGAATTACTAATGCGGGATTTTTCATATTGCTAACTCTTTAAATACGTATGAATTTTGTACACATATTTGTACCCACATTCCCATATTCTTTTTTGAAACCAATAAAACAACCATAGAGGGGGTGAATAGAGTTTTTGAAAATAAATGAAAAAATTAAACTAAGCACTCTCACGAATCTCAAACAAACCAAGTAATACTTCAATGAAAATGCTAATTTAACAATCTCAAACAATTATATAATAATAAGTAAAGAGATTGAGTTAGAAATACTTGACGATGAGATTTAAATGGTTTGGCTTGAACAACCCTCAAGCCTACATCCACCTCTTCAAGAAAGTCCTTTGCAAGAGTACTAGAATCCACTAGTAACAATCTTTTTCGGGGTCAAGATCAAAACCCTTACAACACTTGATAATATCCCCACACCAAGCACAAGCCTTGAATCCACAAAGCTCACTCAAGACTTGACAAACCCAAGCTTTGATCCTAATTCTTTTACAAAGATCAATTGTGTACAAAGAAATCCTCTTGAAAGGAAATGAGTACAAATGAAGCTCTAGTACAATAGAGAGATGAGAGAATTGATGACTTGAAGAATGCTCAGTCTCAATCAAAGAATTGCTCACAAAGATACTCTCTTTAATGATGTAAAATCATGAAGATGAAGAGAGAAAAGTTTAATCTATGAGCCTTGATGTTTCCTTAATGAATGGAGGCTTAGAATGTGGTTTCCATGGTGTATGATGAAGCCCCAACTCATTTATATATAGAGCAAATAAAATATAGCCGTTATAGCCAAAATATGGGCAAAACTGCCATTGCAGTCGACTGTATTCCCAATGCAGTCGACTGGGTTCCCCCTAAAATAGCCGTTGGATCTAAATTTTGACCAATCCAGTCGACTAGATTCAAATACAGTCGACTGTATTATCCTACTGCCTATCAGCTGCCTCACGGAACCACCTTTCCTATTTTGGGCATAACTTTCTCTAGAAAAATCGGACCGAGGTGCCGTTTTTTGCATTAGAAAGCTAATGAAGAGTTTTATCAAAATATGAAAATATTAGCACCAAAAACATTTTTGAGAAAATCTGAGTGAGCTCCAAAGTTCACTCATTTTCAAGAACCACACATGTGTGAAAGGTTATGAACTCACATGCAATGCACAAGGTGTCCTAAGGTCATTTTAGGTCATAGTCATCAATCCAAGCATCAAACCAAGACTATTACAAGATCAATTATAATCGACAGTAACTTAGCCGATGCATTCTTTGTTGCTCTTCGACATTGGACTTGATGAAGCTTCTATAGCATGTCCACTATAACTTTAAGCTTGTTTGGCTTTAATCCATTTATCCAACTTCTCAAATGTGTCTTCACGAGTGTGCATGTATATACCTACTAAGAATACACTCAAAGCACACATTAGAATATAATCAATGTGTAGTTATCATCAAAATAATATGTAAGCCTAGGTTATCCAACCCTAGGGCTAACAATCTCTCCCTTTTTGATGATGACAAACATTGATTCTATACAAGGTAAGATGTATCATGTGATAAACAATTAAGCACAACAATCTCACATAGAACATTCAATTATTTCTTGTATACTCAAGATATGTCAATTTATCTCATATAACAATTAAGCTTGTGCTAGCTTCCCTAGCTAAAACAAGATACGCTCTTCCTTTAATGTTCTCTCAAAACACACAATCACATAGCATATAGAATCAAGATTATTTCTCCCCCTTTGTCATCAACAAAGAGACAAGGGTATGTGTGTGTGAAGAAATAGTTATAAGCAAGATAATGTCATGAAGTGCATGTAACTCTTGAACTCATATGGATGACATCAAGAGTCCCTTCATGATCCAAAGAACGATAAGCAAGGTAGCTCAAATAGCTCATTTACTTCATGCGTTTTTCAAGAGTAACAAGAGTATGTTCAAGCATGTAAGCTTCTCTATCAAGTTATTGTATGCATATTTCTTCATAATATATGCTCCCCCTCAATCAATGTCAGCAATATCCAACGAACACAACTAAATGTCTAACCGAGTAATGCTCTCCCTTTGGCATTACCCAAAGGTGTGTGTGTAAGAATGGCAATGTGAAGCATTAATATGACATAATCTCAACATGGAATTTCTATAAACCCAATAATAGTCATCAACAATCAATATTACCAATATAAGTGCAACATGACCATACATCGTCATCGAAATCCTATAGGTATCCAAGATTATAATATAGAGTAGTAAATAATCAATGACTCACAATTTAGACCATAGTTTGCATGAATTCTCAACAAGCAGGTTATTTTATAGATTTGGCAATTTAAGCATACTTGATAACATATAAGTTTAGCACATAGCACAATGTTGATAAGATCATTAAGTTTTACTATCTTGGTGAATTACCAAGAAATTGAGCTCATAAGTGACCATTCTCGAAGTCCATTTTCTTTGACAAGCTTTAAGGCTCTCTTCATTTGAAGTAGCATGTCCAATCTTGGAATGCTTACTCCCCATTAAGATTTAGCTTGTTACTCCTCCTTTTCAATTTTTTCTTGGAGCCTTCTCCTTGTTGCTATTTATATTTGCTTTGAACAATTTACAATCACAATTTAGGTCTAACTTTTGGTACCCACGTTTTCTTGGGTCCATAAGTGTTAGTCTTAATAACATTTAGAAACTCTTTAACAACCCGTATTTTCTTGACACCTCAAATATGAACAATTCTACAAGGACAATAATTAGTCGTATGCCCTTTCTTGTTGCACCAACTGCAATGTGTAAATGGTGTGCAATACTGCTTTGATTGTCTTGGAGGAATATTTAACCTAGTTTGTTTAAAAACTTTAGGAGGCAAGGTGAAGGGATCTAATCCAACACCGCCTTTGTTTAGGCCAACTCTTTGATGTCCAAGTATGACATCAAAGTTATTTTTACCATCGACAAATTTTTCAAGGCATCTTTTCAAATCACAAATCTCAAGCTTTAAATTTTCATTTCGTTTCTCTAAACTCGAAGTATCACAAGAGATTTGTTTTGTGCTAGGAATGCTCACAATCAATTCAACCAAATCATTATTCATATGCTCTACATATAAATGTCTAGATATGCATTCATTCTTGGCATACAACTCATTATTTTCCATTCTCAACTTCTCAATTTACTTATTAGTCTCAAGGAATTTTTTTGATAAATAATATATTTTTTAAAAATTTTCTTGGATTCCTCATATAGGCTATCATAAGCATCTTCGAAACTTTCACTATCACTGTCGGAAGAAGAGCTTACCTCATCATTTACCATGAATCACACATTTGCTTGTTCATTCTTCTCATCATTTTCATCACTTGAATCGAATTCACTCCATGTTGGAGTATGTTCGGCATTCATTGCTTTTTCTTTCTCTTTGTTCTCTTTCTTAGAGATTCGTCTTCTTTTAACTCTTTCCCAAACATCTCTTCTTTTCTTCTTTTCCCTTTTGTGTATAGGACAAATTCATCTTCATGTGTCCCGGCTTGTGCATTTGTAGCAAAGCTTATCTTCATTGCTAGCATTTTGTTGTCTTCTCCCACCATTCCTTCTAAACCTTAAGAATTTTTTGAAGTTCTTTACAACCATTGCAACATCTTCTTTATCAAATTCTTATTCATCATCACTTGACTCAAGGTTTGAAGATGAAGCTTTAAGAGTAATTAATGTAGGCTTCTTCTTGACATCTTCTTGATCAAAGGTCTTGAGTTGCATTTCGTACATCATAAGCGAGTACATCAATTCATCGAGAGGAAAGACATTAAGATTCTTTGATTCTTGGATGACGGTGATTTTTACATCTCAAACTCTTGGTAAGGACCTAATCACCTTCTTACAAGATCACCATTAGTGAATTCCTTACCCACTTGCTTCAAAGGGTTTATAGTGTTAGTGAAACGAGTATTCATATCCGTAACGGATTCATTTGGAAGCATATGGAATAACTCATAATCTCTAAACAATAAGTCCATCTTGAAATCTCTAAGAAGTGAAGTTCCATCATGCGTAACTTGTAAAGTATCCCAAATACTCTTAGCGGAATTACACATAATGACTGTATTGAGTTCATTAGTGTCTAAAGCACAAACAAAATAATTTTTCGCTCTAGCATTCATACAAATCATCTTCTTATCATGATCACTATACTCTGATATGGATTTAGGCTCTTCAACCTTGTCAACCACCTTTATCGGAACGAATGGGCCACTCTCAACAATATCCCACATCTCATAGTCTTGCGACTCTAAGTAGATTTTCATCTTAACTCTTCACACACTATAATTGGTCCCATTAAACAATGGAGGCCTAGTGGTAGAACTACCCTCCATTTCCCCAACGTAAGCCATGATTGATTAACTCTCTTGGCAATACCCAATATATCAAAAGTCGATGCTCTGATACCACTTGAAACTAATAAAACAACCCTAGAGGGGGTGAATAGGGTTTTTAAAAATAAATGAGAAAATTAAACCAAGCATTCTCACAAATCTCAAATAAACCAAGTAATACTTCAATGAAGATGCTAATTTAACAAACTCAAACAATTATATAGCAATAAGTAAAGAGATTGAATTAGAGATACTTGACGAGGAGATTTAAATGGTTCAGCTTGAACTACCCTCAAGTCTACATCCACATCTTCAAGGAAGTCCCTTGCAAGAGCACTAGAATCCACTAGCAACAATCTTCTTCCTGGTCAAGATCAAAACCCTTACAACACTTGATGATATCCCTACACCAAGCACAAGCCTTGAATCCACAAAGCTCACCCAAGACTTGACAAACCCAAGCCTTGATCCTAATCCTTTTATAAAGATCAATTGTGTACAAAGAAATCCGCTTGAAAGGAAATGAGTACAAATGAAGCTCTAGTACAATAGAGAGATGAGAGAATTGATGACTTGAATAATGATCACTCTCAATCAAAGAATTGCTCACAAAGATGCTCTCTTTAATGATGTAAAATCATGAAGATGAAGAGAGAAAAGTTTAATCTATGAGCCTTGATGTTTCTTTAATGAGTGAACGCTTAGAATGTGGTTTCCATGGTGTATGATGAAGCCCCAACTCATTTATATAGAGAGCAAATGAAATATAACCGTTATAGGCAAAATACGGGCAAAACTGTCAATGCAATAGACTGTATTCCCAATGCAGTCGACTGTATTCCCAATACAGTCGACCGGGGTTTTCCCTAAAATAGCCGTTAGAGTTTTATCCTCAAAAATAGCCGTTGGAGCTGAATTTTGACCAATGCAGTCGACTGGATTCAAATACAGTCGACTGTATTATCCTACTGCCTATCGGCTGCCTCACGGAACCCCCTTTCCTATTTTGGGCATAACTTTCTCTAGAAAAATCGGACCGAGGTGCTGTTTTTTGCGTTAGAAAGCTAATGAAAAGTTTTATCAAAATATGAAAATATTAGCACCAAAAATATTTTTGAGAAAATATGAGTGAGCTCCAAAGTTCACTCATTTTTAAGAACCACACTTGTGTGAAAGGTTATGAACTCACATGCAATGCACAAGGTGTCCTAAGGTCATTTTAGGCCATAGTTATCAATCCAAGCATCAAACCAAGACTATTACAAGATCAATTATAATCGATAGTAACTTAGCCAATGCTTTTTTTGTTGCTCTTCGATATTGGACTTGATGAAGCTTCTACAGCATGTCCGCTATAACTTTAAGTTTCTTTGACTTTAATCTATATATCCAACTTCTCAAATGTGTCTTCATGGCTGTGCATGTATATACCTACTAAGAATACACTCAAAACACACATTAGAACATAATCAATGTATAATTATCATCAAAATAAGATGTAAGCCTAGGTTATCCAACCCTAGGGCTAACACCTTCATTTTCTTCCACTTTTCCACACGCGCGCGCGCGCGCACGCGTGCCCGCACATGTGGTAACATGCACGCGCATATATACATGAATCTATAGAAACATAGACGTTAATAGTCACATGCACATGCTCACTTTACTCACACATAACTCGTGTGCGTTGCCTAGGGTGTGGGTTTGTGGGTGTGTGTGTGCATGCGCAAATTGGTGCATGCGTGTGTGTGCATGTTTTTGAATATTCATGCAAGTGATTGCATATTCTATGTGTGTGTTTGCACACGGATCTGTGCGCTTGATTTTGGGTGTAAAAGGGTTAACAAAAGAATATATACATGAGCTTGTTCTAGATTGCTTATGGTGGTTTTGGTTTTCAGTCAATTTGTGTGTGTGTGTGTGTGTGTTTGCATATGTGCGTGCCAGTGTGCAAATAGGTGTGGGTGCATGTGCAGTCACACAGATTGGTGATAGTGGTGCAGTTACGATAGTACCGTGGTTATGGTTGATGGTGTTGAGGTAGTGTCGCGATTTCTATTAGACGACTTCAATAATTGATTTTTCTGTCTAATTATTGGATGATGCATGTCTATATTTTAGATGCAAAAATTCAGTTTCACATTGTAACATGAAATTCGGTGCATGTGTTGGAAATGAAAGTAAGGTAGTTACATTCAGTCTAGATAAATAATGGAAGGTGACGTAACATAAATTTCAGTGAGAAGCAGCACTTCAACTACAACTTATACTATATCTCACACTGCATAGCTTTTTGATGGGTTACTACTAGAAGAGAAAAAGGCTTGTGGTTTACAGTGTTAGGTGGTGGCGTGGTGGTGGCGTGGCGGTGGTAGTGAAAGGGGGAAGACCGGGGAGAGAGGGTCCTGTCAGAAATAAATAAATAAAAGGAAGGTGAAGGGTGACACATAAAAGGAATATTTATAACAAACAAAAGGATTATTTCAGTCACTTTGCAATATCTGTTACCTTCATTTGTATACCTTTTGGTGAAATGACGTATTTGATATGAGTCTCTTCCATCTCTTGTTCAAACTCGTTCTTTCAATACTGAATGGATACACACACAATTATCCGAAGCCTTTATCACGAAATACGAAGTGCTTTTAGAACATAGGACTCTTTGCCATTTCTAAAAAGTAACGATGATTCAAGTTTTAGTCTCAACATATGAAATTAAAAGATGATTTGGCTCGTTAAGGACCATGTGTTGTCGGTTCTTTTACTATCCTTGCTCGTTATTGTTTAAAAAAATGGAATTGCCATGTCATTAGGGGCTCGAATTTGGCCCTTCATGCATGCTCCACTTGGCTCAGGGGGATCTTGGATTTTCAAATTGAGAGAAAGAAAGCAAAAAATAGTTGTAAGAAAGCAATACAAGCACTAATGCTAGACGAATCGGTGGAGTGATGCACCATAGATGATGAAAGTCCAATAGTTGAAAGGATCACTAAGTCACTCCATGGCCCAAGTAATGTAGGGCACGTGAAATCTCTCGTGAATCAGCAAGGAACACATTGAAACAATACTTTGTCGATCGACATTTAAGTATTGTCATAACTGTAGGCGTAAAAGACCTCCGATATGAAGCACGATGTAATTCGAATCGCATTTCCCAATGGGAAGAGCCGGGGGCTTTAACTGCGTGTCTCTCAAAAACAAACTGATAACCACAGTCATACTTAGGAAAAGAACCGATCACATCGGTAGCAAACACAAGTTTGAACAAGGCAATTGCCAATGTTTATGATTTAGGCAATCTCATGGTGAAAAAAGGATGATGTTTGGTAAACTAAATGCAAGTCCAAACTCTCTGATGTTGAAAAATTACTCATCCCCAATATATCACTACAATAATTTACATTAATATTACGTTTCTCGACCTTAGTAGAAAATAACATTTTTCCTCTACATTACTAGCCTTACTCCACCTATAAAATCACAAAACAATGTTGACGTTGATATTCACATTCCATTACTAACTACTTACATTCTGCATCTATTAGTTTCGGTTTTGATTTTCTGCTTCTTAAAAAATAAAAATCAGTTTAGTTTTTTTTTAACAAAAACAAATCGGTGTTTGGTTACCTAGGTTAATGACAAAACTGTACCGTGAGGTTTACACACATTTGCACTTCATTTCCCGTGTTTATAACTTTTGTAATAGTGTTCCTTGAGGTTGACAAAACTATTGCAAATAGCTCCAAAACTAGATGGCTGTTCGAATTCGACCGTTAAGTCCGCATGTGTTGTGCACATGCCATTTTGGCATGGTTAGATATGTCATTTCTCTTAGGGTTAAATACAAAACTGTCCCCTGAGTTTACACATTTTTGCAGGTCGGTCCCCCATGTTTTCAACTTTTGCAATAATGTTTCCTGACCTTGATAAAAGTATTGCAAATGAGTCTAAAATTGGACGTCCGTTCAAAATCAGACGTTAAGTCCGCATGTGCTATGCACATGCCTTTTTGGCATGTGAATATCATTCAATTCTCACCCCATCTCCCTTTTCTCTCTCTCTGTGTTTGATTACTTTTGCTTCAGTAATTTCCTTAACGGCAAGGGTACAAACATTGGGTTGTCATCCATAATGAAATATTGCAAGTTTTATAACTTAACAATTTCTTTAGGAATTCCCCACGCAATCCGTTGTAACCTAAAGTCATAAAGACCAATGAGTTGAGCTTCTCAATAGTGTTTGGTATGCTTCCAACAAGCAAATTCGAGCCTAAATCTAACTTTTGAAGCAAACCCAATTGGGCAAATGTGTAGTGGATAAGACTTGTAAGAGAGTTACAACTTAAATCAAGACCTTCAAGGTTTCTGAAACTGCCTAATTGCTTTGGTATATGCCAGTGAGCAAATTGTAACTTAAATCAAGGTGTAGAAGAGAATCTAAACTGAATAATTCTAATGGATGGAAGTATCCCGCTAAGGCAGTTTTAAGACAATGTGAGGATTTAAAGAGACTTTAGAGAAAAATTTTGAGGCGAGATTGAGGCGACAAGTGCAGAATTTGATTTGAGACTGAGCTATTGCAGGAGAGAGTTAAAGAACACTCTGATTATTTAGAAAAAAAATGAGAAAAAAGAAAATGGTAAAGAGGTGAGTATTCTTCTGATTATCTAGAAAAAAATGAGAAAAAAGGAAAGGCAATGAAAAAAAAAAAAGAACAAAAGGATGTTCTCTGCTATGTTCTTGTATTGTCTTTGTATGTCATTGAGTTTTGGAAATGGGTTAGCTTGGGCATGGTTATATATAGAAAGAGAAAAATGAGAGAGAAGAAGCAAATGAAATTAAACAGAGAGAGAGAGAAAAGGGAAATGGGGTGAGACTTGACCGATATTCCCATGCCAAAATGCCATGTGCACAGTACATGCAGACTTAAGGTCCGACTTTAAACGAACGTCCAATTTTAGACTCATTTGTAATTTTTTGTCAAGGTCGGGAAATATTATTGCAAAAGTTGAAAACACGGGCGTGTAAACTCAGGGGACAATTTTATATTTAACTCTAAGCTAAATGACATATCTACCCATGCCAAAATGGCATGTGCACAACACATGCGAACTTAACGGTAGAATTTGAACGACCATCCAGTTTTGAAGTTATTTGTAATGGTTTTGTTAACCTCAAGGAACACTATTGCAAAAGTTGTAAACACAGGGATCGAAGTACAAATACATGTAAACCTCAAGGCACAATTTTGTCATTAACCTCAGTTTTTATTTTGAGTTTTTTTTCTTCTTTCAAGTGTTTGATTACCCTGTTTTTTGTTTTGAATTTTTTCTTTAGTGATGGTTTGTAGTAGTGGTGGTGGGGCGGGACAGTGGCTGGCCGGCGGTGGGCGGTGGTGGCTGTGGTCTCAAAATAAAAATCAAAACTGAAAACCAAAACTCTAAACGAGAGTTTTAAAAAATACCTCTATTTTAAAATTTAGTTTTCAAAACTGAAAAAAAATAAAATAAAAACTATATGTCAAACGTGTTTATTTTCTTCAATTTACAAAACTGGGGGAAAAAAAGAGAGATTCAAACAGAACCTACGGAGCCAAAAAATGAATAGTCTTAAAAGGATATTAACGTCATTTTATATATAACTAGTATAGAGCACGTTCGTTGCACGTGTATATAGTCAAGAGTAATGTTTAAAATTATATTATTATCTTTTTTGAGATCAAAATAATGTAATTCAATTACGTTCTAATTTCTTTTGTGACTTGTTTTAGAAGAAATGTATATTTTGATATTCGCAATTGTAATCAGTTCAATATTTAGAAATATTCTTTGTAAATTTTTGAATTGAAGAAATGTTTGATGATACTACTAAAAATAAAAGCAAATGGGAAATTAAAAGAATGAATCTATGTCTTTATTTTTGTAATATGTTAAATTGATTTATCGTTAAGATTTGTAATTTTCAAGACCAGGTGTTTCGCATTTCATTAATAAGAAATACAAAATACCTGGTCTTCAACTGTAATAACCAACATATTTTCAGTTTAAATTGACACAATATTTAAGTCTTTTTAATGCATATTTAACCCTTTTTCATTTTTTTATGTTTTTGCTTTTTCAACAATATTTTGTTTTTTAATTGATTTTTCACGTATTTCAGTTTCTTTATTTTGTTATTCAATTTCTCAATTGGTTAATTGTTTATTAACCTAAAAATGCAAGGAAAAAAATCACAGTTCTCATTAACCAGTTCAAAATTTTATGTTTATTTTATTTTAACCAAATTAAAAAGAGAATAATAAAAAAATTTGGGTGTCTTGTTTTTCTTTCTCATCACACTTTTTTTACAATGTACATGATAGATTCATTACATAATGTTCTTTTAATTTTATTAAAATAAAAGAAAGTAATAAAAGAAAGATAAAAATGTAATTAACGTAATTAACGAATGGTATTATCGTCTAAAAATGATTTACATCATTCATACTTTTATAAGTAGTACACATACACACACATATATAATATATATTGTAACCACACATTTTGTTTCTCAATGTGTAAATGTGAATTTAGATTAAATTTATGACCTAATATTCATTAATTCATTACAAAAAAACTAATTAGAAAAGGATATGGTTGTTATCTGAATAACTAACGGATGATAAAATTGGAAATGATTACAAAATTAGTAATTAATAATAATATTTGTGAAAAAATAAAATTGTTATTGAAGTGATTACTATTGGATAAAAACAGAATAAAATAATTTATAAAATTCATATTTTTATAAGCAATATAGATGTGCAGGCAATCTTAATAAAACACGTTTCTCCATAGGTTTTAAAAAGTTTTTTTATTGCTAAAAGCTCCATAAACATACTTTAAATTGTTTAAAAAAGTGACTACAGAACACGTCCAGTAAAAAAATGGTCAGAATTTTTCTTTAATCAATGGGGGACCTGGTTACGGGGAAAGCCCATCAAATGGCCAAATCATGTAACCCTAATCGCGGGCCCACGATCACACTGTTTACTACGAGGCCTATATGGGAGGCAGGCGGGCAGGCACAAACTAACTGGAAATGTTGCTCCGTCGACTGCGCACATCCCTCGCCGCCGTGCGGCACTTCTCCGCCGAAGCCGCCACCGCTTCGGTGGCGGAAGTCGAGAAGCCGAGCAATCTGACCAGCTCCTCCGCCAAGACCAGCGGCGGCAGAGACACGCTGGGGCGGAGGCTTCTGAGCCTGGTGTACGACAAGCGCAGCGCCGTCATCGCCATACAGAAGTGGAGGGAAGAAGGGCACACTGTCCGCAAATACGAGCTCAATCGCATTGTTAGGGAGCTCCGCAAAGCAAAGCGCTACAAACACGCACTCGAGGTTCATATTTCTCCCAGTCTCTTTCTATACTACTACGTTTAACAATTTTTTTGTCAAAAAATTGACTTTTTGCCAACTTCTGAACATTGAGTTGAACTAAAATAGTAATTACTAATCTAATAAGTATTTTTTTAACAAGCAAAACTAGGGTGTAAAGTCAGTGTGTACGAGCTTGCAATTAGTCAAAGCGACAAAAATCATGAAATGGAAGGAGTATTACTGATATATATTCACATATCTGTTTCTACTAAACAAAATGTTGTTTGAATGGTCGCCTTATTCTAAGTCGTTTCATGCATTTGAAGGAGGTACGGTTTTTGTAATGTTGGATATTGATAGGAGCATGATGCATGAACAGTTAATTTGTTCTTAACCTAAGTATACAAGTATGAGCAATGCATTTTGTTGTTCCAATACGTTGGTTAAGGGATTTGGATTTTAGGGCACAATAGTATGTATGAAAAGATTGGGCTAGACAAAGGAAAATGAGAGAAATGGCTTTTGCCAGCCCCTTTCTGTTTTTGGAGACAGATGAAAAGGAAAAGAATGAGGTTTGGCCGGTAGAATTGAGTTTGACATTGGAATGATAAGATAATAAGGAAGTGTGGGGTATGGTCCAGAAAGCATTGTGCAGTTGGCCTCCTTTTTTTCAGAATTTGAGCCTGGAATTTGTTTGCTGGTGTACCAAGTGGTATTTTTAGTTGTACTATTGGGGTCTATGATTTGTGAGCTAGTACTGGCTAGTACCACTCATAAGTTAATTTATTTACGCTTTGTTTCAGCTGTAACCGTACTTGAATTGTTGCATACACTGTTCCAGAAAACCAGGTTTCTACAGTTTTGTATCTGCTTCTAGCACCTGGTTCAGAGCGATCTGCTATATTGTCATGTCTTCCATACAAGATCCTTTGCTTGCTTCTTTTGAGGAGCCTTTTTGCCAGCTTTTGCTTAGAGTTACATACTAGTTATCTGATCTGGAAACTCCTGCAGAAGGTTTATCTGACATATGCCATATCTAGGGTTTGCTTCCCAAATTACTTTAGCAAGTTGCCACTATATTGCATACAATAGAGTTGAAATACAATAGAGTTTTTGTTTGGCTATCATATGTTATGGACTCGTACTTTGAATAGGAATCAAAGCTTATAAGGATGTGAACGATGGAGATAGTCTGCCTTAACTAAATATTAGCTCGAGTTGCAATACAATAGAGTGTGTGGCTGGCTATCATATGTTATGGACTCGTACTTTGAATAGGAATCAAAGCTTATAAATAAAGGAGAATCTCATATTTATGGAAACAAGCAGTTGACTTACAGTGAGATTTTAGCTTGATTTTAGGATCTAAATTAGCATGATTTTTGAATCTAAATTCGCTTGATTCTTGGATTTGTATAAGCATCGGTCATAGTATCAATCTTACATAATATATGGTCCATGGCCCCGGTATCAATAATTCACGAGTTTGGCTTACTAGATATATTTTGTGAGGCCATATCTGCAGAAGGCCCATTAGTGGGTCCTGATTGGCGGCCTAAAAGATCAACAAGTCTTTGCATTTCACTGGGTGTGAAGCTTGGAAATGACACAGATGCATCAGATATGGTAGCGAACTGCTGGGCAGCCGTTGCCGCTGGTGCTCTGTCTCCGGCAGTGTGCGGCCATGGTTGATATATAGGGCTGTGATTTAGAAATGTCGTGGATGCATCGGTAAACGGCTGGGCAATCGCAGACGACGGACGGTGTTGTGCCTCCGACTGTGTGGAGCCATGGCTAATTTCCTCCTTGCGGTTTGGGCCTTCTCCATCCAGGTGGGTATCCGAGGATCTCATAACAGGTCTCTCTGGAGTGATTGAATTGATTATACTGGTACAGTGCAATCCACAATACCGTCTTTCTCCCGAATTTTCACCACACCGGTCAGTTTACTAGTCACTTCCATGTGGCATATGTGGGGCTTTGGCCAATAAAGTTGTGGCCTCAATAGTAGGGGCACGCACAGCAGCAACCACCTGCTGTTTTTCTTCTTGGGCAGCCACGGCGTATGCTCTCCCAAGTCCTGGCAATGAATCGATGCTCAGGATTTGGGATCGCACCATCTTGTAAGCATTGTCGAATCCAATCAAAAAATCGAAGACTTTCTCTTCTTCTCGCATTTTCTTTCTGGCACCCAGGTACACACAGGTATGGGTCTAAGATTTTGTAATTCGTTCCACACCCCCTTTAACTTACCATAGTATGTAGAAATGGCAGATTTCTCTTGTTGTATTAGAGTAATAGATCGCTTCAGGTCATACACTCTAAGTGCAATGCCCTTGAGTAAATTGCGCCAAATTTCACTTGCAATATCGGCATGTGCAGCACCTGTTTGTAATTATCTAGAAAGAGAATTGATGATCCATAATTTGACCACTGCGTTACACTGGATCCATGATTGAAAATCCCTGGAATGAACATCAGGTTTTGCTACTGACCCGTCCACGAACCCTGCCTTGTTCTTGGATTGGAGCGCCGTCAACATGGTACGTCTCTAAGTGAAAAAGTTCTCTCCATTTTCACTTAAGAGGTTGTATAACGAAGATCAAGCTTGGATGATCAGACGGGTGCAAGTAGAACGGGGATTTGGTGTCAATTAGGATGTTTTGAACATTTGCAATGGGCGCTAAACCTTCATTGAGATAACTTGCAGATTCGTCTTCCATGACTGAAAAATTGAAAAGAAATGCCTATGCTAGAAGGATGGATCTGATTCCATAAAGAAATGAAGAATTGTATTCATTTGTGTGTATTTGCAGAATGGCAAAGTATGCCTTTATATACACCATAACAATCAATTTAGATTCTAAAAATAAAGCTTATTTAGATCCAAGAATCAAGCTAATTTAGATTCAAGAATCATGCTAATTTAGATTCTAAAATTAAGCTAAAATCTCACTGACACTCAACTGTTTGTTTACATGAATATGAGATTCTCCTTTACTCTCCCTCAAGTTGGAGCATGAAGATTTGAAATGCCCAACTTGCCCAGCAAAATGTGGAAGCGTTCCTAACCACGTGCCTTGGTGAAAATGTCTGCAAGCTGATACTGAGAGGAAATCGGTCGAGGTAATAAAGCTTTGAACTAAGTATGGTGCCGATCAAAATGACAGTCTATTTTAATGTGCTTTGTGCACTCATGAAACACTGGGCTGGCCACAATTTGTAATGCGGCCTGATTGTCGCAAAATAAAGAAACTAGATTTGGATAAGAGACCCCTAAATCAGAGAGGAGGCGAAGAAGCCAAATTATCTCACTTGCAGTGGTGGCCATTGCCATGTATTTTGCCTCAGTGATGGAACGCGAGACTATGGATTGTTTCTTTTAGCGCCAAGAAATGGGGAAGATCCCAAAAACACGATATTCCCAACGGTGAATCTGCGAGTTGTTGGACAAACAGCCTAATGCATCGCAATAAGCGTGTAGGGATAGAGAACTGTTGGAGGAGAGCAAAATACCTTGACCGGGCGAATTTTTTTAGGTAGCGAAGAACGCGTATGGCAGCATCATAATGTGGTCGTCTTGGCTTGTGCATGAACTGACTTAGGATGTGTATAGCATAACTTATGTCTGCACGAGTGATCATGAGGTAGAGTAATCTGCCACTGAGACGTCTATACTGTCGTGGATCATCAACATAGTTCTCTTGAATTAGGATCAAGTTGATGTTGTTCAGCCATGGGTGATGTATTTGTGTTGAATTATTGTGCAGAATTTAATAGTTGGATTGAATTATGAGTACAGGTTGTGGTAAGGCCTGGCAGAGCCCTTGGTAACATATTTGTGTTGGCTTAACGCGATGCCATTAGAAGAACGTGGCACCTCGATGCCGAGAAAATACTTGAGTTTACCAAGATCCTTAATATGGAACTTAGTATCCAAGTAGTGTTTTAGCCAAAAAATTTAGTTGAATCAGTCTCCGTGACGATCACTTCAACAACATAATAAGGACAGCAAGAAAAGATCTTGACGAGTGAATGTGAATAAAGAATGATCAGATTGAGACTGAATAAAACCTACTGTAAGTAAGGACTGAGTAAACTTGTGATACCAATTGTGTGAAGCTTGACGAAGCCCATAGAAAGACTCTTGAAGATGACACACGATTCTCTTCCTGTTTAGAAAAACCTTGAGGAATTTTTATGTATACTTCCTGTTCTAAATCGCCATGCAAAAAGGCGTTGTTGACATCTAACTGATGGAGTTTCCATTTCTTTATTGAAGCAAGGGCAAGAAGACACCGCACAGTAACTAATTTGGCAACTGGTGCAAATGTTTCATGAAAATCTAGACCTTCAATCTGGATGTATCCCTTAGCCAGAAGTCGTGCTTTGTATCTCTCCAAAGTGCCATCTGGGTAGAATTTGACTTTGTATACTCACATAGAATCAATGGCATGTTTTCCAAATGGTAATGGCACAAGTGTCAAGTGTTACTAGCTTCCAAAGCGGAGATCTCCTTGGCCATGGCATCCCTCCAATGAGCATGTTTCACTTTCTGAAAAAAATATCTGGGCTCATCGACTGAAGAGTTGGCCGCTAAAAATGCAGTATGAGTTCTAGAAAATTTGGATCTAAATTAGCATGATTTTTGGATCTAAATTAGTTTGATTTTAAGATCTAAATTGATTTTTGTGTTGTATATAAAGGTATGCTCTGCCATTTCGTAAATACACGCAAATAAATACAATTCTTCATTGCTTTAATAAGGATGTGAATGATGGAGAGAGAGTCTGCCTTAACTAAATATTACCTGTTAATCTACCCTCTAAAATAATTATGCATGCAGATATGTGAATGGATGACAAAGCAAGGAGATATCAAGCTGCTGGACGGAGATTATGCTGTCCATTTGGACTTGATTGCTAAAGTTCGTGGCATGAAAAGTGCAGAAAAGTTTTTCGAAGATCTTCCTGATCGAATGAAAGGCCAGCCCACCTGTACTGCCCTTCTGCACACCTATGTCCAGAACAAGGCGTCTTCTGAGGCAGAGGCTCTGATGGAAAAAATGTCAGAGCATGGTCACTTGAGGTATCCACTTCCTTACAACCACATGTTGTCCCTATACATTTCACAAGGGCAACTAGAGAAGGTCCCGCAAATAATTAAAGAGTTGAAGAAAAATACTTCACCAGATATTGTCACTTACAACCTGTGGTTAACAGTATGTGCATCACAGAATGAAACTGAAATTGCAGAGAAAGTCTTCCTTGAGCTAAAGAAGGCAAAAGTAGACCCTGATTGGGTGACATATAGCACATTAACGAGCATGTACATAAAAAACTCACTCCTCGAAAAAGCAGCCTCCACTTTGAAGGAAATGGAGAAAAAGATTTCTCAAAGTGTTCGAGTTGCTTATGCCTCCATTATTACTTTGCATACAAGCCTGGGAAATACGAACGATGTTCGTCGAATATGGAAGAAGATGAAGTCAACCTTCCGCAAAATGAATGATGCTGAGTATACTTGTACGATATCGTCCCTGCTAAAACTCAAGGAGTTTGAAGAAGCAGAAAATCTCTATAATGAGTGGGAATCAGTGTCACCGACTCGTGACTCCAGGGTTCCAAATCTACTTCTTGCAGCCTACATTAATAAAAATCAGATGGAAATGGCTGATAAATTTTACAACCGAATCTTGCAAAAAGGATTTTCTCCTAGTTACACCACTTGGGAGCTTCTTACCTGGGGTTATTTGAAAAGGGTTCAGATTGACAAAGTTCTTGATTGTTTCAAGAAAGCCGTTGGTAGTGTGAAAAAATGGGATCCTAATGAAAATATCATTAGAGAACTGTTTAGGATTCTTCAAGAGCACGGCAATGTTGAGGGCGCGGAGCAATTGTTAATCACTCTTCGGCGTGCTGGCCATGTGAATACAGAGATATATAATTCACTTCTACGGACCTACGCAAGAGCTGGTAAAATGCCACTTATAGTTGCAGAGCGGATGAACAAAGACAAGCTACAAATGAATGAAGAAACTCGTGAGCTTATTAAGTTAACCAGCAAAATGTGTGTAAGTGAAGTCTTAAGCTGCCTTTCATCATAAAAAGCATATATGGTTTTTGTTGAGATAAAAGGGTTCATATCTTGTTGTTTTGGTAGAGTTGGAATATTATTTGAGTTTTTCTTCAGTACAGAGAGATTTACAGACTTTGCTGGTTCTGCATCAAGCATGCTTAAACATCATTTTCTATATGCAAATCTGGGGCACATTGCCCTAATGCTTGGCAGTAATTGATGTGTTCACCTCGCGTCTATAAGGAGGGGCGCCTGGAAGCTTTGTTTTTAAGGTTCGTGGGGAATGAGAAAGGCATGGCCCGAATAAACATGCGTCGAAGGGAATTGTCATCATCGTGCCACCCCTTTCCTTGAACATTTGCACTTTATACCATTTTACCACTCAGAATTAAACTTTTGTTCGTCTCTACTAGCATGGCCACATGGGGCTGATGATGAGTTTGACTTCTTTTAGCTGCGCTACTACTTGCTGTCTTTTAGGTTTTAAGTGAAACATCATGGACTTGTCAATGGAGTTTACTTCAGGATGGACACAGATTTTGGGGTTCCTGGTCTGTGGGTGACGAGATTAACTCAGGTTCCTCGTATTGGTGAGTTGGGACGGTATATTCTGCTCAAGGAGATCATATTCGGAACATTTTCATAGAGGAAAAGCTCATGAAATCGTGGTTACTTTTGCTGTCCCAAAATTCGTTTGAAATGGGAATTAGAAGTGAATATGTTGAATATTAGCCATTAAGTAGAAGAAAATGCACTGATGTACCTAATGCTGTTGCTGAAACAAACGCGGTTTTAGCTCCTCTCTGCCTCGAGGTAAATGGAGGGCCTGTCGACTATCTTTCAAATGTCCCGGATGCAAGTCAAGCAGGATAGAAAAGATGGGACGGCACTAAAGTCTCTTAGATGTCATATCGAAGCTGATAATACAGAATAAAGACATTAATAGTGTGTTTGAAATCATTGATGGGATTTTATTGTAAATTTTAAATTTTTTTGTTTGGAATATTATAAAAAAAGAATTGGAATTGAATTTTATGTGAGTTGATTGAATTTGTTTTATAGTGTGAATTTCGACAAAAAATGGTCAGATTTTATGAGATTTAGATTTATTTGAATTGAAAGTAATTATTTACCTATCTTAATATTTTCAGAATCTCTCCAACAATGAACTCATCACCACCTTTTTCACTGCCCTTACCGCTACACCACTTTTAGTACCACCACCGCTTCCATTACTACCACCATCGCTAGTGCTAACATCACTGCCACCACTATCACCCACTATTGCCACTGCTGTCGTCGCTACTACTCTCACCTCGTCACTGTGACCCTCTCACTACCATTGCCACTACTACTGTTACTACTACCACAGCCGACACCACCGCCGTCCATTATTGCCATCACTTGACTACCCCGACTACTTTCCACGAATGATGTCGCTGTCGCCGCCGTTACCACCATCACCATGTGGTGGTACTAGCATACTTGAAATCACTTACCATAATTCGTTTTTAATCATAAGTTAATGATATAATTATTATTTAAAAATGTGTCACCTTTCTATTTTCTTTGTTCTCTAAACAAAAAAATAAGAATTTTATGATTTGAATTCCTTTCTGTCCCGAAAAAAAAAATAAAAGAAGTAAATTAAATTCTAAATCCAATTTTTAAAAGAACTGTTTTCAAATAAACTGTAACCGTAAAATACAAAGTGAAATCAGCGGACTATGCGTGAATTATGTTGCTCTTGAGGACGATTCAATATTGTCCAACGTGTAAACTGGCGACTGAAAGAGCGTCCATTCGGCCTCCTAAATCGTGCCAGGCTTTCTTTTGCTGCTCACACTCTCTTCTCCACGAGAGGACACGATTCTCAGAATAAGTTCCTTTACATCTCACGATGGAACAATGAATCGTACGTTACGTGTCTGGTGAAGGGTCCACCTTCCTAAACCAAACTGGGAGCTTTTCAAGATGTTGGCGTGGTGGTTGAGAAGAAGAGGCACTTTGCCGGCCGCTGCGTACGTACGCCATATCGACTGATACGTGAGCCACCCCATCAAGCGTCCGGCTGATTATCACCATGGGATAAGTTAGGAAAATGCCAAGTAGTTATATTAACTTCAGGGGAAGGAGAGGGGTTTACCGAACCCAACCTATCCACAGCGGACATCCCACCATCACTGTTCTGTTGTACCCAAAACAAGGAGAAGGGTTCTCTATTTAATTACACAATTGTCCTTTGGTTACTCAGAAATGCCTACAATTGTTTAGACTTTATGCCTAAATTTCAACCTTTTGCATTTCGGGCATTTCTGGAATAACTAATTCTATTCGAAGTCAATTTAACACAACATCGCAACGAGACATTGAACACTGCACATATGTGAGGCATATACATTTCGATATCGATTTATTCGACGACGGGTATTTATTCATATATGTCGGTAATAACGGTTATGTCGGTAATAGTTTCACCATTTGAATTTTAATTTCTTGCCGCTAGAGGTTCTGTAGATGTCGTTATGCAAGACTTTTAATGTACTTGTGAAACTCAAATGCTAAAAGTGAAACTTAATTTATCACCTTTCTATTTAGTCTAGATTATTCAGCATCAAGATGTTGCTTTTCCTTTCTTTTCATCTTCTATAACTTAGACAACACTATAACACGAATTGTTGAAAGGTCCAAGAATTTTAGTTCAAAGACAACCGTTTGAAAACATCCGAAATTAACTTTCAATGAAGGAGAGGCCTAAAAAACTCATATCTTGAAGTACTATTTATTATTTGCTCGATATGAAATTTATATCTCTTAACAAAATAAATAATAGCTTTGTCAAACAAAATCAAAAATTTTACAAGTCTCAGAAGAATCAAGAATTCAAATCCAAGACAACTGAATTTATAACTTTACGTTGTTATATAGAATGAACCACTCCATTCTAGAAACAACCTTTTTGGTAGCACATTTAAAATATTTGTAACTCTCAAAAGATCCAAGAATTTAAATGCAAGCCAACTGAATTAGTAACTTCGCGGTGTTGACAGAAATAAGCACTTTATTTAAGAAACAATTTTGAGGTAGCAAATTTAGAAACTAATTCCGGAAGATCCAAGATTTTAAATTCAAAACAACTGAATTTATAGCTACATCATGTTTACCGAATTAAAGCATTTTATTCGAGAAACGATTTTATGATAACAAATTTAGGAGCGAAAGTCTGTACTTTTGAATAACGCTAATAGAATATTTGGTAAATAATAAAAGACTACTTCATCAGTTCATTAAAAAGTTATGTTTCGCATTTTATAAAAAATTAACGTAAATTTTGATGCATCTGAACATTACGCTAAATTCAAATAGCAATATAAGATTTAACAAGCATAAGTCAAGCCAATATGAAAATTGAAAACGATGAACATAGTCAAAATTCATGTATACTAAAGTTATTCTAAGAATTTGCAAAGAGCCAAGGATAGAAAAATCAATAAAAACATAGGAAATAAATGATTTACTTTTTTGCATAGGGAGGCCAATTTGGTAACTCCAGCCGTCGTCTTAAAATCCTTAAATTGGTTTCACGCGTAATTCCTGTCGGAAATCATGGGCAATCCTCAAAAATTCCATTTAAAGACAGTTGGCAGCTCTACTCTCCCTTAATGCGCGTGACTTAAACGCAAACAGACGAGTTTTCAACGTAAAAGGAAAGTGCATTACAAGCGCCAAATAACACGCTAAGTCCCTCCAATATATAAAGCACTTGACCCTTTGTATTTTTTTTTTAAAATGTGGGGAATTATATGATTAATATTCCTCTTCCTCCACGTAACTTATAATTAGTTACGTTGCAGGTTTGGAGTTGGAACTGGACATCTCCTCTAATCCATTCCAGAAACCATATTAAACGGTCAATCTTCATATCTCATCTCCCCCATCTTCAAACACACACACACACACACACACACAGAGTAGCCATGGCTGAAGATTGCAATGTTGAGGCCCTTGAAGAAGGAAAGCCATGGTTTCCGCCCCACGTTCTCGACGAGGCATGGAGTGATATCCATTTAAAGGTGCTCTTACATCCTCAGTGATCTGAGCTTACTTTGATTTCCGTTTCTTGTGTTTGAATTTGTGTCCCTTTTGCTGCCTTTTGAACCAATTAAGTGGGCGTCTTTTGGTTGTCCGTAGTGTCTAGCACGATGGGGAGATGAGTTAGATGTATGTTAGCGAGGTGGTTTTCGCATTTCGTTACTTTGGTTGTTCGAAGACTTTGCATGATACGCTAACCAGAGATGCGAAAACAGTCTCTCCGACGTAAGAGTAAAGAGCAAATGGGGCATATGCGACGCTCGTGGGCGTAGCGGTGCAGGATAACGGGTCACTGTCTGTTTTCTGTGACACCAGAGACATTGTTCTGCACTTCACAACCTTTGTTGTTTAATGTGATTTTGGAAGATTAGAATGTGTGTTTCACGGTTTGGCTTTTGCAGGAGCATGAAGATCAGAGGCACCAAAGACAGGGGAATGGTCTTAAGTCACCAGTAGCAGACTCACTGCTTCAATCGGTAAGCTTTCATTAATCCATATCTGGTATTAGTAGTATCTCTTCATTGTTCTTCTAATTACTAGAGAGGGAGAGGGGGGGCTCAACTATGGTTCAGGGAACCATCTTTGTTTGAGATTCTCGAAGATTCCGATACAGCTAATTTTAAACATTGAATATTGTATGTAGATTCCGATCCAGTTCCTCAAGGAATTATATAACCGGAACTGAAAGTTTGATTGGTCTTTCACAGTCAACTTATTGCATCACTGTGGGGAATCCAGTCATTTCATCATTATAGCATTGACTAATGATTAACAGTAGTCCTTAGAAAGACAAATGAAGTTGACAGTTCCATTTGTGGTATCAAATGAAAAGAAGGTAGAGGTGTCAAATGGGCCGGGCTTGGGCCGGCCCGGCCCAAGCCCATCGGGCCTCGAACAAAACGGGCCGGGCCCGGGCCAAGGGGACTGCCAATCGGGCCGGGCCTGGCTCTGGGGATATCTGGGCCCGGTCCAAGCCCAGGCCCTAGGCCCAACATTTAGGGCCGGTCACAAATGGGTTGTTGCAGCAAACTTGTTGAAAAAGGGGTGATTTTTTGTGATGAAGGCCAGTCACAAATGGGTTCAAGAGCAAAGTGTGGAAGTGATGAAGAAGTCTCAATCTTGACCCACCCACAAGTCAAGTTAGCTTAATCCCCATGTTGCGATTAGAAATGGTCAAACGCGTCACTTTATTTCTTTACCTCTTTTTTTTTCATTTTTTATTCGTACACGGGCTTGTCGTTGGAAGAAGAAAAGAAAAAACAGTTCTCTGGCCACTTTGACCCGGGCCAGAACTGGGCCAAACCCGGGCCGGGCCTGACCCGGGCCAAGCCCGGGCTTTTTTCGGGCCGGGCCAAGCCCGGGCTTTTTCGGGCCGGGCCGGGCCCGGGCTTTTTCAGAAAAATTCAGGCCTGGCCCAGGCCCTGGCCCTAAGCCCAAAATGGCCGGGCCAGCACTGTTCATGTATGGGCCGGGCCAAGCCCGGGCCAAAAAGGGGCCGGGCCGGGCTGGGCCGCATGCCGCCCGGCCCATTTGACAACTCTAAAAGAAGGTGATCAAATTGCTGTGCTTTGATTTTTCTACCCTAAAGCCGTCGAAGAGGAACTTGAGGCAACTTAGAATTGAGTGTTTTGGGCTTGGGAAACAACTATCCAGCTGTAGCAGCAACATATGTAAAATGTGGCAATCATTACGAAATCTTCTAATGCATTTGCAAATATATACATAGCAATTGACACGGTTGGTAACGTAAAAACTAATGAACGCGTGTTCCTGATAAATTGGCAACTCCAATAATTTAGGATTCAGTGATGGTCCAATAGATTCTGTAATGTATAGTGCCGGAACCAAGAATTAGATAAAGTGGACAAAATAAAATTTGAGCTACGGTAGGTAAAACCTCGTTATTGAACTTTAAACCGAATTTGTGTGGATAAATTGTATGGTACGCCTACTATCACCAAAAATAAAAAATAAAACTCAGTAACCTATTCGTGAACGTTGTTGTCATTAAAAGTCAAAATTGCCGTTAAGTACGGTATTAAAAACTCGTCCTACCATCAATAGAGTTAATCTCTTGGTGACTTTATCACTAAAAGAATGCTAGCCTAGTGCATGAGAGTTCTGCCGCCGTAAACTCTAGAATCTAAAAGACTTAGAGGTGCTCTATTCAGTATTCACAGCTTAAGGCTTAATTAGCGATACATTTTTCCCTTATGGGTTGTGTGTTCAACATCTCTCTACCAACCATGATCCTAAACTTCGTAATTTTTATGTGCTTATTACTAGCAGTCGAAAGCTATCTCGAAGCCACATCAAAGACCGAGAAATCCCACAAATCGGGCAGCCGGCGGGCCTGGAATGCAAGTGATCTTTCTGGATTCCGGCCAAAGATCGTGCGGAACGGGAGTCTTCCTTCCGCGAAGAGCAGGCGCCAAATTCCAGTCAACCACCAAGCCAGGTAATAATGTTTATGCATTTGACCATGCAAATCCTATTTTCTTCTTTTTTCTCCATTAGCCCCTCACTTTTGTCCTTGCAATTTATTACTAGTACTTTCAGTAGGTATAAACTGAACCAGTGAATAAATTTTTTTAACGTCGTACAAAGAGAAAGAGTCCTAAAATCGAATCAACTATATCAAAAGTTGTGGAGTTGTTGAAGGAGAAGGAGGGGGCTGCCTCCAATTCTTAGCGTCTTAACCGTTGTAGGAATGGCAATAGTTAGCGCAGAATGACCTGGAACATCTTGCCTTTCTCCTCTCCACCGTGTGCATAGAGATATTTAGCAACAAACTTTTTGAATCACACCGTTGGACGACTGCGCTCTTAATGATCAGGATCCTCTGCTTCTGGTGGACAGAAAATGAGCAAAATTACCGCTAAACATTTTTTAACGACAAGAAATTATTATTATACAAAACGCTTTCGGTGATAATATTTTGTCACCAAATGTTGTACAGCACCGTTGCTGTACAACCGAAGATCTTGATCCCACTTATGAAGGGACTGAATTCGACGATTAATGCTGAATGTAAACATAGCTAGAAATGAGAAAAATGATATTGCAATTCATATAAGGGTAACGGCGTAAGGATAAATATGATCAGAATACGATGCAACGTTACTTGAAACCGATAATGAATCGCCAAGTCAACATGAGATTGCACCTTAAGATCGCGTGGATCACGCGCTTACTATCCGCGCACCCAAAAAAATTACAAACTTATGATAATGTTTCTGATATCTTCTTAATTTTGTCATACGGGCAGCTTGTTCTCCGGTTCTCCTCCCAACCCGCGTCGTTCAGGCTCTCAACCTCAACGTGCATGAACTGGGCTTGCAAATTAAACCTCGAGGTAACACTTCCAGTTTTACATTTCCGATGATGATGGTTTTCAAGTTCTGCAAAAAGCATGTTGTCACTGATCCCATATGTTGCCTGTGAGACAACCGAAGCACAATTGTCGTAGTGTATTGCCACTGCTTTTATCATAACCAGCCATTGTCTTCTATATGCAGATAACAACAGTCCCAGTATGGTGAGCAATAACAAGGATAACGATGCAGCATCAGGCCAAAGCTGTGTCATCTCCCAAAACTTAAGTTCTTCCCCAGATATATTTCTTCCTAAGGAATGGACTTACTAGCTAGATCAGTCTATGAATTGAGCCAGGGTGGTGGTAACTTTACCAGAATAAACATTCACAGGCTCCAGCTAGATCTATTGTTGTTTGTCACTGCTTGGTCATGAAATGTAGCTTAAATAAGAACATGACGTTTAGATTAACTCCCCAGAGCGTGCACAGACGGACGAAAGAAGGTCACCAAGAAGAAGAAGTGGAAGAAGAAGAAAGGACCGGGTTGGGGGGGGGGGGGGGGGTGGGTGGTGTTAATTTGTCGTTCTTATAATTGTTCGCAATACATTTAGCTGCTGATATGTACCAAAAGATACAACTTTGACAAGTTTCTGAATAATATTTGGGAAATATGATTTTTGGAAAACTCTAGTTTGAAAAGTAGGGTTTTCAAATTAAGGTTTACAAACTATAATTTTCAAAATAGGGTTTTGAGAGTTGATGTGTCCCTGTCTTGATATTGACGTGTTCTCTCTTTTTCATTAATTTTTCTCGATTTGTAAATTAAGGTTTCAAAACTTTAATTTTTAATTTTTCTCAATCTGTAAATTACACTTCTACAAATTAGGGTTTCAGTTTTTCTCAATCTGAAATCCCTCCCTTGCTTCACGCCGCCAGCCCTCTCCTCGTCCCACCTCGTCGACAGCCTCTTCGTCCCTCACCCCACCACTATGCCCACTTCACATAGCCCCTGCCGCTGTAGCCGAATCGCTTACCTACTCCGTTTCTGTCACAGCCCAAACCCACTTCCCCATCCCGTTGCTGCCATAGCACCAAGGCACCTGCCCACCTCGTGGCTATCACTGTGACAACCCACCCCACCAACATGCCGCTTCCCCGAGCCATTGCTGTTGTTGCCTTGGTGTAAAGGCTTTTTTTTTTATGTGTGTGAAATGATGAGAAGGGAGAGTAACAGATAGGACAGAGAAAAAAGATAAAAGAAGATGGAATTTCAATTTCATTTAGGGGCAATAAGATACTTTCGTCAAAATCGTTATGTATTTTCATATTCTGTCTGGTCAACGGATATAAGTATAATTTGTCCAAACTAATAGGCACGCCTGTAATTTTACCATAACCTCATATACTTTGCTGCAATTATTTCAAAAAGAAAAAGGAAAAAGAGAGCTTTAATATTATCAACCCTTAAACGAAACAGTTTCAGTAACACGCCATTGATTTCTTTATGCCATAGCAATGAACTCCACTAGAAACAATTTTATGGGATTGAAGGGCCTTTCTTAAAGCCAGGAAGGATTCAGCCCAGGTGAATCCAGTCAAGAGCCTTCTCTCTCCCATAAGAATTGGGCAAAAGCCCTAACGGGCCAGTACATTGCATTTCCCTTGAAATCCAGCCCAAGAATGGCAACGACTAAAGAAAGAAGCCCAATTATGGCTTCATACAGAAAAACCGGAAAAACCTGGAGTAACGGGTAGAACAGTGCAGTGAGAGCTCCCATGGAAGCAACTCTTCACAAACTTAGTCCCCAATTTTGGCCACCAAAACACTTCAATAATCGAGGTATGCTTTATCTTTACTCGTTCTTTCTCCTCGGTTTCGATTGCTTGAGAACGCAAGAAAAGAAATAGCGAAGGAAAAAAATAAATAAAAAATAACGTCCACTGACTTAGGTTTCTGTGAGAATATTTCAATTTGATTGCTTCTGTGCGGAAGCTTCACAGTGCTTGGCGTTAGGTTTTTACTGTTTTCAGACCGTATTTCGCTCGGTGTTTTGTGTTATACATATGTTTTTGTTGTTGGTGTTCAGTTAAAGCTAAGGTTAGGAAGTCTTGATTTCTACTTGTGAAATAGGTATATGTTGACCACCCTATGCACTGTTAAGTTCAGTAAATAAGTGATATCGGGAGACTTGAAACCTTGGAATATTATGCAATACTCCCTCTGTCCCATTGGATTATTCCTCAGTTAAAGCTAAGGTTATGAATTTTTGGTTTCTACATGTGAAATAGGCCTATGTTGACCACAGTATGCACTCTTAAGTTGAGTAAATAAGTGATATTCGGAGACTCGAAACCTTGAAATGTCATGCAGTACTTCCTCCGTCCCATCGGATTTTTCGGTTTGACCTTTTTGCAAATTCCTGAGATATATTTTAGTACTTGCAAACATCAAATCAAACTCTAATAACACTCATGTAGTAAATACTTATCATTGGAACGGCCCCGGGGGGGGGGGGGGGGGTCGCACTGCAGCTGGCGTGGAGGGAGTATTATTAACACAAGGGCCAAAAGATGACATATACGAGCTCAAGAGTCTATAGGCCATCCAAAACCCAAGAAGGGCTTCGTTGCAGTTATCCTTCTTACTAGAATCAGCTGTGGTAAATTTCTACTCCATTGGAGATACTATTTTCGCAGTTTTCCAGTGTATATATCTAGCTGGTGCTTCTTTTGGGTTTGGTGGACACACGATGTAGTTAGATATGAGCTATCATTATCCAAGTGCCGCAAAAGAAATGGTTGCAGAATCAGAATACTTTGGTATCCCAGATCGATGAACTTTATTGCAGGTTATATGTACAGTAATGACCACATTGCACTTCATTATTTTTCCGCACTTTGATTACTAACTATATGTCTATTTGAGTCATTATGGTTTGCACTATGCCAGCTTTCAACATCATCCCTTGTTTCTCAGAACTGGAGTTGAATTTTTTGCTGTTGCTGTCATAACTTGTTTCCAATCAATTAATAAGCTGATTTATGTAATCGGTGTACACTGATTTGGTCCACAGTGACTTCAGCTTCAAGACTAAATGAAATTGTTATTTGTTTAGACCGTTTGGATAGAGTATTGTCATATATGTATATACACTTGGCAAAACATGTTATGCTACTGTATTATTTTTTACTTGTTATTCTGGTTGGAAAGATATTTTTTGGGGTTCTAATTGATATTTGTTGAAGATAAATCACCTACCGAATTTCCATGGCAATTGATGCAATCTAGGGTTGTTTGGTACGCCAGCTTTTTGGTTGTTCCTTAGGGGCCACCACACTGGCCTACTAAAATCTAAGTTGTGCTTTGCTTAGCCATTACTTTACTTGTTTCTGACATACAGGTGGGCAGGCTGCATGCAGTCTCCAGCTTTATCGCCCATTATGTGCTACAGCTTGCATTTCCCTGAAAGCAAAACCTTCAGAGTTCAGCAGAAGGCATTTTGTGTTGTCAAGCAGATCCTTCTGCTTCAAAGCAGGCAAAATATTTTCTACTTGTCTCTCCGATCAGTGCAGAAGTGACAATGCGTGCATCAAGGCGACATCTGCAGAGTCTCTAAGTCATGAACTGACAGAACCTGATGATGGATCATGTGTAAACATTTCAGATGACGCCACTAACTATTCGACCCTGCAGTTTAGACCTAAAATGTTTAAAAATAGATTTCTTAACTTTGTACGTTTGAGTACCGTATTCAATACCGCCGCTGAATCTTTTTTCAAGAGTGAGATACGTCGGAGGTTATTTGTGACTGCCTCATTAATTGTGATAAGCCGTATCGGATACTTCATTCCTCTTCCAGGGTTTGATAGAAGGCTGATTCCAGAGAACTACCTAAGCTTTGTCTCAGGATCTGTTGGTATGTTATGTGCTTGTCCGAATCTATATTTTCATTGCATATTAAGTTATTGCAGGTGTTAAACATCAGCTTGCACTGGGTTCCTTAATTTAATTATGTGAGTTTTCTTTGCTAACTGAAACATGGCGCATTCAAGGAATCTGCTATAATTCAGCAGAAGCATTATGTGATGTTGTGTTAAGGCCTTTTTAGGTCCATTGTACTGAGGTTCTGATTTGAGCTTATTCGCTGTTATTTTTTCCACACTTTACTGCATCATTAATGTCCTTCAGTACATTGGTCCCTTTCTAAGTACAAAGTTGAAGCATAGTCAGTGTTGAAAAGAGAGGAACAAAAGGTGTTTTGAGGATGAAGAGATGTCCTTAGCTAGTCTAAGCCTTCTTTTTTCTGGTTTAATAAGCATCTTTCTGCATCTGAAGAGCCTTCCATCGATTTGGGAGAGTAAGGTAGGTTAGGTAACTTTTTGTGCTCTATGTGGAAGAATAGAAGTAGGTCCGGTTTCCATTTTTGGCAGTACCATTTTTCCTCTCAATTGCAGCCTGGAGGTTGTTGATTTTGTAGATTTAACCCTCCCACATTCCTCGCGAGCTCCTCATAGATTAGTCCGCTGTTTCATTAATACTACTCAGGTGGTTTTTGTTTCCACGCTCCATAGCGACATCGAGCTGGTTAATTTATTAGGTAACATTTACACATTATCTTAATTGCTTTGTTATAAGATCTTATTTTTTCGCAGACGAGCTTGGTGATTTTGCACCGGAGCTTAAGCTTTCGCTTTTCCAACTTGGAATCAGTCCACAAATTGCAGCATCAATTCTTATGCAGGTTTGCCACTTTTCTGGCCTTAGAAGATTTGTGTTATTTAATTTCAATTTAAAATATATTCAGATCTTAGTTGCACAAAGCGGAAGCGGGGGCGGGGACGGGGGGGGGGGGGGGGGAACGGGGGCGGGGGAGCTTAGGAACCTGGAAGAATTTAAGGTTGGGAGCGGCTTGAATAAATAAATTCGTTAGAGTATTACCATTTCTTGAATAGCTTGATAGACGAAGGGAGAGGGAGGGAGGGCAACAACAAACAAGGAGGCTTTAAGGACTTGAAGGAAGAGAGAAACAAGGAATTGAGCCGAAAAGGGCTTGATTTCTAGGTACTCTCTCCATGCATCTCTGTTCAGCTGAAGGGATTGAGTTCCCATATGAGCTTGGGACGAGATCCCGTGGAGCTCCTAACCTGGGATCGCAAAATCGAGTTTCCGAGAGAGAAGCGTCACCATATGAGGAGTTTCCTGCAACTAAGATTCAGATTGCATTTTTGTTGTTAACATCTTGCGGCGACCCTAGTTGCTTCTTTATTATGTTCATTTGGACTTGATGATCATGTCCTGAATTTACTTTATCGACGTGGCAGTGAGGCTTCTCGTATTTTCTAATGCTACGAAACCCAGCTTCAAAGCATTATGGTGACATAGACGCCTCATGAGCTATATAATGGCATTAACTCTGTTAGTTGCTTATGGCATCTCAGTGCCTCCAATAATATCTACTGTTTTCTTTTTTTTTCAGCAGAGAGTAGGCTTAGTCAATGAAGCGCCCCTCCCCCACCCCCACCATATAAAAAGAAAAAGAGAAGATTAATAACTGGACATTCTTTTCTGGTAGTTATCTCCAATCTTTTGTATTATGCTTCACCAAAATTTTTATATCGAGCTTGCTCCTAAATTGCACCTCTCACATGTTCAGGTACTTTGTCATGTTGTTCCTTCCTTAGTCAAGCTGCGGAAAGAAGGCTTGGATGGTCATGAGAAGATTAAGAGTTATATGTGTGTCTAGTTATTCTCAAGCAGTGAGACAAGTCTTGCTACTCTATTTTGCCACCCATGTGGCTATTGTTATGTTATCCACAGATGGAAGGTTACAAGTACTGTGAACTTTGTCTATTGCAGATGGTGGATCTCACTTGGATTTGCAATACTGGAGGCTTTGATTCTTGCTTGTTATTCACTTCCATATTCGATTTATGCAGCTAGTCAGAGGTAATGTTGTGGTAATGTTGTCAGAATTTTTCCTCTGACGAGGTATTGCAAATGTCACAAGGAAATTGATATGCGCACTCCATAATTACCACCTAGACTCTTTGTCACTAAAGACTCAAAAGGGCCTCTAAAGGGCATTGAAAAGATCAATTACCTATTGTCAATCAGTACAGTCTGCAAGTTCCTATTAATGTGCTAGTGAAATTTTACAATTTATAAATGATTTATGTGCATTGTTCAATTGCTTTCAAGCCTCTTATGCGGGAAGCTGTATGATTCTATTTCCAATTTTTAAAATTTGTTATGTGACATCTCAGGATGATGATTCATTGTCATTGAGCTACCTATTCTATTATTCCTTAGTGGTAATTTTTTTCTCCGAAAATATCAGTTTAGAATGTGTATACCGACTTGTACAGACTTTGTGAGGCCGAATTGAACACATTTTTTTATGATCTTTTACAAGGTTGCTTCTTGGGGCCATGTCACAAGATATAATGAAACTGCTGAATATATAATAGGGAAACCTTGGTGCGTCGATGAGGTTTCTCCATTTCAACCTGGAATTCATGGGTTCAGAAATTGAGAACAGCCACCCCACAGAAGTGGGGGGACCCGCAGTGCTGGAGCCTCATGCACTGGGCTGCGCTTTTTTTTTGGTTTGAAGTGTATAAGATCTACTCAGGATATTGTTATTTTGTGGAGGGATGGTTTATGGCATTTTATGCTATTTGCAGGGTAAAGCATGTGATGTTGACGACGTTTCTATTGGTCTGCGGTGCAATGACTATGACATGGATTTGTGACAAAATATCCGACTCTGGTTTTGGTACTATTCTTTACATCTTCAACTCATTTATGTCTTGGTTTTCATTCCACCTTTGATATAGACTATTGCAACCCCTGCTAAATTTCGTAGACTTCTTTGCCTACGGTATAATTATGTGCTCCACAGTATGAGGAAAAATGGACTTCAATACAAGAAACTGAAATATGTGTAAGTTCATTTTTGTAGCCAAATGAAAATGACAGAGAAGAAAATGTTAGAACTTGGAGCTCTGAGCAAGACCACATGCCTCCTTGTCCTCCTCCTATCATCTCTGTCCGGATCATTCTCACTGACCGCCGCACCCTTGTTTTTCTGCAACCAGTATGTTGTTTCACTATGAAGCACTCGAGGAGGGTGAAAACTGTATAATTACTGCGGAATAACCAAAAAGATATGTCATTAAAACCCAGAAGAAGGCACTGGGCAGAAGAAAAGAAAGTATCGCCTTCTGTATTTGGGTTATACACAGCCTGGCTTGAGGTTTTGTTGGAAACATTGGCGTAATTGATAGGAAATAAGATACAACCAGTATTGCATTCGGACTGCAAGCCTGGCTTCCTTCTGGCTTTAAAAACAACCCAAAATTTGCTCTAATTCCTGGCAATCTTCTGGCTAGATATATTTCAGCTGAATTTATGTTTATGGTATTTACATCATTTTTGGGTGTATGATACAGGCCAAGGATCATCTCTGCTTATATGTGTGGGAATTTTAACTGGCTACGTGGATACATTATACAAGATGTTATCTCAACTCTCAGGTTAGTTTATCACAAAAAATTCCTACAACTTGTTGACTATATTGTCTTTGTTAATTTATGTTTTTATTTTTTATGGAGGGTTAAGGTTCTTTGTCCTCTGATTTAGTCTAACACCACCTCCTTGTCAACTACTAGAACTGATAAGTGATAATGCTATGACTTGAAGTCTTGAGACAGTACCATATGGAAACTTATAGGTCGTCTGCATGTGAACATGTTATGTGCAACTGGCAATCCCTGGGCCTTACAGAGCTGAAGATACTTTGGCGGAACAAAAGAAATTCTTGGGGTGGAACTTGAGAGTCTGTCTATAACTGTTAAATATATATTCTTTTGTTCCTAATTTGAGTTGCAGTGGCGTGGACAACTTTGAATTCTTGGGGTGGAAGTGGAACTTGAGAGTCTGTTTATAACTGTTAAATATTTATTCTTTTGTTCCTAATTTGAGTTGCAGTGGCATGGAAAACTTTACATTCTGTTATATATCAACTATCAATTACGTTGTAATGTGAGTCTGATGTGTTTGGCATGAGAAGGTTACATGTGAGCTCTGTGTGTGGTACTAAAAGAGAGCTTTTACTCTCTAATTAAGTGTAACTCTCTCTGCAACACTCGTCTTCCCCTAAGCTTATCACCTCAATTAGTGAAGTCCCCTAAGCTTATCTCCTCAATTAGTGAAGTTATGTTGAAACTTTACCTTGTGTTTGGCTTCCTTCTTTCAGTTTTTTTGGGTGAATCTCGTTTAGTGCCAAATAAACTCAATTGATTTGTTTCTGGGCATTCATTAATTTCCATCTTTTCCTCTACGTAGTATTTCTCGATTACAAATTGGGCAAAAGATTGGGCTAATCTTGCTGCATCCAGAATTTAGTTGAAACAATTGGTCGCTATGTGGGAACCAACTTGTGGGCTTTGTCGTCAAAACAATAAGGTCATCTGGATATAGACATATCTTCTAGTGTGCCTACATATCACGTTGCTACGTGGCACGTGGTAAACCTCTAGGATGATAATATATGTGAATGTATTTCCCTATTAAGTGCCACAGCTTCCTTTCCTAAATTGGTCGGCTTGTAAGATGTGGGAACCAACTTGTGGGCTTTGTCGTCAAAACAATAAGGTCATATCTTCTAGTGTGCCTACATATCACGTTGCTATGTGGCACGTGGTAAACCTCTAGGATGATAATATATGTGAATGTATTTCCCTATTAAGTGCCACAGCTTCCTTTCCTAACTCCAATCGTGACTTTTCTTTTCTTATGAGTTTTGCTACTTTTTTGTTGAAGACTTGAAGGTAGTTTCCTAGCTTCTAAGGAGGGAAAGACTAAACTAGTCTGGATGGACGCAGAGATTAGCCAACTTTCACCACCTTTTCATAACCTCATTAAGCTTGTTCAATCCCCCCCCCAACCCCACCCCAAAACTCAGAATTGACGTGACAGTATCAGGGTTCTAGAAATGTAGTAAGTTGCAGCTCTTTGATACTTGAAGTTAAACTTACAATTTGTAAAAACCTTTCTTGTCTATTTGTTTTTCTATCCAGCAGCTTTGGTATGACTGACTTACTCAGGCACCTAATATCTCTCACAATGCAATTAGCTTCAACAGTAAACTTGTGAATTTGTAAGAGTAGGTAGTTCTGGCCGTGGCCTTTTGGTTTGCCCTCTCTTTTGTTTTGTTTTTCCAGATTTCAAGCTTAAAGTGAAAATGTTTAATACTAAGTACTCAACTTGGACCTTTCCACTTATAATTACTTTAAAGGTTATTGCTTCAATGCTTCTATGATGGTTTCACTGTTGAAATTAGCTAAATAAGAAGTTAAAAGCTAAAAAGTGTCTGCTGATTTGAGATCGAAGTTTAAACAGTGGACTGAAATGACAGCATGCCGTATGTACTATCAAAACTAGCTGAATTATAATTTCTGCATACATGCTGGATGTCTATAACTAATACCTTAATGCTTTCGAATGGATGGATACAAGTTCGTTCTTACTTAAGACGAGTCCTCTAGATTGTATGGGCAATCTACCAAGTAAGGAAGTTAAGTCAGACAAAAATAGTATTGTTTTGTCATTTAGTCTTAAAGTTTACTAAGTACCCTTTGGGCTTTTACCCTATTGCAGGAAGTGTTGTAAGCTGGTTGCCGTATGTGGTTGGAGTACTTGGTGTTTTCACTGTAGTGACTATGTGGGCGGTTGTTGTAACTGAGGGTTGCAGGAAAATCAAGCTGCAGTACTATGGCTTCAAACTTGCCTCTACTGCAAGGTGATCATGTCTTTGCTCTCTATCTAGCTGCACCCAAATCTTTTTAGTCTTAATAATGTTTATTGCCATTGTCTTAAAATGTTGATCAACGTCATGAATTATAGCTTTAGTAGCTTGAACACAACCGAGTGTTCTCTCACCTCAAACCTACAGGATCTCAATTATGTGTTATGCTATTATTGTGGTGGTCTAACGTAATAATGTTTTGGTAATATGATATGCAATCCTGACATTATTTCTGGGGTTCCTATCTTTTTTGACAGAGAAGACTCCCCTATTACAGAGGTGGAGCCATACATCCCATTCAATATTAATCCGTCAGGAATGCAGCCAATTCTTACCACTACCTATCTCTTAGCGTTTCCCAGCATCCTTGCAAGGTTATTTCACTCGCAACCAATTTAGACACTTTTATGTGATCGTTTGCATCTTGAATATGAGGACCAACTTCCCATTCCTCTTGGGTCATCAGAATGTTTTACATGACATTGTTTATCTGCATGTGGTTTGTTCACTATTTTGTAGATACATTTTTGGTGGCCATTTAGGAAAACAAGCTATCCAAGTTCATTCAGTCCGGCCTCCGTGATATGTCTCATTTTAGAGGCCGTCAAGATATAGGAATCTGTGCTTTGACTAACTGGATTAACCAAGACAAATGTGGGCGAGATTATTGTTGTATCCATGTATCATGTACTGCCAACACGTACACCAACCACCTCCATCATAATAGGACCTCCATATGGCGGGACATACATAATATATGTTTATCTAGGTTTTTGCATATCCATATACGTAGTAATCATTTATTATCTTTTTAAGTGAATTAGCATTGCATAGGTCTACAAAATATGCCTAAAAATGATTTGTTCACTAGATCTACCATATTATCTCATCATTCTTTTATTGTTCTAATTCTACTTCCACATTCAACCTTTGATAAAAATGTCAATAAGCCACTTAAAAAAAAAAAAAACAACTAGAGGAAGTATCCCACAATCCAAACATGTCATGGAGTGTCCCAAACTCAAAAACAGGGTGTCCTGGTCGTGTTAATGGAAGAGGGTGGTCCGAACATGTTGGATTTTCCGGAACCGTGCCCAGTATTGAAACTTCATTTACAACTCTGGTATTTTACAGCCGTGACCTTACATGTCAGGTATGCTTGTGAGTTGTGAGTGTGTTGGTCACTGACACTTCGCCTTTGAAAGTGTCCGTGCTTCATAGCTCCCTGTCAAAATGCACTCAGGAATGCTCCAGTTGCATACTTTACCTGCTTGAAACTATGAGGTTTTGGCGTTGACTTTCCTGCGTGGATATATGTCGGCAGCTTTGCTCATTTACATTGACTATTTTGTGGTACTGGTACTGTATTTATAAGAAATTTCTGATTGAGCTTTTTTGGCAGTCTCCTTGGGTCTTCTTTTTGGGCATATGTGAAAGAGATACTGAATCCAGAAACTTCTCTTGGAGCAGAGCCATGGATTTACTATTCAATTTATGCATTCTTTGTGTTCGTTTTCAACATATTTGACATTGTAAGTATTACCGCAACCCACTGTTTCCTTCTTCTGGGAAAATACAGTGCTTTTAATTTTTTGGAAAATATATATATGCATCTCATTCTGTCTCTTGTCTCTGGTATCATTCTATTGCATCCATCCTTTTCTTTTTGGCTGTCAATTATCGTGTATGAATCTTCGGTCACGGTCTGAAGTGGTGATCGGGGATGGTTGTTGAGGCGGGATCTGATATGTTTTGGTTCTGTGATGTTTGCCAATCTTGGCTTGTTGCATGTGTCATGATCACGGTGCAATTTTTAAGGGCCGTCATGGAGAATAGGATGCATTTTCTTCACGTACCATTGGGCTTGGTTGGCATAGTGGGACTACCTCTTTTTTTCTTTGGCCATCTTTTTGAGCTCGGGCTTGAAGCCAATTTTGTTTCTGCTGTAGCGGTTGTACTTGTACCCCTGCCTGGTTTCTTCTCAGACCTCTTAATTGAATTTTAGGAGTTGGATCCTGTCTGTTGCGTTCTTCCACTATATTTTTTGTATTACCTGAGCTATGTATTACCACTGTACCAGTCAAATACTTGATGACGGTTCAAGGTTTACACACTTTTGTGGACCCATAACGCTGAGATCTGGTGGTTTTTTGACCAGAAGTTTGTTGACCTTCAAATTGTTGACATGGATGATAAGCAAGGCATTAGATTCCTCCTTCCCGAAATTTCAGTGTATTTGACTTTTCAACAATCTTCATAGCATTGCATGTATGAGTTAGACATTACCTTTGCTCAAATGATAGTTAAAATTCAAGAATGTAATATCTGGCTAGTTAAGGAGGGTTAGTATACACATGAGGCTAGTTTTTACGCATTTAAAGTACTCTCTAGAGTGTGGTTGAGAGAAGTCAAAGGCTATTGAATTTGGGGCGGTGGCAATACTAGGAAAAGGGTGCAGTTCTTGAACAGCTAGAGCTAACAGCAGACTGTCTGATTAAGAAGTCCTTGCAGGTTTTCTGCTTGTGTGCAATGCGACAATAGCAATTACAGCAGGGGTTACATTTTATGTCAAAGCACTATATGTACAAGAGAAGTGGCTTGACTTCTTGGTCTATTATGCAGAAATTATGACACTTAGGAAATCTTTGTCGTTATTTTACATATATGGTTGTTGTGGCCTCTGTCTGCCGTGTCAGTTCTTAAATTTTGGTACTTCTGGTTCTTCTTTTTCTTTTCATTGTTTAGTTATGATTAATAGATACTTCGTATTCTTACTTTCTTAACTACAATACGTCTATCCAGGCGAACATGCCAAAGGAAATTGCCGATTACCTAAATAAAATGGGTGCCAGAATCCCAAACATAAAGCCTGGAAAGGCCACCATTGAGTATTTAACGAAGATCCAAGCTTCAACCCGCTTATGGGGTATATGTCCGCCCATTATAGATAAAGTTATTCCAATATTTGAGCGACTCATCTATAACTTGCTTGTTTGCTTCTGGTCTCCGTGTTGTGGCAAAAATTGTGCAGGTGGTCTGTTGTTAACTATTTTGGCTACTACATCTACCATTCTTGATCATTATCTACGCCGTATCAACGAGGGCTTTTCTATAGGGTTTACGTCGGTTCTAATTATCGTAAGTCACTACTAACAAGAGTTGCTTTTATGTGTGTTGGAATGACTTTCATGTTTTATCTGTCATGTATTGCTTGGGCCTCGAGATATCATCAATTAAGCAAGAACGTTGTTTATGTGCATTTTTTTTCCAGTTGCATGCAAACATGCAGAAATTAACTTCAGTTTAGTTGGAGGATAACTCAATAAAGAATAGTGATTTCTTGAACTAGTAAATAGCTACTGTGCATATTCAGGTGTGCATGTGCTAACTATATACCATTCAAACAAGCTTGCGATGACTCTACTTGCATGCCTGTGCTTGTACCATTCGCTGTCCTGTTTTACCATCACATAGACACGAAGTTCAGGAGTATTCGTACTTCCCATCATTTTGTTTTCCCCTCATGACTGGACCATGCACTTGCTAACCAGGTGGGTTCAATTATCGAGTTGAGAAGATCTTATCAAGCATATAATGTAATGCCAAGTTTAAGCAAAGCGTTAAGGCGGTATGGCGTATAACAGATGAAGGAAGTTTGCACTTTATGTCAAGGTACACTGCCAGAGTTATCGGAGGATCTTTTAATGGCTCTTCTTGGCTTACTGCATATAACGGGTGGCTCCATAGATCCCTTGTTCTTTATGGCACCGCGTCTTCCCATGGTAGCTTGCTTTAATTCAGAGTTGGCAAGTGCACGGGGACTCCCAAATCTTGATTGGATGTTGTTCACTATTTAATGTTGTCCAGATGAAGAAAGCTGATGGAGGACCGGCTGTGGCTACTATGCCTTGATGCTGTATGAGATCATGCAATTGATGCAGATGCAAAGCTTTCAAGGCTTGGAGCCTTCAGTCTGGAAAGGGGTTCTGCATTCTTTTAGGAAAACAAGCTTCTCCCCGAACTGCTACTGGTGAAGAGGCTTGAAGCTTTAAAATTAGCTTGTTGTAATACTAGAAACCATATTATGTCAGGGGGTAGGGGTGGAAACTGTGCAAGTTTTGGAGCCCCATGTCAGGAAATGTGTAATATTTTTCTTACGTTTGAAGAAATCTTCATATAGAGTTAGTTGACCTTCTTATTGGCTGAAACTAAGCTCTATCAGTTCAAGTCTCGGGGAGAGGTTCATTTGTGCTCCTCTAGTTTGGGTACTTAATTCGCGTTCCCTTATTGCTGTTGACGGTTCCCCTTTGCCGATAAAAACGCTACGAAAGTGACGATTCCACTAAAACTATTGCATATTCTTAATTTTTTTTTGTTTGAGAAAAATACTTTCGTTTATGTGAATTTGTTTTTCCAGTTTTATCTATCTATAAATAATATTTCAGTGCTTGAAAAGTCTCGTTAAAATTGCCAAGTTGCGATCTTCAATTCTTGCCTTGAAATAGGATTATCTGGAAGAAATCATATAGATATTGTTCGATCTGATCCGTTCTCAAGTATCAATTGTAACTTCGACGAATCATTCTTTTTCTAGAGTTTTTCGTTGATGTGAGTGTAAGTAGACAGTTATCTCAAGTCACAACATTATTAATTTTACATTTGTGAATACGAGAAAATAATAGTGAGAAATGACATAGTCACTTGATAGATGTGATGAGAAAATGATATGTAAAACATTGACTTCTTAAAAAATTTCACCCATTGTTTGTACCAAATGATATAACATTCTTAATTTTTTTTTTCTTTCTGAACGCACCATGCTGATGCAGGGGATGCCCAGACTTACTTTACGCCAGAGCTGGCCGAACGTTCAATAAAGAGAAAAATAAAAAAGTTGATATAAGATCTGGGTTAACAAACGGGTCCAGTCGGCTAGATACTTTGAGACCATTCCGCCCACTCCCCATTTGAAATTGCGGAGTGGGATTTACGTCTATCAAGCCCTCTTATCTCCGTCTCTTGCACTGCCAAGCGTGAAGGTATGCAATGCAGGCGGTGGAAGGAGAAGGGACGTCGTCGTCGGAGTTCACAGACATCGAGACGCCGGCAGACTCTCTCAGCACCTCTCTCGTCTTCCATCTCGTCACCGACGTCCTAGGGTTCATCCTTTTCATGCACCAGCAGATCCCTTCGTAATGTTCATCCCTTACATCTCCCCACATTCCTTTCGTCATTGCTTCTTATCTCAAATTCGACTCTTGTTCATGGAATCAAGCATATGGAGTAGTAATTACGACTGCATAATCGCTTTTTATGCAATCTCATGTATGTTAGTTAATGAGTGTGTAACACCCCGGAATTTTTTTTATTGGGCTACTTGTGTAAGTCTACTTGATTCAGTGAGCTAGAAGTGATTAGGTTGGTTTATCCTCGTACCTTGGTATAGTCGATTGCCACATATTGTAATTCGTTGATGAGTTTGATTTTTCCTTTCTTTTCCCCCCTTTGGCAGCATCTTACAGGATCTCACTCTTGAATTTGATTCTCTTTGTACCGAGTATAAGGATTTGGTATGTTACTGAGCGATGGTAGTTTGTACGTATGGTAATTCGGCTTCGATTTCTGCAATCTAAGTTTTTTCGGTATTAGGAGACAATTCTTGCACAAACTGAAGCGAAGGCATCTTTAAGGAGACAGCATGTTGGGAGGAAGAGAGAGGTCAAGCAAGTCATAAGAAGACTTGACAAGTTGATGAACACAGTAGGTAGTCTCCGGACTGCGCTGCAAGTGGTGATTAGTGAAGTTCCAAATATCCAGGCAGTCATTATGGTTCTTGGAGCTAGTCCTGTACGACCTCAACACGTTTATGAGCTGTGTTTTTCACATGGAAGGGATGCTCGTGTAGGTGCTTGTGATTTTACTAAATCCAGAGCAGCAGAAACTCTTTCAAGAAAGGTTTTTTACAATAATTTACTCCTTCGTGTTTTGAACCTATGATGTGGCTTACAGTTCAAGTTTCTGCACAGGCTATCCGTGCACTGATCTCAAAGGGTGCAGGATCTGATTCTTACGCAGGTAAGTTAGCATATTTCATCAGTAAATTTGATTCAGAGATGAATTTGCTGCAACTTGAAGCTTCGTATCGCTATCTTTTAGGCCCTACCAAGTTGTTTATGTTGGTTAAAGCTCCCTCTTCTTTTAGCGCACCTCCGCATTTTATTCCAAAGCGCGATTTCAGATACTGCAAAAAGGTAATGATGACACAGCTAGCACGCACATTGAAATATTGACTTCGTTGGACGATCATAATTCTTAATACCAGTAGTATAAGCTCAATAATCTTTGGCATATTGAATATTTCTTTTGAGTATGCTTCTCGTATAAGGCCGGTTTTGTGGTAGTAAATCAAGAAACCTATATATGACCAGGGAAACGTGTAATCGCGATCCATGCCATGGCACCTAGCACAGTTCCTTCACAAAGATATTCAATGTATCTTGAAGTCTTTTTCCATCACAAACTTGTAGAATCCTCTATGAACAAAAAAGGCACTGCAATTTACCTTGAACAATTTTGCTACTTGCAGATCGTGCCTTTCAAATTACGGCTTAAGTGCCGAGCCCAATACCGGGAAACAGATGCTGCAAACTTTGTTTCTCATAGTGCAAGCTGTATCAATTCAGTGGATTCTTCTTCCAATGATTCGATCTGGTACTTGGTGTTACAAACTAAGTAACGGTATCTTATAACTTTTTGCTCTTATGTTGTTGGATGACAACCGGACAATCCAATCCTGCTGCCTTACTTCACATGCATGATATTTTTTGCCAATCCATGTGCTGATTGCAATATGCTTCGTGACTTCACATTCAATTTTCAGCATTTTTTAGCTTCTGCTTTCTTTATGTAGATTTGCGAGAGAAGGTAACATTATCGTCATGTTGTAGGACACAGATGGTTCTCAAAAACCGCATTCAATGTCTGGTTAATTAGTAGCTAACTTTGGCCTACTCATTTTTTGTTCTTTTGTTTGCTCATGAATCATTTTGATTGCCTTCACTTGGTTTTAGAATCTTAAGTTTTCAGTGGCCACAGCCATGCATTTCATGATTGCGGAGTACCAGAAGTTTTAATCGTCAGTAGCCCCTTAATTTGTTACTTAGGCTTTTTGGTTTGCAACATTTCCGCTCTTTTTCTTTTGACCTTTCCTAATCTTTGGTCGTTTTGGAGTGCACATGAACAGCTTGGAGTATGCAGTTGAAGTGAATTTTGACTTACTTTACAGGTTTCAGTGTCGGCACGTAATCAAGGGCCTGGCTTCCAGGACGTCGCCAACGGAAGAGTGATTGGTTGATCTAAAAATCTTCATTTCTTACAATTTGGTACACAAGTTCTTGTATAGTACGGCTGCAATTAAATAGTGTGAATCCTTTGGCGAAGCTGTTTCTCCCAAATTGTGATGTAACTCTTGGAAGTTTTACCAAGTAAAATGAGAAGATAGCCTGGCTTGCAGAAGCAATTGCACATTTGGTCTTGTGAGTTGAAGGAATATTGCTGCTGCGACTTTCTGAACTTGCATTTCTGTTTGGACTTCTGGTTCTATGTCACTGGTTAGAATGACATCAAAACTAGCATCTCAACGACTAAACATATCTACCAGGTGCAACCCAAACCCGGTTGTTCCTAGGCTTGGAGAAGTACAGGTACTGGGCAACCCGTTGGCATTTGAAAAGAAAGCTGGGTACACGGCAACCACCCTAGGTGGTTGAAGTCAAACCAACCACAGCCAGAGTGGATATTGAGAAGCTCCAAACACACTCCAATCCAGAGGACCGATTAGCTATTAAGCAAACTGCTTCTCCCAGAATAAGCTCGATGAAATGAATGAAATGCAAATTCTATGCAAAATCTAGTAACACTATTGGTCGTACTTCAGAAAATCGACAACATGAGCAGCAAGAAAACCAGAAAAACCAGTCCCCTTAATCCGGAGGTTCATCACAGGAACATCCCTTGACATGAGAGTTTGCAGTCCGGTCCACGTTCAATCCAGCTTTGAAGACACTCATTATGGAACATCTACTACAACAATCTCTCAAGTCTCGTTACAAGAAACCAACACATAGCTTCTCTACGGCTGATTCCAAAACCCAACTCCGGTACTTCGCTAATACAAGCGGACAAAATTTGGAAGGAGAAGTACTAAAACTTAAGATATAGTTTCTCTACGGCTGATTCCAAATCCCAATTCCGATACTTAGCTAGTACAAGCGGACAAAATTCAGAATGAGAAGCACTAGACTTTAGTAAGACCTTTAAAGCAGCATGCACTGCTCAACATGCAACAGCAAGAAACTACTGAGAGACATCACTCACATAAAAAGCACAAAATGAAGAAGAAAAAAGGAAATAGAGAAAAAGGTGTCGTCTCGAAAAACATAATTCTACGACCTTCCTTTATAGCAGTCGAAAGCCTTCCCTCCCTCACCGTCTCTCTCTGTCCGAGACCTGAAACACGCACAAGCACACACGGTGAGAGGGAGCGATGAAGTTCCAGATCGAAGACGTGACGGTGTACTTCCCGTACGACCACATATACCCGGAGCAGCACGCCTACATGGTCGAGCTCAAGCGAGCCCTAGACGCCAAGGGCCACTGCCTCCTCGAGATGCCGACGGGCACGGGCAAGACCATCGCCCTGCTCTCCCTCATCACCAGCTACGCCCTCTCCAAGCCCTCCAGCCTCGTCAAGCTCCTCTACTGCACCCGCACCGTCCACGAGATGGAGAAGACCCTCGCCGAGCTCAAGCTCCTCCACCGCTACCAGCGCCTCCACCTCGGGGATGCGGCTCGGACGCTCGCCCTTGGCCTCTCGTCTCGGAAGAATCTGTGCATCAACCCAGCCGTTGTGTCGGCGGAGAATCGGGACTCGGTTGATGCGGGGTGTAGGAAGCTCACGGCTAGCTGGGTGAGGGCGCTGGCGGTGGAAAACCCTAATATCCCGACGTGTCGGTTCTATGAAGATTACGAGAAGGCGGCGTCTGACGCGGTGTTGCCTCCTGGGGTTTACACATTGCAGGTTCGTTTCGTATTTTGTCGAATTTTGGATTTTATTGGTGTGATAAATTGTTAGGGTTTACTAGACTGTTCAAAGGCAAATTTGAAGTTCCTGGGCATGCTGAATTGATCTCGTAAAGTGATGAATTTTGAACTCTTCTAATATATTGTGAAGTGATTGCCACACTAACACACGCCCAAAACATTCTGTGATCGAGTGTTAGTAACGGTGGTATGTTTCATGGCGTGAACTGCTTGAATTCACCCTGATTGACAAACATAAAATGAAGCAAGTAATCGTGACTCCAGCATAGGATACTGAAATGTTCGGAATAATTTTGAATTCCTCAGGTATTCATGAAGTGAAGGCTTCTTTTTGTTTGTTGCTATCCTCACAAACCTCCACACACCCCAAAAACATTTACACAAAGATTCTTAGGTATTTTCTTGGTAAATTGGTCGTAATAGTGCATAAACTTGATACAGTCTTGATTGCAACAAAAAGAGTGTAAAAATCTTTGGATGCTAAAAGAAGGGATTGTATAGCTTTGGGTTGAAAATCCACTCTGGATCGGAACTTCTGAGAATACTTCATGTTTTAGCACAATACTTGCAGGATCTTAGGGCATTTGGGAAAGAGAAGGAGTGGTGCCCATACTTTTTAGCGCGTCACATGGTGCAGTTTGCAAATGTGGTGGTTTATAGTTACCAGTACCTGCTTGATCCGAAGGTTGCAGGGATCATATCGAAGGAGATGCAAAGGGAATCTGTTGTGGTGTTCGATGAGGCCCACAATATCGATAATGTGTGTATTGAAGCACTTAGCGTCAGTGTGCGAAGGCAGACACTTGAAGGGGCGACAAGGAATCTTAATAAGATGACTCAGGAGATTCAAAGGTATTTACTCTGGTTCTTTTCCAGCAGATAGTTCTTTCTACAATTTGATCTTTCTTGCTTAATGTTTGCAACAATATCATGTTTAGCAGATAGTGCTCTCTCCCCTCTTCTTTTTGTCAACAAAATAAACTGGTGGATATTAGGTTGCTGAGTATCTTTCTTATCCTGCATTTCTCTTGCTGCATGCTTAACTATACGAATCAAATGCCCTGGGTTTATGGCTGATGGTTCGCAATAGCTACTAGCTCATAAAACCACACTTCAATGATGACATTGGAGGTATGATGGAACAGGTGCAGTTGTTGACTTTTCTTACGAAGTTTGAAAATATTAAATATGAAAAAAGGCTTTGAATGTAGAGGGAGAAAATAAGACTGGGGGCTGATCTTTGTTATATGTAGGGTTTATCCACAGCTAGCGCTAGTACCATCCATGTTACAAATTGGACAGTCCATATCTCCTTTTGTTTTTTTTTTCCTTCCACTGACACCAGCCGCTAATATTTCTAGTGGTTTTGACATCTTTTTATACCTTTTTTTACTAAAACTGGCCAAATCGCTATGAAGTCTAGCGGCTGCAGAAAACGCGGTGTGCTTTCTCTTTTCTCTGCCTCCCTTTCTCTGCAAACTGTAGAGATCCTATGCGCCACCATCTCTGCTATTTTTGTCGCAAAATCTTCTACTTTTCTCCGGTTGTGTTCTTCATTTCATCATTTTTGTCTGTTTTTTGTTGGAAGTTAGATCTAATTTAAAATCTGTCATTTTTCTTCTCAATTGATTGTCGTTGTGCTTTGATATATGGGTATAAATGGTGGATCTGAGGTCCTTTCTGTTTTCGGCGAAGTGTTAGGTGTCTGTGGGTGGTGATTGGTTGTTGGCGGTGGTGGGTATGGTGTTGGAACCTATGTTACATGGACTCGGTACGAGTGTCCGGATCGGATACGTGTCCAAGTGTCGGATTCGTCTAATTTTGAAAATGCAAGACACGGGGACATGGCAAAATGTTCATATTTGTTATTACTTTTTAGTTATTTCAAAGGCAAAAAGGTGTTTTATGTGATGCATTTAGTTTTAATTGACAACTTGTCTCGTCTCAAAGCAATAACTAATTAAACAAAAGACTACAAGATAGTATCATAATGGCATATCCTATGAGATGTGTCGGACACATATCCCATACCCATGTCCAAGTGTCGAGTGTCCGACACGGGTATTTCACGCAAACCGAAGAGTCCATGTAACATAGGTTGGAACCAGTGACAATGGTGGTTAGGGTGGCAGTTCTCTCTCCCTTGTTATAAAATGCTAGCGGCAATTGGAGATGGCTTGGTGGTGACGACTTGATCATGATCATATACGCAAAATGGCTTACTGATTATAATTTATGGAGATATTTTCAGTTTTTCCCCAATTAGCTGTGAATTGGAGAAATCACATGATGAGAAGATGGAAGAATAGAGGACAAAAAAACAAACAAATAAAGGGTTTGACATAAGTTTTTACTTGAACTGGCAAGGAATAGAAGATAATCCTGAGGTCCAGTCCTAGGTGCGGTTGGTTTCCATGTTTCAAAAGAGAAGTGATCCGAGCTGTCCACCAGGTGACGTTTTGACAGCCCTTTATCAGCTGTAAAAAAGGGGCTTTCCCAGCGCTAGCTGTAAACACACACATGCTTATATGTATGTATGTAAGTCTCTACGTATTTGTGTATGTTAGGAAAAACGGTGGGGGGGATCTCTAAAAATTAAGATTAGCGAGTTTGTAACACATCACTAATTTATTTTCCTATTTGGATGTGCTACTGGAACACTGTCTAGACGAGGGAGAGAGCCAAAGAAAATCATCCATGGCTTGCTTCTGTTGTCAACTCTGATGATCGAAGCTTTGTGCTTCTTTTTCTTTGTTTTTCTTCTTTCTGCTTCTTGTTCTACTCAGCTATTTCTTCTTTCTTCTTGTTTGTTCTGCTTCTTTCCTGTGTCTTCTTCTTCCCGTCCATGTAACTACTAAGGAAAAGAAAATTTTAGCGTTTACTTGACTATTGATAATTAACTGGAATTTTTTGATTGCTATAAACTGACTGAAATGATGGGACATCGACAGCTCACAATTTCTAGCAAGTATACATAGAGAAAACTAATATTATGTGTGCGGTGTCCTGCAATGAGCGGAACATGATTTTCTGGAAATGAGTCATGTCTGTGCCACTTTTTTCATGTTATGTTTCCTTTTATGCTTGCCAGTCAGTGACAAACGAGATTGATACTTAACTGGAATTTTTGCGTGATTAAGTATATACTAAGTACTTCTTGGTTGAAAGGATGGGTCGCTAAAGAACTATATCAGTGGCCTTAACAAGGTTACATGCCTCAACCATTATCTATGAATATTAACTACTACGTCTTAATTACCGTTTGATCATATGTTTTGACCTTGTTTGAAATGGTAGGAAGGTTTAAGAACACGGATGCTGGTAGACTGCGTGCTGAATACAACCGGCTTGTCGATGGTTTGGCGCAGAGAGGGAATCTACCGAGTATGTGGAATTCTCATGTACAAACCACTAATTAAACTTTATCCTGACAATGGTATCACACTCACTGATCATGCAATTGTTGCAGTTGGGGACACCTGGCTTTCGAATCCTGTCTTGCCTGACGATATTCTTAAGCAAGCGGTGCCTGGACATATACGGAAGGCAGAGAGTTTTGTGTCTCTTTTACGCAGATTAGTCCAGTACCTTAAAGGTCGATTGGAGACCGAGAATGTTGAAAAGGAGGGACCGGTTGCTTTTGTAGGCTCAATTAATGCGCAAGTAGGGATTGACCAGAAAACGTTGAGGTTTTGTTATGATCGTCTGCACTCGCTTATGCTAACGCTGGAGATAACTGACACAGATGAATTTCTACACATACAAACGATCTGCGATTTTGCAACACTGGTGGGGACATACACTCGGGGATTTTCGATAATAATAGAACCTTTCGATGAGAGAATGCCGCATATTCCTGACCCGGTGTTGCAGGTTTGTTAACTTGGAATCAAGACATCTTTGTTTCTTTTCTGTTTTTGGAGAAAAGAAGTTTAATTGCCTTTTTTTTTTTCCTCTAATGGTACCCAGCTTAGCTGCCATGATGCTTCTCTTGCCATAAAGCCTGTATTTGAACGCTTCCAATCAGTTGTGATAACTTCTGGAACTCTGAGTCCAATAGATCTCTACCCTCGGCTTCTTAACTTTAATCCAGTAGTTAGTCGAAGCTTTACTATGTCCTTGACGAGGGATTGCATATGCCCAATGGTTCTCACTCGCGGAAGGTAAAATCAACTAAATTATCTACAGTTATGTGACCCTTCTGGTGCAGTTTTTGTTATTTAATTTTAGGTTGATAGATGTCTAGTTCTAAGATGATTCTATATGTTTTTGGTCCATCTGTTATCGTGCCAGTGATCAGCTTCCTGTTAGCACAAAATTTGATCTGAGAAGTGATCCCGGTGTTGAAAGGAATTACGGGAGGCTCTTGCTGGAGATGGTGTCTGTTGTTCCTGATGGAATCGTCTGTTTCTTTGTCAGTTACTCCTATATGGATGGAATAGTAAATAGTTGGAATGAAACGGGAATCTTGAAGGTAGATAAACTTTCTCGTACTTGTACTTACTAAGGTTTCTCTTTATGGGCTGTTATAATCACTAAAGCTTACCACTGTCTTAGTTTGGTAGCAATTCTCAGTTCTAGCTTCCACACAATATCTTGTGCAGGAGATAATGCAACATAAGCTAGTCTTCATTGAGACTCAGGATGTTGTTGAAACTACATTGGCTCTGGACAACTACCGGAAGGCTTGTGATTGTGGGAGAGGGGCTGTCTTTTTCTCCGTTGCCAGGTATCTATGTTCTGATTTTTGACTGTTTTCAGTGACATTTTCAGTGACATTTTCACCCTGATCTTTGCTACATACAGTTGTAATAATAAGTTCTCTGCAGTTTGGGTTATTTAAGAGATCAATGTTTTTTGATGCAGGGGAAAAGTAGCTGAGGGCATAGACTTTGATAGACATTATGGCAGACTTGTTATCATGTTCGGTGTCCCTTTCCAGTACACATTAAGCAGGTGATTGACTAATTTATTTTCAACTTCGTGCTTACTGATGCTGGTGATGATATTTTAACTACATCAATTCAAGTTATGATTTATTTATTGGATACCGACTTGAGAAGCACTAGACATTATCAAGCTGTTTAATATGGACATACGATATAATTTCAAATAGTTAGTGTGCATTTGATGAAGGAAAAGGAGGAAACACACAATATGATATCAATTGAGGAAGGTGGAGTGAATCACACCCCTAAACGAGGTTCAAAGCCACTTGTCTGAGCCTAAATGTTTGAGAAGGGGGTATAAATCACCCATGAACAAGCTGCTTAGATAGAGGTTACCTTTACATGGAACCCTTATCTAAGCTTAAGAGTTGCTAGAATATCTCCTGAATGTAGTGCTTTAACCCTAAAAATATCTTGGTAATAATGCGAACTTGAAGACCATAGCGACAATTTTAACCCTGAAGACAAGAAACATCAAATCCAAATAAGACCTTAGTCTAAGATACTTCTCATCTATAAAGCACGGGTGCTTCAAAAGGGAAGGAGTATCGGGGTCGGGTACGGCTCGGGTGTGCACCCGTTAATTTCCATTTATTTATTCATTTATAGAAATTCGGGGCTCGGATGCGGCTCAGATACGGTTCGGGTGCGGATCTGACACTTCGGGGGTTGAAACATAATATCCAGAAGATAATTTCGGGGGTTGATACACAAAACTTAATTTTTTTTTGGGGTGAAAACATAAAATCAACGATACTTACCAAATTAGGGCACACGAGTCTCGTCTGATAGAGAGAAAGAGAGATCACAGCAGCCGCGACATCCCTCGACACACCGGCGACCTCCCTCGACACCGGCAATCTCCCACGACACCCACCAAATAGTTGCGACCACCCACGACACCACCGAACAGCCGCGACCACCGAAAACCTCCCTCGACCTCCGGCGACCATCGGGGACCTCCGGCGACCACTCGCGACCACCCTATTCACCTCCGGCAGCTTTGCTTCGAAGGTATGTCTAATGTCTCCGACTCTCTGTGTCTTCCTATGTCTTCAATATTTTTTTGTTCTTGGTTTCTGCTGAGACTTGAACAATGTGGAATGTGGAATGTTTTTGTGTAATTATAGTCTCACTTCTCAAATCAAATTTTTTTTTTTTTTTTTTTGCTGTGACAGTGTATTTTTTTACTTGGACCATTGTGACTTTTTTTTGTGTTTAAGGTTTGATGGTATTGAACTACCGTTGAATGGTATTGTATTTGATTTAGAAATTAAATGCTAGTTGTACATAGTAAAAATATTTATATATCATATATATAAAAAATATATATAATATTTGCCGTGTCCCCGCCGCACCCGTATCCTAAAATTTTCAAAAATGCCGTATCCGCACCCGTACCCGTGCTTCTTAGCTTCTCGTCTTTATGCTCAGTGTATTCCAGCGTACCAAAAGTGGAAAAGTGTAACTGAAAATACTCATTTTGTCAAGATATGATATTGATATCTTTATTATATTTGAGGTGAAATGTCTGTCCTATTGTAAATCTACGTGCAAGGGTTAAGGTGGCTTTAGTAGATAAATGATAGACAAATTAGAGTCTATGCATTGAGTTCGGGCTCCGTAGTTTATGGCTTTATGCATTCTCTTGGATCTCTATTCTCTAACAATGAAGGAGAAAGACCAACGTTGAGATAGGGGTCAGGCTCGTCTGCACTTATCTGTGGAAAGATGTGGCTTTAATAAGCTTAATATTTTCTCCCTGATTATCCTTCCTATAAAAAACTTATGACGTGGCCTTAAATTTATTATCATGCATTTTAGTGACTTTTTTTTAGGTTATAGCCATTTCCCTTCATTTCAGTTATTCATGACGTTCCACGGAATTTGGTACTGCTATGCTTGCTGTGTGATGCTCTAGTTAAGTCTTTAAATTGTTTGTGTGCTAAGCTGTGTTGAATATGCAGAATACTGCTTGCACGATTAGAGTATCTCCTCGAGACTTTCCAGATAAAAGAAGGCGATTTCCTGACGTTTGATGCGCTGGTATATGTCTATGGCACTAGTTTGTTTAGAAATGACTGCATCGGATTTAGGCGTGGTGGTTTAAGTTGTTATCTTTAATGACTTTAATGCAGAGACAAGCTGCTCAATGCGTGGGACGCGTAATCCGCTCAAAGGCCGATTATGGCATGATGATTTTTGCTGACAAAAGGTTGTATCCTGTATTAGTTTCTTGATACTAGAGTGTTGTAGATACAAGTTAGAGCTGTGTTTATTTTGCTTTGGAAACTTGCTTTTCTTTTGCTTGTTGAAATGCCGAGGAAATTGCAGCGAAGCTTGTATTTGAAATTGAATTCTTGCTTATTTTATTGAGAAAATTTTCTTTTACGTTAATGATGATTTATGCCTTCTATCTTGATGGATGATTTGTACAGATATAGCCGTCATGATAAACGCTCTAAGTTGCCAGGATGGATCCTGTCACATTTACGTGATGCACACCTGAACTTGAGTACTGACATGGCAGTGCATATAGCTAGAGAGGTATGCCTCTATTGCTATTACAGTCTGCTTGTATGTAACAACAGCTTTTCTGTGTGACATAAAGAACTTTCTCAACGGGACGCAGTATGTGTGTTTCCCCTTCGTTTCTAATTCACACTTGAAACTCTGCCACGAAGATGCTTATCGAACACAAACTACTTTTGGTGGCTTACACTCCACTTTTGTCACTAATGAACGAGAAATTATCGCCAAAAGGCATAAAAAGTATCACCAAATATATGTGTGACAATAGAGGAGTGGTGGTGGTAAAAAGTGCAGTGAAGTTATCATTTCTCTATATTCATCACAAAATATCTTTTTGTTGCACGCGAGGAGTTCTAATATTTGAGCAAGAACTTTTGAATATTAGTGTATTAAATTGGAATATCTTTACCTCCAATGGTTATGAGTGAAATCAAACCAAAGCAATTAGAGAATCATATTTGCTGCATGTTGGCCTTAAGCATGATAAGGTTTGTATAGCCATAGGATTTATTTAGCCTTTTCCCTCCATGGTGCAGTTCCTACGGAAGATGGCGCAACCATATGATAAAACTGGTGGTAGTGGTAAGAAAACACTTCTGTCACAAGAAGACTTGGAGAAGGTGGGAAACGGCAGCCTTGGCGAAATGTTGTTTTGATGATGGATTCTGCAGCAGTTCTTGGCCCTCACATGACCACGTGATGAGCCTGAATGGTAGCTGGTAAGAAACACTTCCGTCATAAGAAGACTTGGAGAAGATGAAGATCGGAAGTGATGGACTTGTTGCTTTCAGGTCCGTTGACAGTTGATCGGCCGACCAGCATGCTGTTATTTGCGGAAGAGATATGGCCAGTGTCCTGTACAAGCACTTCGCTTTTTCTGCTAAATTTTCTTTTTGAGGTCAGGTTTTCAGCAGTACGATGTGCTGTGTTTCCCTTTTCAGGTTTAAACTTTTGGCGTAGACATGTAGTTCAGTTAATTCCTTTGATTGGGTTACACTGAGGGTACTAGAGTGAAGATTGACAATTTAACATGTTTCTTCTGCTAAGCGGGACACAAAAAAACCGGGACAACAGGTTGTGTATCAAATCGAGAATCGAAATCAAAACTTGATGCATTGTGAAGCTCAGCCTTGTTAGTACTTGGAACAATTACCCAGTAACGGACGTGGGCTCGAGCTGGGAATGTGGAACAGTATTTGCGGCGGTAGTATTCAAACGAAGGTTGGATTTGGTTTTTCAACTGGCTTGTCACGTACGCTTGAGCTTGGCTCTCGAACTGGTCCAAGTCATCGCATTACCAAGAGCCCAAAGTGCTTGGTCAATTGGTCATTGACTTCTGAGGGAGGCAGCATGGGCAGGTTGTGGATTAATCTATACGTTCGAAGGTATTTGGAGGACTTCCTTTTACACTACTTATTTGGTGTGAGAACATTAGCATCATTGTAAAATCACTAAACGTAAGGAGTTTAGAGATTAATTACAGTTAAAGATTGTGTTTTCATAAAGTGAAGGTATGTATTTAAAATGTGCACCGACTAATGATTTTTTTAATGTTAGGTTCTGCAAAACTAAGGTCACGTTTGACGCTGTTTTTTTTTCAGTTTTGGAAATTGAAAAAAAAAAGTGCGTTTGGTAACTATTTTTTTTTCCTTTTCCAATTAAAAAAATCAGTTTTTAAATTAAAGAAAAAAAAAAACTCCAGAAACTGGTTTTTTTTTTAGACCACCACCACCACCCTCTCACCGTCGGCAACCACCTTCGGCAGCCACCTCCAGCCGTCGGCCGTCGGCAGCCACCTCCGGTGGCCAACGACCAGCGCCGGCAACTGCCGACAGCCGGCCATCGGCAGCCACCTTCGGCCGTCGGCGATCATCGTCGGTAGCCGGCGCCGGCGACCAGCGCCGGTAGCCACTGTCGGCCACCACCACAGTCGACCACCGCCACTGCAAACCACCCAAAAAAAAAGTCAAAATAAAAGTGTTGCCAAACACCAAAAAAAACAAACTCAAAAAAAAAAAAGGTTATCAAACACCCACTTGTTTTTGTAAAAAAAAAAATAAATAAGCTGCTTTTTAAAAATTACTCTTTAAAAACTGAAAACTAAAAAAAAAATTTGTCAAACCAACCCTAACTTTTTCGCTGACATAGCGATTTCGTGTTTTGAAATGTAATATTATCCTTACTACTTATTTGACATTGAATATTTCTCTCTCTCTCTCTCTCTCTCCCCCCCCCCCCCCCCATTTCTTTATTTCCCTCGTTCAATCCAAACCACCACCATGGCACCACTACCTTATTTTCCCAACAGCACTAACCACCATGAATCTGTGCACGCATAAATGCACGCACGCAGAGTCACCCAATCATGCACACATTTGGACACAGAATGGCAAACATACACAACCGCTGCTGCCCTGGCCGACGGCAAGGGTAGGACCCATAATGCTCCATTTGGTGTTTAGCTATCTCTGCTGTTAGGGTTCAACTATCCCTTCAATTTTGCTAGCTGATACCCATTCTCATCTCTACCTGAGCAAATTCCGTCTCCTTTGAAATAACTCGAGTCTTGTAGTTGTTACTTTACTCCTACTATGGCAATTAGGGTTTAAAATTTCAGGCTTTTTGGGTCAGAAGTCACCGTACAGGCCTTCGGAGGTCACAAGCGGCACCTCTACGTATGAAGGCGGCCTCACCACGAATAGCAACGTCGTGGCGTCATCAACTGGACGTGGGGTTCATTTAACACCTACTGAGGTTTAGACTTGAACTTGTTAGCCTTGTCGGAATTCTGGCCAAGCTTGGGAGACGGCGAGGTGGCCGGTAATGGTGGATCTTTGAATTTTTTCTACGGATTTTCGCTAAATATTTTGTGGATTTGGTTCGTGGTGCGGTGGTTATAGTTGGTGGTGGTGTGTTGGTCGTGGTTAGTTGTTGGAATTGATTTAAGCATTAGTGAGATAGTAGTGATCTTAGCACGAGAGAGAAAATGGGGGAAGAAGGGCTAGAGTGCAACAATCTATTTTCATGAAAAAAAATATAGGGCTAATTACACATATGTCCCTGATGTTAGAGTACAATTACAGGCAATGATAATAATTTGTATAAATTACACTTATGTCCGTTGACCAAACGGAATCTAAAAAATCTTAACGGTTTTAGCGAAAAGTCTTTATGGCCCCTAATTAAAATTAAAATTCCATGTTTCTTTTTATCTTTTTTTTGTTCTCTCTCCTTTCTCTCTCAGATTCAATCTCTCCGCACCCCCACCCCACCCCGCTGTCGTACGCTCCCCCTACGCCGATGCCGCCCCCGCTCTTCCCCCCACATGCTGCCACTGTCCCTCCCTCCACACCACGTCGTAAGATCCCTCTCTGCCGCAAGACCCCTCTCTGACCCACCGCGAATCGCCCCTCTCTCTTTCTCTCATGCCATGACTCGGAATCAAAGTAAGTATTTTTCTTGGGTTTTTGAATTGATGGTGGGTTTTGGTTTGGGGAGAAAGAAGAGTGGGTTATGGCGGTGGTGCGGGGTGGTGGGTAACGACGGTGATGCAGGGTATTTGGGTCACGGAGGTTGGGATGGTGGTTGACAATGGTGTGTAGGTATTGTGGGGTGGTGGCTAGGGGTGGGGCAGGGAAGGATGGGGCGATGGAGCTGCCGGCCATGAAAACAAATTTGCAAATTAGGATTTTGAAATCTTAATTTGCAAATTGAGACCCTAGTTTTGATGCTGTATATGCAAGGACGGTAGAAATTTTGATGAAATAGACATAAGAGCAAACAAATTTAGATGCATATTGAGAAATCTTGAAATCTTAATTTAAAATTTTTAAAAATATTTAGTATATACAATACAAGGGTAGTATTGTCAATTTTAAAATACGCATTGATGACATTATTAAAAAAGGTACACTTTTTGGACGGAACCCTAACGGATGGACACGGCTGATACATTTTAAAAGTGTTTGGTCACGGAATGTTAAATTTTAAACTTAATGTCCTTAAATGTAATTATACCTTAATCTCAGGGACATAGGTGTCAATGGGCCAGGCTTGGGCCGGTCTGTTGAAAATGGGTCAGGCTTGGGCCGGACCAGCGCGGGCTCGTCGGGGCTGACAGGAAAACGGGCCGGATCGAGGCATCGATCGTGGGGAACCAGGCCGGGCCACCTGGAGGATAGCAGAGCCCGATCCAAGTCCAGGACTTAAGCCTAAAATTTAGGGCCAGGGCCGGCCTAAATAAAAAATTATTTTTATCCATTTTTTGTTTTGCTGTAAAATTAAATTTAAGATAATTTTGTTCATATGCCTTCCTCATTTAATCCGGGCTTGGGACCGACTTAGTCAAACCATATTGACTACTAATGTTTTTAAATTTTTTCGAAGATAAATCTTCTTTCCCGGACTGTTTCTTTTCCTAATTGACAATGATCATTAATTTAGTTAAACCTAGAGTTTTAGTTAGCATAGAAACTGCTACGCCTTGTATCTTAATACAAGAATATTTGAGTTTTGCTTAAGCTTGAAACTTCCAACATTTAGGTGTACATACTTTCCTTGGTAGATCATGTAATCTGTCACTTCTTTAGGTGTTAGGATTTGCCATTTGTATATGATGGCTATCTCGTATTCTTATTTTACGGATTGAGCTGCGTTCTACTGTGTCTGGAACATCTGATAAATTTCAGTTCTTGCTTCACTTTATCACCTTGCATAAGCTGCTTTTGGATCCATGGAGCAATTTTTCTTTCCCAAGCACTTCTCCTACAACAATCATTTTAGGCAGCAAGGAATGAAGTTATTGACAACATAGGTCCAGGGCAATGCGCTAGGCGTGGGAATTAGTTGATAATTCTTGCTGTAAGTTGTATGCAAGAATGGGTTAAATATTAGGGTCCTTGTTCGGTTTCCATCAAAAGATAGTTCGTTTGTCTTGGCCGGGCACGATACCAGAATGCAACCTTAGCATTTTTGGTTTAACTAGTAACTTTCTCAATGTTGAGACAACTAATGTTGAATCCCATATGCTTCGGTACTCCAATTTCTCTAAGCAAATTAATAAATATGGAGTATTAGTGTATAATATTCCTAAATTGAGTCCTATAATTGTTAGTTAGTTTAGGACTTTTAGTATGATTGTGCATCTAAGGTTAGGGCTTGTTTTTTCCTATTTAAGTGTTGTAATCGAAGTTACTTTACACAACTTAACATTAGTCAAACTTATTGCAGTAAAAATGCATTTGTTCATTAAGTAAAAAATTAAAAAAGAAAGCAATGTTGTCAATAGCAATGCCAATGTTGATGACAATGCTAATGCGACCGATGTTGAAGATATCATGATAATTAAGGTGGCAATATTGATGCCGATGCTGATGCGACTGATATTAAAGATATCATGATAATTAAGGTGGATAATAACATGATATATGATATACATCTAAATTTAAGGAATAAGAAGAAAAGTTGGGTCTCCTTAGGTAGGAGTAGGACATTTCGTAAACTAGATGAAAGAAAAAAAAAGCTTGTCTAGATTTACAATTTGTGATGAAAGAAGAATTAGTTTTTTTTTTTGAATTTTCGGGTTGGGTCAAAAAAAAGGACAAACCCTGGATTTTTAGGGCCGGGCCATTTTCAGGCTTGGATCGGGCTTTTTTAGGGCTGACTTGGGCCGTGCTTTTTTTTTTTTTCAGAATAATTCAGCATGGCCCTGGCTCTTAGCCCTATGGACCAGGGTCGTCACTGTTAACCATGAGGGCCGGCTCGGCCCGGGCCGTTTTAGGGCTGGCATGGCCCGGCCCTTTTGACATCTCTACGTCAGGTCAACAAACACAAGTGATATTATGACAAAACACAGTTCTTGGCTGTAAGTTACCCCCAATCTCAAGGACTTTAATGATAATATCCCTTAGTATTATTTCTGCTAAAAGCTTTTGTTGTTTAATAATATTCAAGAAATGACCTATATATTGCATAATATCTTTGGTTGTAAGTTGCTTAAATTTAATCATTAGCCAAGAAAACTAGCTTTTCCATAGTAATGGAAACAACTTTTTAATAAACATGTTATATAAGTAAAAATGGTCAAAATAAAATTTTCAATGAATATAATAGGCTGATGTCTCTGGATTAAATAGGTAAAAATTTTCAATAACCATATATTTCTTACCAAGAGATGACTTTAGCCCAGACCCAGTCTGGTCATGAAGCCGGACGTCAAGGGTTCCGAACAATAAATCTGATGCCAGGGAAAGTAGGTTCGCTGTCGACGTGGAGGTGCCACAAGGAATACAGTCCGAGTCAGATGCCAAATGTGATGATGTGGGACACAGTAAGGGCAGAGACCAAGGGCTTTCCAGACAGAGCCTGAGGGTGATGGCACAGGGTGAATACACGACGACAGTCACAGTCTGATGCTTAGGTCCAGAGTCAGGGTCCTGTATGTTTCTCTCTCTAGGATTCTAGAATGAGAAAGTAAAAAAGTAAGAGTTCCATCCTGAATGAATTCTCAAGACCCTTATTTATAGAGGTTGAGATGATGATGTCATCACACCACACGTGGCGCTCCTCCTCGGGAGTGACACGTCACTGAGGGGTCCACAGCTGTCGGTGCTCTACGGACTATCGAATCACATATTCACCTGGCCTACCCCGCAAGTGTCGCTCTGTCTGTCTGGAAAGACTGGCTCCCACAACGGCGGTGTGGCCAGAGAACCCCTTGATCTAGCCACCAATCCAAGCCCTTGCAGAGTCCCACAGGCCAGGCAGCGGTAGGGAAGACCCGACGCCCAGCTGCTAGGTGGACTGGCGCGATGCCCTTCAAAGACTTGTTCCCATCTCAAAGTGACCCGGGGGTCATAGTCCCTAGGGGTGCCAATGCAAGCCCCCTGTGCCGGAGCACGTAGGCCAATCACAAAAACACCCTGGCGGAGATAGCATCTCGAAGGAGTCGCCTATCCTGCGTGTGAGTCCTTGTGCCGGAGCACTCGGAGCGCGTCAAGGTATCATCCCGGAGGAGCCGTCTACCTGGCGGAAGGTGAGTTGAAGAGCTCTCTGGCAGAGATAGTGTCCCAGATGAGTTGTTTATCCCTGCGGTGAGTCCTTATGCCGAAGCACTCAGAGCGCGTCAAGGTAGCATCCAGGATGAGCCATCTACCAGTCTGGCCGAGGTAGCATCCCGGAGGAGTCATCTACCTGACTGGCCAAGGTAGCATCCCGGAGGAGCCGTCTACTTGGCAGAAGGGGGGTTGAAGAGCTTCCTGGAGGAGATAGTGTCCTGGAGGAGTCGCCTATCCCCATAGGATGCTGCACACTCCGGAGAGTGGGTCGAAGCATGTTCCATGACCAAGGCAAGGTGCACATGGTGTGGTGAAAGGATGGACTGATACAAGGAGCATGGAAGTGTGACAAAGAGCCAGGGGGCACGACTGTGTTAGTGGCGAGGAGCACGGGCGCGGCGGACTGAGTATGGTGTCCGGGGCACATGTCATGGAGATGGCACACAGGTGCGGTGAAGTGTGTATGGTGCCCGGGGGCATGACATTGTGACAGAGAGCCTCGGGCAGGGCTGTATTAGCGGAGAGGCGCACGGGCGCGGCAGAGTGAGTAAGGTGCTGGGGGCACTGTAGAGTGACAGAGAGCCTGGGGTCACTGCTGTATCAGCTGCGCGGTGGAGTGACGTCTGGGCGACGGGGGTCGCTGAGTGACGTTCGGGCCCTTGAAGAGTCGTGAAGATGCTAAGTATGGATGCCAAAGGCCAACCCTTTGGGGGAAGGCCAAGGCCAACCATTGGGGGAGGCCAAGGCCAACCCCAGAGGAAGGCCGGAGGCCGACCTCCAAGGGAGGCCGAGGCCTACCCCAAGGGGGAGGCCAAGGCCGAGGCCGACCCCAAGGGGAAGGCCAAGGCCACCTTCCTTCGGTAAGCGCCAAGGTGCGCCGACGGCGAAGTGCGACGGTCGGAGCATGATGAGCAGTCGCGCAAGGATGAGCTTCTTGGTGACGAAGTCACGTGAAAAAAGTGAGAAGTGCACATGACTTGAGCCAGGACCTTTGACCGGTTAGAAGCTTTGAATATTGCCTGTTGCTTATGCGGACGTGTCATGAAAAATGGGACCTCCAGTGGGCCTTTGGGTGCGACCATATTAGGGTGGGAACAAAATCATTATATTACCATCTCATTTCGCGAATGTGAACTTAGATTCTTGAAATCTAGATTCTTGAAATCTAATAGATTTTTTTAAAGTGACATCATTTGGAGAAGAGTAAAATGCACCAATGGCCACCAAACTATGACTTATTTTCACTAGACCTGGCAATTTTCGGCCAGTACCCGCGGGTCTACCTAGGCCCGTTACGAAATTACTGGTACGGGTAGCCAAATATGCTACCCGTTGATATCTGACCCGTACCCAGACTGGACCGTTTTTCCGGTTCGGGTAACGGGTAACCCGGATTTACTCATTTTTGGAGCTATATATAGTAATTTGCCCTAGTTAGGTTTCACTTCAAAATTCTACTCCATCATTCTTCTTTCACTTCTCAGACTTTCTCAATTCTCATCGCCGCCCCCCTCTTCTGCGCCACCGATAGCACTGAAGACAAGCCTATAGCTTCTCCGTCTGCTGCCACCGATCTTCGGCTCTCCTTCTATCTAGCACAGGCTCACGGCTTCACAGTCTCCCCGACGGTCACAGATTGGAGACGATATCTCAGCGACGATCACAAATCGAAGAGGATCTCTCGCTCACGGTCGTAGATCAACAACGATCTCTCGGTCACGATCGCAGATCGACAACGATCTCTCAAGTCTCATCCACTGTCACGGCGTTTTATGGAATTTGTTACACGTTCGAACATTGAATACTAGGAAAGGTAAAGTTGTTGTTGTTGTTTGTCCTAATACGCTTTACTCCAATTGTCCCAAAAGGATTGCAATTCTAATCTCTTCTGTTTCATAGGAGTTGTAATTAATCCATGCACTGACTACAAGGGCAAACATTAAATGGGTAAATTTTTTTATTGAATTAGCCACCCTTGGATTATTGATTGAATCTGCCTTGGGTGGATATTGATAATTCGGTTTAGTATTTGACTTGCAGACACAAATTGAAGTTAACGACTGTGAAGTTGAAGACTCAGTTTTGATTTGAAGACTTTGAAGAGAAGTTGAAGGACATTGAGGAATTAGTCCTTAAATTGTATAATTGTATTTTTTAATTTTATGAGGTTGAATGTTGGTTAAGACTTTTTAAGAGTAATTGTTTGATGCTAGAGTACTATTTGGAGAAGTAAATAATATATTTTTTGTTTGTTATTTGTTTATCTTCATGGTTTAAGTCTTAGATTTAATAATTTTTCTTCAAATAAAAATACCTGTAAGAACTAATTGTAATCTGCTAAAGAAAATATGTCCAAGTCTAAAAAATAAACAAAGAAATATTGCATTAAAAAAAATAAAAGATGACCCGTTTACCCATGGATTTACCCCAATCATCCGGGTAGGGTATGGTTATAGCAAATGGTTACCCGAAAAAAATCGGGTAAATTTTACCCGAATCGGTTTTATCCGAAACCGGTCGGATTTTACCCGTACCCCGGCGAGTCGACCCGTTTGCCAGGTCTATTTTTCACTAAAGTCACTCAACTTTTTTTTTCCTGCAATTTTGGTCATTGTACTCACAAATATGTTCAATCTGGTCATTCTGTCAGCCGTAGTTAAATTATCTCTGTTAAGTGTTCATGTGCTGCACTCAGGACCCATCAAGTAAGGGGCAAAATTGTTCATCTACTCACTCTCCTTTTTAATTTCCTTTCCTTCTTTTTTTTCTTCATAATTTTCATTCCTTCTTTTTTTCATTTCACCGACTCACCCATGACTCCATCCACCACCACCACCACCGCCACCAGTGCCAAACCGACCATCACCATTACCCCCCGTCACCAAAGACCCTCTATCTTTGTGTTCAGAATCGCCACCTTTCAAAGATTTTCGTTTTGTGCGTCGCCTTTTTCGGACGAACTTGCATGGTGCGATCGGGGATCTAGACTTAATCGGCGGCGGCGGGACAACATCTATGGGGAAGATCACGGCAGAGATTTGGAGGTTCCCAGCGAGGTTGTGGTAGTAGAAGAGAAATTTAGCGAACCCTAGGCTGTGGGTGGCAGCGACTGTGGCGGCATCGGGGATTAGTGATTAAATTTGGTGGGCTGTTGGTTCATGGTAGTGGTGGGTGGGTCGATTGGTAAATGTGGTGGGTTGCCAAGTCATCGCAGGTTTATGGCTATTAATTGGTGGTGAGTTTGTGGCCGTGATGTATTGGTGGCAGGGCTGTGGTCGTGATGTGGTGGTGGCACTGGTGTGGACTTGATGTGGTGGTCACGTGGCTGTAGCCTTTATGTGGTGGTGGCTGGATTGTCGCCGTATTGTGGTGGTTGTATGTGGTGTATGCAGTTAAAATGGAGGGTCACCAGTGATGGATGTTGGCCGGCGACGGAGGCTGGCAATTAAAGGTGGGCAAATGTTAAAGAACACTCATGAAGATAAAAATTTACCCCTGTTTTAAGGTCTCATGTGCACGACACAAGATCACTTAACGAAAAGAAGTTAACCCTGACTAACAGGATGACAAAATTGGACACATTTGCTAGTTCAAGTGGCCAAAATGACACAGAAAAGTTGAGTGACTTTAGTGAAAAATAGGTCATAGTTTTGACGGCTATTGATGCATTTTACTCTTTAGAGAAAAGATGGTCCCTTTTACCGTGCGAATAAAGTAAGTTCAAAGATATGTTACTTTATTCCGTACGACATTCTTGCTCATAATACATAACATGATTATTAAACAATTCTCGTTAGATTACACTCCACAATTAATTACGCCCACGCCCTATGCCTGCCTACTTTAAGTTAATCTTCCCACCTGATCAACACTAATCAAGCTTCACTATTACCTTATTAAAGTAATCATCAACCGGACATGAGCAGCTCGCGCTCGCTGGCGAATCTTTACTGCGCATGCATATACGTTATACTATGTACTTGCTCTATACCAAAGTTTGTGGTAAGTCGATTAATGCTGATGAATGATTTGGTTTATCGCTCTCTTTACTTCCACGATGCTTAGTTTCTTGCCGTTAATGTTCTCTTTCACCTGCAACGAAACCAAAATCGTGTTAGTCCGGTGAAGTATTTACGCAATCTTCTTATATGTAGCGACTGCAGTTGAGTCTATCGCTAAAGCATTTCGTTTGTGGTTTAAAAGTAGGTTTACGGATAACTCTTTAGCGACATAATTCAACGGTTGGGTCGATGGATCTTACCTTAGCTCTCATCTCAGCCGCAAACACCCCATTGTTCAAAGACGACTGGACGGCCGTGATTTCAACCCTGAGCTCCCTCAGCTTCTGCATCACGTCCAGTAACAAACCCTCCTTGTACGGACACTGCAGCTCCACCAGAGCATCACTCTCTATTATCGACACCTCCACCTGCAAAACATCCCCCGCCACCGCCACCACCTCCATCGGCTTGGCCGCCGGTGGCGGCGGCGGAGGCGGCTGCTCCACCGGCTTCGGCTTCCCACCCACCCCGCCCTCCACAATCCGCATTTTCCTCTTGTCCGACGTTTTTTGTGCGTCCCCGACGCTTCTGGACCGTTGATCGACCTCCATCTGACGTGTCCTCGCCTCGAGATCCTGGATCTTCTTCCTCAACTGTTTCACGTACTCTATGGTGTCTCCAAGGATCGAGGCCTTATCCATTTTCGTCACGAAAGGCACCAGCGACCTCAAGATGATGAACCGCTCGTTAAGCTTCTCCCTGCGGCGCCGTTCTGCGAGCACGTGGTTTGCACTGAGCTCGTCTTGCGGAGTGCCTTTTCTGAACCGTGACGCCGACTCGGCGGCGCAGTTCTGGGACTTGGGTGATGCGGCGTCCTCTCGGTACTTGGTGTGGAGGAAAGGCACGCTGAAGAGGATGTACTTGAGGAGCCACTGTGAGGTGCCGTCGACGGCGCTGATGCCGTGGTCGGAGCGGGTGGTGATCCAGCTGGTGAAAGCCGATTGGTTGGAGTACGCCACGTAGGCGGACGCCGGCGAGGCCGACCACCGGGTGGACTGGTGCTGGAGGACGGTGGAGACGGTGTGGGAGTAGTGCGTGTCCTCTTGTGTCAAGTCTTCTATTGGAGGGGCACCTGAGCAATCGTCAGCACATGTACACACTTATTATTTCGTGGTTAAAGCTACGACATAAGAGATAACGTACAGAGTTTTGATTTATCAATTTAAAAAAAATTAGGGATAATATCACTTGTATCTCTCAGTTTAGAGATAAATTACAGTCAAAGAAATAAATTTCAAAATTTTGCAACTATCTAAAATGTGAAAATTTTGTATCAGATATGCCCACCGTTAGGGTTCCGTGAACCTAACTAACAATTTTTGCTGATGTGACAATACTGTATTTTAAAAATGACAATACTACCCTCTCCTGCTTCCCATTTCCTCTATCCTCTCTCACAACCACTGAATCACCCAGCAACACCAACCAAAACCACTACACAACCTAGTCACTTTGTCCCAAAAATCCCACCCCAACATCATAGTTGCACACAGATTCACAAACACACTCAAAGCACCACCCGCCCCATCATCAATATCCACCAGCACACCACCAACCTCCACCACTTTGCTCACCACCAATTCATATACAATTCCACTCCCTTTTTCACACTGCTCATCCGCCACTAGTTTCTACCATAACAAATTGTGATGCTACCACCCAGATTATCTCTTGATTAGATCCTCCATCGCCTTGTTGGACGTTGTAAGAGAAGTCTCACTCCTTATTTTGTCATTAACCCCCATGATCCAAAAATTAGGCCCATTTACTATGGGCACCGTCCACCACTACCAAGATGACTTCTATTATTTCTGCTGACCCGTGACTCCGGATCTGCTAACGTGAACGTGCGCCTCCTAATCCTCATCGCCACCAGCCGTTGCATGGGCACGGGCCAATAAGACCATCGCTCACCGTCACCACAGTTGCAGCTGAGTTTTTGCAGTTCCTACTAACGTGCGCCCCTCCAAATTCGTCGACCCACCCACCATGACCCCCAGATGGCCGCGACACCGGACAAGCCGCCGCAAAAGTTTCTGCCACCGTGCAGGAAGCAGGAGAAAGCTCTATCCCTGATCGAGGCCTACCGCGAAAGGTGGTACGAGCTCTGCCGCGGCTCACTCCGCAGGACCGACTGGGACGCGGTGGCCGCCACTGTGGGTATCCGCTACCCAGGGGCCTCCCTGGCGAAGACTCCATGCAGTGCGGCCACAAGATGGAAAAGCTCTGGCAGCGCTAATTAATGGGGTTATGTGGACGCCTAATTGGTGTTAATGTCAAATTTGTGGGTGTGGTGTGTGGTGTGTCTGTGTGTCGTGTGAATGTGTGTTCTGTGGTGTGAGGGTGGGGGGTGGGGTGGAGAGTGGGAGAAGGGGAAGAAGAGAAAGAAGGAGAAAAGAAAAAGAGAGGAGAGAGGTTGATGCTGATGGAAGAAGAGAGACAAGAGGAAGAGAGAGAAGATGGTTTGGTCTTGAAGGGCAATCATGTCATTTAACATAAAATTTTAACACTATTAGTATTATGTCTGGTCAACGGATATAAGTGATATTAACGCTAACTTGTGTCATCGACTGTAATATACTCTTAAACTCAGGGATATAAGTGATATTATCTCAAAAAAGTATTACCAGTTTCTGTAATTTTCACACAAAACAAACATAAAATATTCTATTCGATCTCCGTTTCAATCACGATTTAAGAGTTAAAATAACCTGATCTTGAATCACTATTTTAATTTCTTTTTTAAAAGCAATTCTTGACTCATAAAATTACAAAAATAGAATACTGATTAACACAACTAAATCATACTCCGTAGTAACTAGTGGAGTAAGATATTGGCATCGTCTACAGCACGTTAGGAAAAAGACGAGAGAGAGAGAGAGAGAGAGAGAGAGAGAGGGAAGTCAAATTCCTGAGGTTTTGGAGTTTCTTGCGTTGAAGGGTTGTTGCAGGAAAAGTGGTCAAACGTTGCAGACGACGTGCATTCCAGAAGAAGTACGATGACAATCGTGACTCATGTGTTGACAACTAGAGAGAGAGTAGCTGTGCTGGGAGAACATGCTGGTCCTTGTTTTGGCTTTACCCTACCTAGTCTGGTCTAGTCAATGTCAGGTACAATTTTGAGGAAACGAGATTTTTAAGGCGGATAATACAACCATTCGTAACGAGAAATGTTTTTACTGAACAGTCAAACAAAAAACTATAGTTCTGATCATAACAAAAAGAAAGAAAAGTACAATATCTTTCAATTAAATCCTCTTTGTTTCCGTATTGACATTTTCTTAGTGTTATTTGTGTTTGAAAAACGTTTGATAACGAGTGTACGTGGCCCCGCACACTAGCACACTTTGCGTTAATTGACAAGTTTTCTTTTTTCAACTGCAGCAATAGTAACTCTATTCAGTATGCTTTCTAGAAAATTGATTACTGTACCTACAAAAGCTAAACCAAAATACTTTTAAGTTTGTGGCGGACTTAATTAAGTTACATCTTAATCTACCAATACAAGAGTCTGTATATTGCCTGGCTATAGGATAGATGCTGGACCTGACGTTCACGAGCTAGAGGAAACATGTACCTAGCTCCCGCGAGTACTTCAGTACTTTTAATATGGGCGTGCCTGTGTCTGAAGATAGGAGACACACTAAGATTAGTCTGAAAGGTAACCATTGATGTAGGAAAGCCCAAGGTTGACTGACCATCTTACTATCTCCAACAAAATTTATTCATTTTGTAGTCTCTTTGAGACGATTTTTTTTCTTCTAATTCTCAAGTAAAATGGCTCTTTTACGGTGCGTCCATTAATTGGCATGAAGGTAAGAAAATAAAAAAAAGGCATTGCTCGCAGTAATCATAAAGCAACCATGAGACCTAGTATTTTTAGTATGAGAAATGTATTTCCTAATTTGAATTTATTGAAGACTACGTCTTGGACCCTAGTTGGGGGATAATCGCGCACAATCACACACTCATCCCGTAACCTTGTTTCTGAATCTCGCACCCACTCCCTCCTGCATCTATCCCAAAAATCACTGATACTTCCATTCCAAGATCTCGCACCCGCTCCCACTCCTACGCACGCTCCGTGCAACTAAGAGGCTGTTTGGGATTGACTCTTAAAAGTAGATTTTTTGATTAAATAAGAATTAATTTTTTAAATCATCTTAAATCTATTTTAAGCATAATAAATGGACTTTGTTTAAGGTGCATGGATAAAAAGAGATGAAAGTAGATTTAGAGTGACAAGATGATCACTATATTATGATTTTAAACGGGGAATCTAATGTCCAACTATATGTGAAGATAGTTTGGTGATTCTTTTGGTCAAACACAGTTTTCTAAAGCTGATTAAATCAGAATCTAAGAAAACTAAATTCGATCAAATTTGAGCCGCATATTGAAGTACATTTAATCGGTTTCTCTTTTTTGTTTTTAAATATTAAAAACTTAATTAAATCCGTATATAATCAAATTTAATAATTTTGAAATTAATCCCGAACACTCTCTAAAAGTTGGACGTGTGACAAAGCGATCTAATTAAAGATGCCCTGCTTTTAAATTTTTTTTGCACAACCTAACGTGTCCTAGTTTTGGATAATGCTAGATAAGGATGGCCGACAATCTGTCCCATGTCTTAAAGAAGCAAGACTTGACTTCTAGACCAAGATTGGTACCGGAATTATGCATGGCTGAGTTATTTATTGCCACAGATCGAGTTTGCATGTTTACGAAACGTTACCTGGCTGAACAGTCATGTTGCTCAACGGGTCCGCTAAGAGTGGCCACCTTCGGGTCGACTCGGCTTTACACGATTCAACCCGGCAGGACGGGTTGTTCCCGGCTTGGCTTACGGCGAGCAAGTGAAAATCTGTGTCCAGGTTATTCGATCCATCCTCTGGCGACCCGAGCCGAATATCCTCCGACATGTCAAGCTGCATCAGCTCGCTAGGCTCGACCGTCGTGGCTAGACCCAGAGGGTTCGGCTGCACCCCGGCTAGCCGGCTGTTGTGATCCGTTTCGGCTTCGGAGTCCGACTCGGCCTCTTCCTCCTCCTCCTCCTCTTCTTCTTCTTCTTCTTCTTCCTCCTCCTCTTCCTCGTCCATTTGGTTTGCATTGGCCGGTGGCTCCACAGCAGCGGCTACTGCATACATGGCTGGCATTGTAGGGGAGTGGAACCGCGATGACGTGGCAGGATCCGAAGTTGACTGCTCAGAGAGTGCTGGCTTTGGAGGGTTGAGAGGCTGGTGGCCGTCAACGAAAATGGCCTGGACCTGTTGGATCAATCCAAGCTCCTCCTGAACCTGCAACAGTGGCAGAGTAGCTTTACTGTGTGATGTTTGCTAAGTCACTACGTGGTACAGTGTTTGACAGTAAGTATGTCCGATAGCGTGTGTGTAGTACGAGAAGTATAGCACATGGTGTTGCACTAAACAGACTTTTCATCCAATGGGCTGGCTTCTAACCTATATTAGTCTGTCCGTCGTGTGTGTTGTGTATGTAACAGGTTCTTACCCTTTCTGTCGTTCCAAGTTCGACAACACCGTCAAGGAGAGGAATGCATACCACAGTCTGCATCATCAGTCCACAGAGTAGCTTTTCATCAGCAAAACAATGTGCAAAACGTGGCTTAGAAAGGAACACACACACACACACACACACTCACTCTACACAGATTTCAGGGAGTTTAACTAAATGGGAAGCAGACGTACCTGTATGCGAGCGCTCTATGGAGTAGCATGCGATTTAATATGAGAAACGGAAGAACAAAAAGGACGTAATTAGTTTATAGGGTCATCGCTAAGATATCAATCTCAAGAAAAACATGGATGTGGTACCTTGGCAAGAATAGCTCTGGAAAAGACTTTACTATCAACCTCGTTTGCGCCGGTAAGCCATGTATGCTGACGCTTTGCATATGCCTTTCCTGGCAATCTGGACATGGCAAGCATACTTGTCACCAAATCACACAGTAGACAGGATGAGTGCAGGTATATAAACAATCGTAGATCGACTTACATCAAGCATAGCATAGATGTTGGGGCAAGATATACGAAACACAAAGGCGAATGGTCGAACATGTTATATGATAAACAGGAAATAGGACAACTAGCTTAGAGTAACATTGACAATTAGCTTTCTCAATCGTTACTGTTAATGCCCACTTTTAAATCTTCATTCTGGGTTCAAACGGCGTTGTGAAACTGGATTAGTTTGTTGCAGCTTAAAGGTTTCAAAGATCTCCATGATGGACAAACCCAAAATATTCGAAAATATGAGCCCTTGCAATTCAATGCCCTACTTGGCTTGTTGAAAGATGTCTCAAAAGTATCTATATTACTAGGGTTAATGGGATGATCACTCCAATATCAAGCTAACTGGTCACACCATTTCTGTCACTAAAAACTTAAACAAATTGTTTCTAGTGTATAATCATTAATATGTGTCTTATGCTTACCGTAAATTAAAACTTTCATGTCCGATTTTAAACGGAATTGTCTTCAGAACCAAAATATATAACACCAAAGCAATTCTTTGCACCAAAATGTTTGTTTATCTTCAAGAATTTCACTATGAAGTGCTCCGAGGCAGTCTTTCTGCTTGAGCTAAAAACCTCTTAGGTGGGTAGAAAGTAGAAAATCCACATCAAAAGTAGCAATTTCATATGCAGGGTTTCCGACCTAACTCCAGTTATCCAAAAGTCAAACAGTGTGCACAAAGCAATTAATGAAAAGAGCACCAATGGGCACGCACAAACGAGCTAGCTAGTTAGGCTTGAGAGGTCACATGACCAAGACGCCAGCGTGCAGTTTAAAATTTACTGCAAATTCCCCTTTTTGGATGCAGAAAGCTATAAGATGCGCTACTGGGAGTAGCAATTATGTGGGACAACTGGACCTTTAGGGCTTACATCGAAACCAAAAGCTGAAAAGGTTAGAAACATTTTGCTACGTAGCATAGTGGACCTCAGAATCTTGTTTGGGATTCTGAAGAATTTAGTGAAATGAGTACTTTTATCGGTATCCTTCTCACTCAACTATTAGTATTGATCCGTTCGTTGTATACTATAGTAATAAATATTAAAGTTTATATTTATATGTCAATATTATTAAAAAAATTGAGTAATAATAATAATGTTATTTCAATATTTTTATGAGTTTTCTACTGTTTTTAATAACAATAATAATTACTCACTGTTGTTAATACGCATTAAGAAGAGTATACTGATCCACATCTACCTATGAAGATCTCCAATTCCCCGTCTAACTGCAACTCTTAATAGCGGTTAGCCTTGCTCTCCCCACCCCCCTCCCCTTCCCTGGATCCTTTTGCTACTTGAGATATCTTTGACCGGAGTAGGCCCCTAACCGCTACTAAGTTTAGCGGTTAGTGTACAAAATATCCAATTTGAGCCGCTCACAACTTCTAGTGGACGGCTAGATCACCGGTGGAGAAATAGCTCCACCTGTAAATGTGGATCGTATGGTACTCTCACATACTTCATCTAGTAACAATGCAATGTATCTGGTGCACTCATATTTTGTTTTTGTCATTAGATTTCGAAGCTGTTTGATACGCTCGAGAGCAATTCCTAGTCGAAAATTTACACAGCCAATAGAATACGCGGTCGTCTCCCCCGATTGGCTGCGACTCCAAAGAAACTGGAGAAGGCAATGGCATTGAAGGCTAGCTCCCCGGATGCGCTGGACAGGGGTAGTTGAGTTTTTGCAGCAGATTCGTGTACTATGAAAGGCTTTGTCAGATTTTTGATAAGGAGATGGAGTAGCAATCAAAAAAAGAAGTGATGGTCACGTATAGTTATGTCTTTCCGGAATTGATTTGTGGTCACTACTCCATTCATGCATATGGTTCTCATAGTGCAAATTTTACCTACACTGCATCTTACAATCTCTCTCACTTTCTTGTGTGTACTTGCTTTCCTGCATTTCATTCACACAACCACCCTCTCCGACTTCCATGTGCACATATCTGTGTGTGCATGTGTTGAGAGAGAGAGAGAGAGAGAGAGAGAGCTTCTTCGGTTGCTTTCATTAATCTGTGTGACAATGAGTGGTATGTGAGCTCGACTACTTCGAGAATGCAGTTTAAGGAAAGGAAGATGATCACTAATACAGAACTAAAGATTGAACAATAATGTTGAATAACCTGTCCGTCCAAAACGTGAGGACTCTTTGAGCACACAGCCACTTTAGCCCAATGATCATACAGCCATTTTCTAACGTTAGTTGAATCATTTCCTTATAGGGTCGCGGTAATAATGTTGTTATTATTATTATGCTATTGACAGTTATATTGTATGGTTGTATGTACCACGTGCATTCCTAATCATAAAGTGCCTTTTTTTTATGACTGACAACTCACTTAATTGATAATCTTAACCAAATAGATATGAGCTTTTTAACGAGTTTGATATTACCGAGTGCATAAACTTGTCGATATAAGCGATAGAAACGTCCGTAGCAACGCAAAAGTGCTTAAAGCCTCCACAACACCCGGCCCGGCCCGGCCCATGACTTCAGCACGGTTTTGGAAAAGTACTTGAAAGATGGAGAGAGTTGAAAGATGATATGGGGACATAACGAGTGCGACAGTAGTGAAACAAAGCCAAGTCTGGAAGAACTTACCCAACTCCAGGAGGAAAGGAGAAAGAGACGCACATTAAATAGAACCATTCAGACTCGGTGAGGTCCTCCGGTGACAGGGCCGCCGAAGGCCGCCTTGCCGGCTGGCTCGACTCTCCGGCTGACAGCGAGTCATAAAGCTCCCTCAGCTGCTGGCTTCTCTGGAGGGATGCCTCCTCTGTACTGACCTCCATCGGCTGCACCGTCTTTCTAGTCTTTATTGCTCCATTGTAATATCCATCTCCCCACACTAATACCCTATGAACAACATTGGCGTAATACCCATAAAATAATCATCCCAATCACAAAAACCAGGTAACTAAATCAAATTAATCAACTTACCCTTGTTGTGGACATAGTTGCCAGAAGAGACTGTACGTCCACTGAACCGTCTGAACCGCAGTCTGCAACAAGGTTTGCAGCCGATTACTGGGCTGCGCTGCCATTTCCGCCCAGGTGTCACCACCAATCCGAACAAGCTTGATTTTCTAATGCCTATCCATGCTGCCAGACTTTCAAGTGAAACTTTCACACCCACAAAAAGAAAAGAAAAAGAGACTAGATTACGGGTGTTCAGAGGAGTTTAAAGGAGCTAAGACGCGCACAAAGTACAGCCTGAGCTAAAAAACAACGAACCCTTAAGTCAAGTAAAAAGGGTGAGATGGAAAAAGGGAAGAAGAAAAGGTAGATAAGCGAAAAGTGCAGACTTACAGGTGAGAAGAAAGAGGTAGATGCATGATGACTTTGAGGAGGAGGAAGGTAGTATGCGCAAATCCCGAGAGAGATTCCCCTGTTCATGTAAACGTAATACAACTCTGGAAGCAAAATTCCAAAAGCAAGAAGAAGGGTGGTTAGATTAAGGAGGTAACAAGATTTTTAGAGGGAGGAGTTAGTTAGGGTTCTTAAAGGAAGAGGGAGAAGAATTTGGGTTTTTGACTGGTTGGTCTACCAGACAGTTGATGTTATTTATTTTTCTTTTATTGATATATAAGCTATTTATATTTTATTTAATTCTATTTTGTGTGGCCTTTGGATCATGTAAGTCTGGCATGCAAAAGTTTGAAGCACATGTGTAGGCGGAAGGTGGGAATCTGACTGGGCGTCGGCTCTGTGCGGCTGCCTCTTACATTCCACCAATCATCTCTTACCAACCACGCACATATGTCAATACTTTAAGGCCACGTTTGACGCAGTTTTTTTTTTCAGTTTTAGAAACTGGAAAAAAAAATGCGTTTGGTAACCATTTTTTTTTCCTTGTCCAATTTAAAAAATCAGTTTTTAAACTGCAGAGTAAAAAAAAAACTCCAGAAACTGGTTTTTTTTTTTGGAGACCACCACCAACACCCTCCCACCGCCGGCAGCCATGTGTGCCGGCAGCCCGCCGGCCACCGACAGCCACCTCCGGAGGCCGGCGACCACTGCCGGCTACTGCCGGCAGCTACCTCCGGCCGCCAACAGCCACCGGCGACTGTCGGCAGCCACCTCCGCCGCAGCAGCACCTCCGGCCGCCGCAGCGGCGACTGTCAGCAGCCACCTCCGGCCGCCGGCCGCCGGCCTCCAGCAGCCACCAGCCACAGCCGGCCACCACCACTGTCGATCACCGCCACGCCCCACCACCACCACCGCCACGCCCCACCACCACCACAGCCATCGCAAACCACCCAAAAAAAAAAGTCAAAATAAAAAGGGTTACCAAACACCAAAAAAAAAACTCAAAAAAAAAAAGATTATCAAACACTCACTTGTTTTTGTAAAAAAAATTAAATTAAGCTGCTTTTTAAAAACTGAAAACCAAAAAAAAAAATTGTCAAACGAACCCTAAGTCTTCTCGTAACTGGATGAACCAAATTTTCTTGGTGACGACCCAAAAGAGAAAAAATTGAAGTTTTGATTTCTTCGTCAGTGCCACGCTTATGATTGTGGATAACTAGCTCTTAAATCTCTTCGTTAACACTAATTTAGTTGATGAAAGAGTACAGCGAGCGAGCAAAGCGGAATAATTTGTAGAAATTTTTGTCTCTGAATATTATTAGTTCGTTCTTTGAAATCTTCATGTCTAGAATTTTTTTTATATAGAAGTTTGAAGCTAACGACAACACTTTGCTGTTAAATTAGGAGATTAGGAAAAGTTTGCATCTTTCTTTTTTTGGAGGTGGTGGTGGGAGTGGTGTTGAGCAAGAAAAAAGCTACATTAAACTCGCAACTATTCTTCATTTTGCTTATGCGTTGTGAATTTTTCCATGAGGTTGAAATCCTCCTCTTTCTTCTTACAGAAATCGGCAGAGTGCTATTCACATACTTAGAAGGAGCGTAAGTTACATAAATGATTCTTTATCCATTAATATAATGTGCTACCAATTCCATATCTATAAAATGTTACTGCTTACCTTTTTGTAGTTATTTTTATCCTTTAGTCAATTTTGACAACTTTAATGGTCAAAATAGAAGACAAACATCATTAAACTACGGTTTCAAAGTTTGAATAATAATAATAATAGTAGTAGTAGGTACCCAACTTAACAAGTCTCATAATTGAGTCCCCCCTTTGCTAGGTTGAGTTCCTGACAATCCCCTTTCGCTCCCCTTATAGGGATGGCAAAAAAATTCGAACCCGCGGATCTCCGCCCCGCCCCGATAGGGACGAGTTATTTTGACTTTGACTACATCGTGGGGCGGGTATAATTTCTTTTATAAAAAAAACCCGTAGCGGTTAGGACCGGGTATGGTAGCCACCATAATCCGACCCGCGACTCGACCCGGTATACTTACCCTAATACTTAAATTAATCTTAGACGTATTCTAATAGTTTAGTTGATCTTAGCCGTCCATCGTATACCATATATATATATATATATATATATATATATATATATATATATATATATATATATGGACCGTGATCCATTGCTAGCGCTAGCACCGTCCGCTATATAATGTAGCGGACGGCCAATTTTCGTCCGCTACATTATGTAGCGGACGGCCAAACAGCGCTAGCAATGGATCACGATCCTATATATATATATATATATATATATATATATATATATATATATATATATATATATATATATATATATATATTGTTTCTACCCTGATTTTTGCTTCTCACTCTCGGCTCTCTGCCTCTCCACCGCATCCCTACACGGCGCACGCCCACTCCATCGCACGGCCACGACACCGCACGACCACGAATTGAAGCCCGCAGTACCGCACGGCTCAGCCTCAACTCTCAAGGCAGCGCCTCCTCTAGCCGCCATCTTCTCCAGCCGCCGTCTCCACCTCTGACGGCTGCGCCTCTGTCTCTCCTCCTGTCGCTGCCTCATATCTCCTCTTGTCTCCAAGATACTCCATCCTTATTTATTGTTCTAATGTTTACTCAGAAATAAGTAATGTTAATATAATTCAAGTAATTGTATTGGAGTGTTAAATGCCATATTTTAAGAGGGTTGTGCTGAGGGATTCCGAACTATCAGTAACACTAGAATTGCTAGAGAGAGAGTCAATGAGCTTCCATTGACGTTAACTTGTAGTCCTTCATTCATATGCTTCTTTGGGATCCGAAAAGCAGCTTCATTGCAGGCAGCTGCCGATTGTTGCTTTCACTAATTGCATGAATGCTCTGTTCATCAATCACTAGTGGTTTGATTCCAGGAAAAAAAGAAAGAATAGATTTCCATGTGTTATTTTCATCTGGGTGTTGGTTTTTATGTGCTCTTCATCTCTATATACATGGGTTTCAACTTTCAAGTTGCTAAAAGATCTGAAGGAATTTTGAACGGTCTATCCTCTGTTATGGGAAATGGGGGGATGGCTTAAGTCGAATACCAAATTATACAGATTATGGCAGTACAAAAAAGAAATGACATGCTCTAGAAGTTTGTTTATTTGAGTGGTGCAGATGATATGTAAATAGTTTTATTGGTTTTTTAGATGCAAATACCACAATGTATATGTTTGCGACATGTTTTGTAGGTATTATTTATTTGATTTTCTTGAAAATCATTCTTTTTTGTTTAAATGAATTTATAGATAAAATCATGTCTTCTAATGAATTTACATCTTCTCATGTTACATCATCTCCGGTGCAAACCCCTAGAGCTACATTAGAGATCAAGCTTCTCAGCCATCAACACCAAATGCAAGCATAGGAGTCTCTGGTTCTGAACCAGTTGACCTTGACAGTGGCCCCGATGAGTTAAACAACGAGAACTTGAAAAGTAGTGTGTGGGCGCACTAAGGACATTCTTATTGTTCCCATATCAACAGTCGCATCAGAGGCTTCTTTTAGCACAAGTGGTAGGTTAGTGAGTCATCACCGTAATAGGCTTCATCCAAAGATACTAGAAGCGTTAATGTGTGTTCAAGACTGGTTGTGGGCTGCTGAAATGAAAGGTAAACTCATATTCATGGAGCTAAATTTGACAATACTTTGAATTTTCACGTGTACTTATAAATTTGTACTATGGTGTTATAGGTGTATCTAATCTAGCACACATGAGATATGCAACAATTAATGATGACAAAGACGGTGACAACTCATATGTTACGGGTGTATGATTCCTTATATAAATTGTATTTCAGTTTAATTTTACTTTTTTTGTATCCATTTATTTTAATGTCATTTTTTTCCTACTATTTTTTCAGTGAACAGTGGCTACAGTTGTATTTGGAGTTGGAATGTGAACCAGCTGAACAAACTTGATCTCTCGTATTTTCTACTTCCAAGTGATTGAACGTTAATATGGCGTAATCTATTTGAACTATTAACTATGGTGTAGTCTATTTTGAACATTAATTTGAACTATGTTGTAACTTATTTGAACTATGTTGTAATTTACTATTGTCTTCTTTAGGATTTTTAGACATTAATATGATATGATGTGTATAGTTTATTTTTTGTGACACAGGTGCAAGTTTTAGTTTAATGCATGTTTAAAAAGTGTGAAATATTGGTTAAACCAAACATAACAGGTCGGGTCGAGTTCCGGGCAGAACGGGGTGGGTTCGGGATTCCTAAATCTACATAGGATCAAGTATGGTATTTTATATGCATAACTCGGTCCGGTGTGGGGCGGGGCAAATTTCATTGACTAGCGGGGCGGGTTCGGATTTTAGAAAATTCGCATCCGACCCGCCCCATTGCCAACCCTATCCCCTTATCATTGTCACTACCAACAACGCGACCCCACCCTCCAATAGCCCGACGCAACACCTTCATCCTCATTAATAAACCATATCCCTAGCCACCACCGCCATTGTTAACCTTGTGGTGTGGTGCTGCTCGGGTTTAAGGTGGCGGTACGGCAGGTCGGACTTCGGGTCAAATGGTCCCTTTGGTTCAGAACAAGAAATGGTGTATAATTATCATATTTTTCCTTTAATTTGACAATTTAATGGTCAAAAACTGAAAATAACCAAATTATCACGAACAAATAGATAAAGGGATATATTGGAACATTTAATATAATATTCTTTTATCTTCAATAATATTGGCTACTTTTCTTTTGAAAATTCCAATCTTCAGCCTCTCTTAAGCCTGTGTTCCATCATTAATGGCACCTGGCTATTTGATTCTACAAGAATTAAAACACAAGGCTAGCTTCTTAATATCATACAAAATAGGATTACAAATGCTTGTAACATCTGTCTAACAATTAATTCACCAATTATATGATATTCGTGCCCCCAATAAACTAAAACTCGAGGAAATTCCTCCTCTTTTGCCCGGGACAAATTTCGGCTACGCTCAAGTACATTTTCTGTTGGTGTTCTCTTACAAGCATAATTATGACATCAATTTAGGAAGAAGAGGGACATTGGAGCCGTTTGCCGTTACTTCCTTGCTAGTCTGGCCTTAGTGACCTTAACGATCCTTGGAAAGTAGATCGATTTCAAACAAATCTCATCGTAAGTTCTACGGAAAATAACAACAACAAAGTATTTTTACTGATAGGAACAAGACAAAATTGGAAATCAAAAAAATAACAAATGAGCCTCCTCCCATAGTTGTCTTTAAAAAAAATCGCATGCAGAGATCTGGTTATTTGTTTGAAACCAAAGGTCCAACCACCAGAAACCCTAATAGACAAATTTCACTTTTCTGTACAGTGAAGGGCGGTTCAAGGAGCATTGCCCTTGCTCAACTTTCGTACAAGTGTCATCCCAAAACGAGGATCCTATGATGAACGGTCCCCTTCTCACGAGAAACAAGTTCCGTATTGCCCTCACTCCAGCTGGTTCTCCTTTACCATTCATTGATCTATTTGGACCACATTTATTGAACTTTTTCTGTTTTTATGTTCGTCTTTACTTACACATTGATTCACCTTCGATTCACTTCTTCCATCAATCTTTTTCTCCTAGTAAATAATCTACCTACATTTCTTTCTATGTTTTAGATATCTAAAAAAAACTAGGATAATTGAACACAACTGATACGAATCCTTGGATGATCTGCTTGTTTCCTGTTAAAGGATTTGATACCATCCTGCACGCATCACGATCTTTAGCATCCCTGTTCAGGCCACTTCGATTTTAAAATCACCCGCATCCTGTTTTAGGGTCGAGATCTTGTTAAAACAGCGTTCTTTAGTAATACCAAGGAAAGTGGGTTCGTACCTATGTAGAGGCGCTGCAAAGGCTGCAGTCCGAGTCAGCTTCCAAGTGTACAAAATGAGAGACAGTAAGGACGGAGTAAGGGCTGAGAGCAAGGCTCCCCAGACAGGACTTGAGGAGTGGCAGTGCTGCAGAGACGAGGCCGTGACGAACAGGGCCGGCAGTGGACAGTCCAAGTCAGGGTCCGAGTCGAGGTCCAATGTTAGGGTCCAAAGTTATGTTTCTCTCACTAGAATCCAAGAGCTCCCAAATTCTAGATTGAGAAAGTGATTTTGGAAGAATGAGTTAAAAGTCCCCCTTTGAGTTGTAAAGTTCACTATTTATAAAAAACAGTGTGCTTATGTCATAAATGCCACATGTCATCCCCTGGGAGTGACACGTCACCAGGGATCCCAAAATACCAGTTCTCCGATGGACTATCGGTTCCCAAATTTGCGTTGCCTGCCTCGCACAGCGTCGCTCTACCTGTCTGAGAAGACTGACCACACTATGACGGCATGATCAGTGTAAGCCCGTTGCTCCAGCCATCAATCCAAGCCCTTACTGAATCCCACGAAAGTGCTTCAAGAGACGCGCGGAGAACCTGACAGTGGTGAGGGTTGCCCATGTAGCCAACTGTCAGGCAGACTAGGCGCCATGCCCTCCAAGGACCTGCTTCCGTCCCGGAGTGACCCGGGGGTCATCGCTCTGGTGGTGTCGACGATCAATGGTAACATGAGTGGACATGCTCGCAGCTTAGTGCTTAGGGTCCGTGGCGAGGGGTCCTCGTACCGGAGCCCCCCGCGACTGTGACGGCAATGGCTTTAAGGTTGTGAGCCCATCCCGTAGTTGATTGTGCCGGCGATGGCTTTAAGGTTGTGAGCCCATCCCGTAGTTGATTGTGGTGCATGGGCGCGGCGACTACCATCGCGGGACAATACCTGGTGCCGTGGGCACATGTCATGGGAGTGGCGTATGGGCGCGGCGACGAACGTCGCAGAGCATATGCTTGGTGCCGGGGCACGTGTTATGAAAGTGGTGCGGCGACGAACGTCGCGAAGCAATACTTGGTGCTGGGGCACACGTCATGAGAGTGGCGTATGGGAGCGGCGACGAACGTCGCGGAGCATATGCTTGGTGTCGGGGCACGTGTTATAAAAGTGGTGCGGCGACGAACATCGCGAAGCAATACTTGGTGCCGAGGCACACATCATGAGAGTGGCGTATAGGCGCGGCGACGAACGTTGCGGAGCATATACTTGGTGCCGGGGCACATGTCATAAGAATGGCGCATGGGCGCGGCGACGAACGTCACAGAGCATATACTTGGTGCCGGGGCACATCTCATAAGAATGGCGCATGGGCGAGCGTCGGGTGTCCCGAATATGGGGTTTGAGCCGAGTGTACCTGTCATAACAAGATGATGAATGCAACATGTAATAATGACAAAGTTGGAAGTGATGGTACGCGGTCGTCAGTGACAGGTCATTCAGTGGTAGTGCGCGACTTTTGGCGACGGGCATCGTGGGAGCGGTGAGCGATCGTGGACACGGACGTCACGAGGTTGATGTACGACGGACGCTACGAGGTTGATGCACGACAGACGTCGCGAGGTTGATGCACAACGGACGTCGCGAAGTTCATGCACGACAGACATCGCGAGGTTGGTGCACGACGGACGCTACGAGGTTGATGCAATACAGACGTCGCGAGGTTGATGGACGAACGTTTGTAAACATCGCGGAGGTGCAAAGATTCGAGAAAACAAGTGCGCGTGGGAGGGAAGGCTATAGGCCAAGGATTGGGGGAAGGCCAAGGCCACCACCCCTAGGGAGGCCGAGGCCGACCCCTTGGAAAGGCCGAGGCCGACCCTAGGGGGTGGCCAAGGCCAATGGCCAACTCCCGTGAAGGGAGGCCAAGGCCATTCCCCCTTTGGGTGAACTTTGGGCACGCCGACGGAAGGTGTTTTGATGGGCAATGACAAATTCGAAAGTTGCATTGCGACAAGCGTGTCGATGTGAAACGTATCTATGTAACGATCAAGATGTCAAAATTACGTACGAAGCGTACAAAGCAGAAAAAGTGTGAAAAAGAGTATGCGCGAAGGGGGGAACCACCGGGGGAAAGTAGCCGAGGCCAACCCCTCTTAGAGGCCGAGGCCGACCCCTTAGGCCTGGGGAAGGCCAAGGCCCACCCCCTGGGGTTGGCCAAGGCCAAATGGTCTTCCATTTTTGGAGCCTAAGGCCACTTCCTCTTTTGGCAAACTTCGGGGGCGCCGACGGTATGTGTTTGGATGAGCGATGACAAGTCCGGAAGTTGTGTCATGACAAGCGTGTTGTCAAGAATCGTGCCCACATGACAAACAAAGTGCCAAAGTCACATAAAGAGCGTACGGGACAAACAAAGTACAAAAGGAACTTTACGAGAAAAGTGAAGAAACGGGGGGGGGGGGGGGGGGGGGGGAAGGTCAAGGCCAACCCCCCATGGCCTTGGGGGAGGCCAAGGCCGACCCCATGGGGTTTGCCAAGGCCTTTGCCCCTTGACCCCGTTGCTCCGGTTGCACCGTCAGTCGAAGTTTTTGGTGAAAAGGTGTTCGGGTGGTGCGACAGTCGTGCTATCGTGGGTCACGCTATTGCGAAATAAGTTGTCTAAGTTGTGCACAAGGCGCGCGCGGAGCGAAAAATGTACATGACTTGAGCGTGCGCGCGCTGACTGGTTCGATGCGTTGAAAGTTTGACCGTTGAATCTGTCGACGCGTTTGCGCGAAGCGGAACCCCTAGTGGGCCCTTGGGTGCGACCAGAATGGGTTGGGAACATTTAGTTTCAAAATACTTATCACGCGAGAATCTTGTTTTTGTGGCTTCGATAGCTTCGACTAAACCACTTTGTCCACCCGATATTGCTAGTCGTTAGACATCTCATCTAAAAAGCCTGTCTAGTAAGACTCATATTACATCTAAAAGACATTTATTGATGCTTTTTTTTTTTCTGGTGCATTTTTTTGCTTTTTTGCTTTATGTCTTGGGATGAAGAAAGCAGTGGATGATGCTTGTGGACATTTGGTAGTGGTGCATTTGAAAAAGAATGTGGCTAATCACTCTGTAAAGTAGGTCTGAATTCTTAGTTCTCACTGGTCTTCCATCCTCATTTTGGGTGGTAGACAAGAGCCAAGAAGCCAAGAGATGCAAAGCACTGTGTAGCAGGTGAAAAATGGTAGAAGTAGGTGAGAAAATATACATGGAATTTGGGATGGTGACGTTTAGCTAATAAGCCTCATTTGCTCTTTCCTCCACCCCTAAATCAGCCGTTCCCATCTAACATTCTCACCGGCCATTCTACTGATACCCCCTCCAACTCTTCCATATGGTGTTGGAAAGCGAAGCGATATTTGTACTCTACTTTTAGCAATTGAGCGCAAGTATCACTAAAGGTCATATATAGCGTTACCTAAAAGACTTTTAGTAAGAAAAATGAAGTTCAAATATCAATTCTTTATTTAAAAAATTTGCATATTGTGAAACTGATTTCATGATGCGTGATCACGAGCGAGGTTAGCTTAAGCTTTAACATCCTAGATTCAATAACACATGTTGCAAGTGACGACTTGGGGACTATATTGATCATCATTTTCTTCAAAATCTAGTTGGTCGAAACTAAAATTCCGTTGATGCTGCTGGTCAACTCCTTCAAATATTCCGAAATTCGGTAGTAGGAGACTAGCCTTAGAAATATTTTCTTTGTGGAGTGATGCACAAGATAAGGTTTAATTCTTAGTCAATATTCTTGAATCATTTTCAGGTTGATTCTTAGTCAATATCCTTGAACAATTTTCTTGACAATTATCTTTATTCTTGATATGTACTTTAGCCAATTTATTTTATGACAATTTGGCCAAATTATATATATATATATATATATGGACATACATACATAAATATATGTATGTAGGCATATATGTGTTGTGTGTGTGTGTACACACCCTTACATATGTATATGGAGCTGACCCACATCTAGCGCGAGGTAATTGCTGGATAAGTGCCTTCTTTTCTAGCTCCACGTATAATCGTGGACGGCTTAGATTAGTTTTTTTTTTACTCCAACTCGCTTAACCGAACCGTTACACTTAGTAGCGATTAGGCGAACATGCCCTCCTCACCGATTTTTGCTTGAATTTAAAAAGAAAAATTATTTTGAGACTTTTTTTTTGTGTTTAAGATTGTTCTTAAGACCAAAAGAATTGTTTTTTCGTTTACTCATTTACGCACATACACATATGACATACATAGTAGTTCGGCCCATAGGCGAGGCTCTGCTTTGACCCCAACATTACTGTAAAACTCTATTTGGGCTGCCTTGGCTGCTGTTTGACCTTGAAAATAGAAACTTGATCTTTGAATTTGGACAACAAGCTGCAGTCTAAAACTAATTGGGTCATGTCACATTTAAGGGAGCAAACTTCATTTTTAGCCCATCAAAAGCCACTGGGCCATGACTACATATCTCGGGTAGCCCTTACCATTCCTTGGGCTCTAATTTCGCATCCAATGCGGGTTTCTTTGTCCAATATCAATAGTATATTTAACGATACTGTACAGGTACCAAAAATACAGGCCGGTACACATATTTTTACCATCTAAATGTAACTCTTTACATTTTGAATTAGTTAAAAATATTGTTTTGTATCGATTGTACCGGTAAGTACAAGTGATACCGGTCGAGACCTATGTACTAGTCAAGATATTTGAATTGACCCTATAAAGACCAAAGAGGGAAAGCCCTACGTTAAACGATACCGATCAAGCTTTTGTAACATCTTCCGATATCCAGTTTGCCTCTCTTCATCATAATTTTCATCACATTTTTCGGAGAGTCTCCAGACAAGTCTTGACTCCTTTCAATTTTCATTAGAATGATCAGTTTGCTTTTATTTTTCTTCTTGACTTTTCATCAAATTCTTTCATCTATCTGATGTATTGCTTCACACGTGTGCGCGCGCACGCGCGCACACAAAATAGCTTATTTTTTAAACAAACAACTTGTTGTTTCTATAAGAATCTGCTCATGATATACTCCGGGTAGTTGAAAAGAGAGTAATTCTAGAGGAGGTAGGCTCAATCAAGTATCGTTGTTCATCCTCACGCAAGGACTTAAGGCAAAGGACTAAAGTAGTAGGTACACTTTAGGCAAAGTAGCTGGAGTTTTTTTTCAAAATAATTCCTTTTTATTACTTAATTACCCATCTACTCCATTTTCAACCTTAATTACCTATCTAACCCATTTTTGGAAATCTCACTTTCAAAGAGAGATTTCAAGCTAAGAAAACGTCGTTCCAAACCACGTTTTCAAGCAAAAGTTATTATGTTTAATGAAAATCTCACTTTCAAAGAAAGATTTCAAGCCAAGTTTTTCAAGTAAACGTTAATATGAAAATCTTACTTTCAAAGAGAGATTTCAAGCTGAGAAAACGTGGTTACAAATCACGTTTTCAAGCAAACGTTACTATGTTTAATGGAAATCTCACTTTCAAATAGAGATTTCAAGCTGAGAAAACGTGGTTCCAAACCACGTTTTCAAGCAAACGTTACTACGATTAACGTTTGCTTGAAAACGTGGTTTGGAACCACGTTTTCTCAACTTGAAATCTCTCTTTGAAAGTGAGATTTTAAAAAATGGGTTAGATAGGTAAATAAGGTTGAAAATGGAGTAGATGGGTAATTAAGTAATAAAAATGGATTATTTAGGGAAAAAACTCAAAGTAGCTGACTAGGATTTAATTCATGTCTTGCCTTAAGTCCTTGCCTAGCCGCTTTTAGCTATTCCGCCTATCCTGATACCATAGTATAAGAACAAATCATTTATTCCAGAACAATCAGCTTATTCGAGAGAAAGTAATTCAATTGAGAGCTCCTTCATACAGAGAGACTCTTATCACTATGTCGAGTGATCGATCATTAAGCTAATTGTTTACAAACTGTTAGCCCTATGGTTGGATAACCTAGGCTTACATCTTGTTTTGATGATAACTACACATTGATTATGTTCTAATGTGTGCTTTGAGTGGATTCTTAGTAGATATATACATGACACTCATGAAGACACATTTGAGAAGTTGGATAGATGGATTGAAGCCAAAGAAGCTTAAAGTTATAGTGGACATACTATGGAAGCTTCATCAAGTCCTATGTCAAAGAGTAAGAAAGAATGCAAAGGCTAAGTTACTACGATTATGATTGGTCTTTACTATTATGTAACTAGTCTTGGTTTGATGGTTGGATTGATGACTATGACCTAAAAAGACCTTAGGACACCTTGTGCATTGCATGTGAGTTCATAACCTTTCACACAAGTGTGGTTCTTGAAAATGAGTGAACTTTGGAGCTCACTCAGATTTTCTCAAAAACTATTTTGGTGCCAATCTTTTCATATCTTGATAAAACTTTTCATTAGCTTTCCAACGCAAAAAACGGCACCTCAATCCGATTTTTTTAGAGAAAGTTATGCCCAAAATAGGAAAGGGGGTTCCGTGAGGCAGCTGATAGGCAGTAGGGTAATACAGTCGACTGTATTTGAATCCAGTCGACTGCATTGGTCAAAATTCAGTTCCAACGGCTATTTTCGAGGACAAAACTCCAACGGCTATTTTAGAGGGATTACAGTCGACTGCATTGGGAATACAGTCGACTGCAATGGCAGTTTTGCCCATATTTTGCCTCTAACGGCTATATTTCATTTGCTCTCTATATAAATGATTTGGGGCTTCATCATACACCATGGAAACCACATTCTAAGCCTCCATTCATTAGAGAAACATCAAGGCTCATAGATTAAACTTTTCTCTCTTCATCTTCATGATTTTACATCATTAAAGAGAGCATCTTTGTGAGCATTTCTTTGATTGAGAGTGAGCATACTTCAAGTCATCAATTCTCTCATCTCTCTATTGTACTAGAGCTTCATTTGTACTCATTTACTTCTTGAGAGTGAAATCTTGTACACATTTCTTCATTGAAAGGTTCTTGTATCAAAGCTTGGGGTTGTCAAGCTTTGGAGCTTTGGGTTTTCAAGGCTTGTTCTTGATGTGGGCATATCATCAAGTGTTGTAAGGGTTTTGATCTTGACCCGGAAGAAGATTGTTACTAGTGGATTCTAGTGCTCTTGCAAGGGACTTCCTTGAAGGGGTGGACGTAGGCTTGTGGGTATATCAAGCCGAACCATTTAATTCTCCTTGTCAAGTATCTCTAAACCCTTCTCTCTTTACATTATCGTCTTACATTTGTGTTGAGATTGGTTGTTTGCTTATTTGAGTTATTGAGATTGAGGTTTGTTGTTTGTTAATTTTTAAAGTAGTCTTAAAACCCTATTCACCCCCCTCATGGGTTATTTTATTGGTTTCACAAACTTTGTTATATCCCTTTCGGCCTATCAAGGATCACTATCATGTATGTTTTAATAACGTGAATTTTGGTGGACTATAAATGTCACAATTTGATTCTTAACTATTATCTTTGAATGAATATTATTCACCTCCTGCACCCGTTTGCCCCTCCTTATATTACATACCTATTCAACCGTCCTAAGTTGTACGGGACCAAAGAACAGTAAGAAAAACAGAGAAAAAGGTTTTGCGCGGTTAATTAAATTACAAAGAAAAGGAAAAATGTGAGATTGTGACCTGACGAATGTCCAAATTGGCTATCATTATCAGATGCAGAGTGCAAATACGGAAAGGTATACTTATCTTCCTAACATGCAGCAGTTTCCTTGAACCCCGGAAACAAGAGAAAGTGCTAGTGACAAAAACCTAACTTAAATGGACAAATCAAGAACAGTAATCCTCAAGTAGTCAACTACTTAGTGACCACCCAGCCATCAGATTTCTCCACCGTACATATGATTGCGATATGAATTGGTGGTGGACTCTCCACTTAGCTTATTTATTTGTCTTCTCTCTTGCACTTCCTTTGATCACCTTGGCATCACTTGTTCACGCCTCCAAAAGTTGTTAACTAGGGAAAATTTTATGGCCACACAAAATCTTTTGCTACCACATTTATCTAAACTTAGGGGTATATATACATTTGTTTACAAAGAGCATGATGCTGGTCTTGGGTCAGTCCAATTTAATTGATACAGTGTCACCCACTACTAGATGGATCCAACCAAAATCGTACAACAATTTGAGGTGTGATAGTCAAGGCATTTTGACTTTGAGAAAAATAACGACCGCACTTGGCAAGAGTTTGGACATCTACACCAGAAAAAATGTTGTCCTTTGATTCATTGTATGTTTGTTTTTGCTCAAACTTTCTCGATAGCCAATTGTTGCACGCAGACACGCATATACACCCTCCATCAGCAATAATACTGCACAAATCATTCCTTAGCACCTCTTTTAGTACTTCTAGAATTCTGCATCACTCAACCATGCGAAAAATTAAAAATCACATGCTCTTGCAACTAACACTGATATGATTTTTCAGTTGCAATAAATAAATCAAAGCATATCCACCAATTCCAAAACTTAGAGCGATATGAAGCAAGAAAAGATAGTAATTTGTGAGCTGCAGTAATATTTTCCTTTTGAAGGGCAGATGTAAAATGAGTGAAAAGAGAGAAACTCTACAAATGAGATTTTATTTTAATTAGGTTTGGAACCAAATTAGCTGAGTCTTGTGGAGCCAAGTTTCCACTCAAAAGTATCTGATCACTCCTTCAAATTCACTCTGATAACCTTATCCCCACAAGAGGGCACTTATGTACTACCCCGGGTATGAAACAATAAGCAAGCATGGCTGCCAAATGAATAGAAACTTGACAAACAAAAAGTTTCCCAAAAAGCTGACCGTTATCTCTTTTGTGAAGGGTATGCAGTTCTCTGATCACTTTTTAACTTGACTTTTGTTGCCGTTTAGTTTTTCTCTTCTTTTGCTAGATGTCCGTCTATATACGGAGTACGGAATTCAGTACAAGTAAGAAGGGGAAACCGCACAATTTTGTGCCTTTATGTTTAGCTTTCCGCCTTTTGAAAGATAAAGCTAGCTCCCTTCGTGCATGACGGCATCACTATATAGAATATACAAATGATTCTGTCCTTAGAAATAACCTCGAAACTTAGAGAAACTTAAAGAAACCATATTCACCAGAGATTGACAGATTAAGTAGCCTTATTCAGTTTCACTAATGAAAAAGTCAGAACAAATCTGCGAGAATCAGTTAATTAACTCCAAGGAGCAAACCTTGTACCTTGACAGAACTTATGGTTCGTCTGATGACCAGTAATGTCCGTCCAAGGATGGAAATCTGCTCGGATTCAGAGCCTTGGATGTTTATCTCCCCCGAGTGTGCAGAGCAATATGCAAGGAAGATGCCCTCACAGCTATGCACCACAATATTGCCCAAGCTGTGCTGCATGGTTCACTATTTTCTTCGAAACTCACTACTGGCATTGCACCCAAATTGTCTTGCCCAAGTTGCTTGTTAATATCTCACCCCCGATTCCTGAATCCAAATTCAATCTGGTTAATCAGAATAAAAAAGGTAAAATAGAAATCTACGGAGTCATATAAGAACAAAACTCTGGCAACAGGAAATAAACTTATGATGAAACAGACAACAGATAGTGCCTCCGACATGATAGATACAACGCATTACAGGAAAGTGGTGCTGGCAGTTTCCAGGAAGTCATCAGTAGTTCAGGAGTTTCCACCTTTTGATTTGGTTGTACTCAACTTAATCGATCTTCCTTTGACTCAATTTGATCAGGGTCTCAGCTCAAAGACCATAGGTGGTGGCCATAGTCTCATAACTGTAAATTCTTAAAGACGTGTGTCCAACCACATGCACAAGAAACATTAGTCTTAAACACATGATCATCCTTTGAATCGTTGGATGTCGTGGAATGACGCATACACCAGTTTCTCTGTGGTTGTTATACTCCACTAAAATCGTACCCCAAAGACTACATATCATAGTACCTGATCACCATCGTGGTGCCAATCTCAAAAAGATTTTGATTCTGACAGGAGACGCTGCATTCACGTTTGGCAAAAAGACAGCCTCCTAAAGTTTCGAAGGGTACGCTCTTGGCCAAGCGTGTCCCACTGAGCTCAAAATTGAATCAATTAATAGACAAATGCTTATACATACAACGTTTGATTTCTAGATGTTACCTTATTAGCCAGAACAGTGGATGGTGTGCCAGAGGCCACTGTCCACTTTGGCACTTGAATGGCATGCGACTCCTATATATATTTATCCCACTTAACATTATACATCTCATGGGATGGCTGTGTACTAAATCCAAGAGGTACTAACTCCCGTTAACTTCGCTACAGGAAAGTGGTACTGAATCCAAAAAAGAAGGGAAAAGAGTTCAAAGAAACATTTGAACCATGAGCTCAACCATAATAGCTATACCAAATCAAGGTGAAGTTGCTCTCAACCAGAAGAAGAAGAAGCTCCAATTTCCTCTTGTCTCTAATGTCTTTTCTACTCTCGAAAAGGCTTGTGGTAAAGATCCGGATACCAGAAAATTTATTCACTGTGTCAAGGTCGGGATTGCCTTGGTTTTGGTTTCACTTCTCTATCTCCTTGATCCACTCTTCAAGAAAATTGGGGGAAACGCCATGTGGGCTATCATGACCGTAGTTGTGGCCTTTGAGTTCTTTGCAGGTCTTTTATCAATCAATGACACATTTTTAGCCAATCATCACACACATATTTTTCTCCTATAACATGTTTAGTATGTCTTAGTTTAAAACATGTATGTCAGGTGCTACACTAAGCAAGGGCATAAACCGAGGAGTTGGGACAATATTAGGCGGTGGGTTGGGATGTCTGGTGGCAATCTTAGCTGAAGAAATTGGAGGGATTGGCAATGCCGTTGCTGTTGCCACTTCCGTATTTATCTTTGGTAAGTCAAAGTTCAGGTACAATACTGAGGTCCTCCTATTTTCCTTCTAGTTACCATCTGATTCTTAGTAAGCTATGATTTGGTGGTAAAATGTTACAAACATGGCACTGTCTAACTATTCAAGTAAATGCTCATTCCCAGTTATGTTTTTATCAAGGCCATAGATGAGAATTTTGTTGAATATATTTATCCTCTTATCATGCATGAGTGAGAACAAAATGATATAAATTTTTGTCATCTTGTCGTACGTTGACTCTAGCAATACGCATGTATCATGCGAAGAGTGCTATCAAGAAAGTGTATCTAAAAGCTGTTAAAATGAATAGGAGCTGCTGCAACATATTCTCGCTTCGTTCCAAGTGTAAAGAAAAAGTACGACTATGGAGTCATGATCTTCATCCTTACCTTCAGTCTGGTTGTGGTATCTGGTTTACGAGCTGGTACAGTCATGAAATTAGCCCGTGAGCGCTTCTCAACAATTGGCATGGGTTTCGCGGTCTGTATCTTCACCAATCTGCTGATCTTTCCCATGTGGGCTAGTGATGAACTTCATAGCACAACAGCTTTCAAGTTTGAAAAGCTTGCTCGCAGTGTTGAAGGTGAGTCACCACTAGAAGGAAATAAGTGTCATCTGAATTTTTGTCTTGTATATCAGAGATGCAATCATGTGATAGATGTGTATCTAGAATCTGAACCATGCATTGAAGGAATGCTTGGAGGAATACTTCGCATTAGTCGGTGAAAAGGATATCCAGCCAAGCGCTAATATTGGCAGCATTTGCAATTCAATGTTACACTCAAAATCAAGTAGAAAGTACTATGTCAACTTATATGTTTAATGTGTAGGATGCTTGGAGGAATACTTTGCACTTGTCGGTGAAAAGGAAATCCAGCCAAGCGCTAATATTGTCAGCATTTGCAGTTCAATGTTACACTCAAAATCAAATGAAGAGTCGCAGGTATACTAAGTCCTGTCAACTCATGCTACTGATAAAGATGGCTCTTATAAGCTAACTGAGAGAAAGTTCTCACCACCAGGGAACTAATTTAAAATCTTCAATCTGTTTTAATTATGATTATTTTCAAAATGTAGTGCTACAATTTGCAGGACACACAGGTGAGCCACTACACATGGTAGAAGATATTCATTACTAGTAACTATAGAAATGTTTGTGCTTACCAAGAGAAAAAGAACAAGGGGTCACTCAAACTCACTCATACGAGGAGGACATGAAGAGAACTTGAAGTGAACACACAAAATACCTTAAAAGTTTTATCTATGAGTTCTTCCTCTTCACTTGCACTATTCTTACTCCTTTTTAGTGCTTCTAGGTAACTCTTAGATATGTAATTAAGCTACCATTAACTCACTTTGCATAAACATATTAGCCCACTACTTGCACTAAGCACATATCAATAATGCACTTGTAACTTATGTACCACTAACACACTTTAGTAACCCACTAACATGCCATATCAATAACCACTCTAAGGATTTAAATCAAGTTTATTTTCCAATATGATAGAAATGTTTGCTTGACATCGAATAACAATCATTCCTTTCATCTATGTATTTCAGGCGAATTTTGCCAGGTGGGAACCATGGCATGGAAAATTTGGGTTGTCCTATCCGTGGGAGAAATATCTACAGATAGGAGAGGTTACTAGGGAGCTGGCTTCAACAATTCTTTCATTGAAAGGGTGCCTCCAGTCATCTAGACAAGTATGGCATTCTCATCTTAAGCCAATCGATTTTTAACAATCATTAATGATATTTTTCTTACACAATTTACTGTACAACATCCATAAATTGAATGGTATCATCAGCCCTCACCGATGTTAAGACGGTCGATCAAAGAGCCATGTGAAATTGCCGGGTTATTTCTAGCATGGATTCTGAGAGAGCTTGGACAGAGCATCGAGGAAATGAAAAAGTGCAGGGCTAAGGTCTTGATAGTCCCACTCTTGCATACCATGAAGGCAGAGCTGAGCGGAGTTACCTCTCGTTCCCTGCTAGAAGGATCAGAGAATGGTGTAGGACTTGCTATGGCTGGCTTTTTGTTCCTATTGACGGAGACTGTTGAAAAGGTGGAAGTATTAGCAAAAGAGGTGGAAGAACTAGGAGAAATTGCTGGATTTCAAACAAAATAGCTGGCCATTGTTGAGCTGCAAGCATTTGGTGCTGTGTCTATATCCCTTCTAGCCACTTCTTGCCCCGGTAGCAAGTATATATATGTAAACAACTATTGGTGTTCATATGAGAAAAGCATGTCCCCTAACCTAGTGTTGTCAAAGGCCGGGCTTGGGCCGGCCCAGCCCAAGCCCATCGGGCCTGCTGTGGGGCCGGGCCGGGGCCGGGCCAGTGGGGCTGCCAACCGGGCCGGGCCGGGCCGGGCCTGCCGAAGGCAAACCTAGGCCCAGTCCAGGCCCTGGCCCTAGGCCCAATAGCTAGGGCCGGGCCCGGGCCCGGGCCCTTTTTTTTTTTTCTTCTTGTTATTCAATTTTAAATTTCATCTCTAGGCAATATTCACAATTTAACGAACCTAATCTTTATCCTTTTATTTCATTATAAGTAATATACATATATATGTATGTATGTATATACATATTTATTTGTTAGCCATTATATTTTTTATTATATGTTAAACATTTTCATACTCTTCTTGGTGAGCTTTATTAATAAAATCTTAACACATAAAAATTTATATAGAAAAATAATAAATGTATTCATAGGCCCTCCTCCTTTTATCCGGGCTTGGGACCGGCTGCTTGTAAACAAACAGGCGAAGTTACCTATTTTTTTATATATACGAAAAAATATATATCTTGCTTGTAAAAATTTATTTTATATATATGGAAAAAAAGTATATTTTGTGAAAAAATTTATTCTTAAAATTCTAACAATCAAAATAATAATGCATGTCTATCCAAAATATCAGCAATCAAAGATCAAGAAATCTGCAACGTCAACCAAAAGGATCAAAAGAGGAAAATAAAAACAAATTACCTAATCATCCAGAAGTACTTCAATATCCGAGTCACTGCTCTTCCTATCATCAATCGGTTTATCTTGCTCGCGGTATTTCGCATCAAGATAATCCTTCCAACATACACATAGCTCGAGCGACTCGGGGTTAAGACGACTCCTCCTGTCATCCAAAACCCTCCCGCTGGCTGAAAATGCCGACTCTGAAGCAACCGTGGAGGCTTGCACTGGCAGTACATCCCGTGCAATTTGGGATAAAGTTTTATACATGTTTTGATTTTGTTTCCAAAAATTTAACAAATTAAAATTAACCTGTTCTTGCCTTGATAAATCAGAATAATGATCAGTATTTGCATATACACCAATCTCATTAAAAGAGGAAAAAGTATACGAACCTGCCGAATTAGAAGTACCTTCACCTGGTAGTTGTCTTGCTACTAGATGTTCAAAGCCCTGAAGGTATGGCGCATAATACCTCTCAACAGTGGATGATGATGTAGCTCGCCCGCGCACGTCAGCAGAATTACGATAGACGTTGAACAAGTCCTCAAACCTCTTGCTCACTTTTGCTGTGAATGCGGTTGTCTCCTCTGCTGTGTAGCACATTAATTTCGATATCTCTTGTATCGAGGCGTTCACGCCATGCAACTTTAACCTAGGATCTAAACAAGTAGCCACAGTAAAAATAGCAGGCAGTTTACTCCAATATTTATTAAATTTTTGATCCATCACTTTTACTATTTCCTTAAAGGGTCCTATATATCTCCATTTTGTTAACATTGTAGCCATCTTCAGAATTTCTATTACAGCGAGAGGAGAGGTGGGATAGTACGTACCAGACAATAAATTGGTAGACGTGTAGAATACCTCCAAAAATTCAGCTAGGTATGTGGCCATCTGCCATTCCTCTTGAGTTGGCAAGCCGGCTGGGAACTGGGTTAGTAGAAAATGCGTATAGACTTCTCGGTATGCCAGAATGTGTAAAAGCATGTGGTATGTAGAGTTCCACCTGTGGACCACATCTGTAACTGCTCTCCTGCGAGGCATATTATATTGAACACACAACGTTTTAAATTGTTGTGTTCTCGGACTCGAGCTATTAACATACGCTGTCATACCCCTCATTTTGAGAAGAATATCTCCTGCAGCAGCTAAACCATCTTGAACAATTAAATTAATAATGTGACAAACACAGCGAACATGAAATAATTCACCATTAAATACAGGTTGAAGCGTCTCCTTTAAAGCTGCAACAGCAACTTTATTATTAGAAGCATTATCAAAACTAACACTCATAATCTTATCCTTAATTTTAAATGTGGTGCATGCTTTTAATATAAGAATAGCAATGTTCATTCCATCGTGCGGATAAGGGAAGTGCTCGAAAGCGATGATTCTCTTGTGCATAACCCAATCTACATCAATCCAATGAGCGGTCACACAAGAATAACTAACAAAAGTATAAGGAGATTGCCAAATATCAGAAGTAAGACTAACTTTACCTTCAAATTTATCGAAATAATCGATAAGGCGTGCTTTAGCAGCATTGTACTGTCGGAGTGCATCGGATCTAGTTGTGTTTCTATGAACCTTTTTGTACAAAGGTTGAACGTATGTGTTCATATATCTAGAGTGCTTAGGATTATCGGCAAAAGAAAAGGCTTGTTCATCATGAATAACAAATTCAGCGAGACCGTCTCTTTGCTCTCGCTGATTATAAACAAATAACTTACCGTCAAAAGATAACTGCGTTTGGGTAGGTTCGACGTGGCCTTGTCGAGGTGCACACAGAGGGTAATGCCTGTTAAGATGTCCATTACCACTACCAGACGAAAATAATTTAGCGCAGTACTTACATCGAGCTTTTCGGATGCCGTCCACCATAACTACATCGAAATGATTCCAACACTCGGCTTTCTTTTTTTCCCCTTTTGGACTTCTGGCTCATTACCGGAGGCATTGCTCGGCCCTTCTTCATCATGACCAGGCATAGGGTTGAGATTATGCCACGGAGTAGTAGCTTCGCCAACCGAGCTGCGTCCTTGACTATAATGCGGGGGGTCTTCATCAGGCGTGTATTCAAAATCTGGAATGTTTTGATTGAACTCCCAATTGGCTTGGGTATCTATCATACAGCCTGTACTCATTCGTCCAGGAACGAATGGTTGTGTTGGTGCTTGGATTGGTGTTTGTGATGGCCGTGGCGCTGGCGCTTGTGCTGGTGGTGGTGCTTGCGATGATGATGATGTTTTTCGTGATGATGATGCACGCCTCATTTTCTTCAATAATCCAGCCATATTTCGAGCTAAACTTTGTAAGAGTAACTAAATACACAAGTATAAGAGTAGTAATAAGAAATAACAATTAAAAGAATGAACGAGTAACAAATATTAGAGAGTTAGTAATTAAAAAGAATTTAGCAAGACTAGTAATTAATAAACAAGAGTACTAATTAGTAAATACTAGTAGTAATTAGCAAGAGTAGTAATTGGAGAGGAAAATAGTAGCAAAGCTTGTAGAAATATAGAATGTTTAGGTAAGAGAGAGTAAGAAGATTGGTGTGAAAAATTAGAGAGAAATGGTGTGAATTTATAGATTTTAGAAACTTCACAAAAGACCAAAATACCCCTACAAACTATCCGTTTATAGTTGTTGGGGAGGGTAAGAGTGTAAAGGAGTTGAAAAATATAGGTTAGACTAAAATACCCCCCAAACTAGCCGTTATATTGCTGTTGGGGGGGTAAAAGTGGAATTTTGGAAAAGGGGTGGAAGAAAGGGGGAAAAACAAAAAAATTCAAACATGTGGGGCCGCAGACCGGGCCGCAGACCGGGCCAGATCCGGGCCGCAGACCGGGCCAGACCCGGGCCGACTTCGGGCCGGGCCAAACCCGTTTCCGGGCCGGGCCGGGCTTTTTCGGAGCAAATGAAGGCCTGGTCCAGGCCCAGGCCCCAAGCCCGCTGTGCTGGGGCCGCTACTGTTCATGCACGGGGCCGGGCCAGCCCGGGCCAGAACCGGGCCGGGTCGGGCCAGCCCGCGGGCCGCCCGGCCCGTTTGACAACTCTACCCTAACCCCACAACCCATCAAAGGCCAGACGCATATGATGTAGGTTGATGTCTCATGTCAGATCAAAAACATATTTGTACAGCTTATAAAGGTGAGCGTATTGCCATTTTCGCTACTTAAAATGCCAAGAGATTGACTCCAATCCCATAAACACTATAAGGTTTTTTGTTCCAGACTCAAAACTGCTTCGTAGTACTAATAGCATCGCTCCTAATTGTTGCAACAGTCCTCTTTCCCTGTTACCATTGACAAAGTGTTGCCAGGGAATATGAGTTCGAGCCTACGTGGAGGTGCCACAAAGGCTACAGTCCGAGTCAACTTCCAGATGCGCAAAATGAGAGACAACAAGGACGGAGTAAGGGCTGAGGGCAAGGCTCCCCAGACAGGCCGCAAGGGATGGCAGTACTGCGCAGGCAGGGCCACGACGAACAGGGCCGACAATCGACGTACGTTATGAGGGTGCAGCGTCAAGGGTCTGGTGATCGAGGTCCAAGTGTGTTTCTCTCACTAGAATTTCAGAGAGAATGTCTTTTTAGAGAGAGAAAGTGAAAATGACAAATGAGAGAGAGCCCCTCTCTAAATGAAATCCAAGGTCCCCTATTTATAGGGAAAAGTGTGCCGGTGTCATCAATGTGTCACCAGCTGACACGTGTCACCCCCTGGGAGTGACACGTCACTAGGGGGTCCACAAATACCGGTTCTCCGTTGGACTGCCAGTTCCCGAATTCGCACTGCCTTGCCCTACACAGCATCTCTCTACCTGTCTGAGAAGACTGAAAATACCATGACGGCATGATCAGAGTAAGCTCGTTGCCCTAGCCTCCAGTCCAAGCCCTTACTGAATCCCACAGGCCTGGCAGCGGTGGGGAAGACCCGACGCCCAGCTACCAGGTGGACTTGGCAAGATGCCCTTCCGAAGACCTGCTCCCATCTCGGAGTGACTCGGGGGTCATAGTCCTTAGGGGTGCCGACGCGAGCCCCCAGTGCCAGAGCACGTAAGCCAGTCACGCAGGCACCCTGGCGAAGATAGTGTCCCAGAGGAGTCGCCTATCCCGCTGCGAAGGGTCCTCGTGCCGGAGCACCGAGCGAAGCCCCCCGGAATAAAGACGGCGATGGCTTTCAGGTTGTGAGCCCATCCCGTAAGCATATAACATGATTGTGGCGCATGGGCGCGGTGCCTACAGCACGAGACATTGATTGTGGCGCATGGGCGCGGCGACAACTGTCGCGAGACCATACCTGGTGTCGTGGTCACATGTCATGGAAGTGGCGCATGGGCACAGCGACGACTGTAGCGGAGCAATACTTAGTGCCGGGGGCACGTATCCATACTTAGTGCCGGGGGCACGTATTATCAGCGGGGCGCAAGGGCGCGACGACGACTGTTGCGGAGCAATACTTAGTGCCGGGGGCACGTATCATCAGCGGGGCGCAAGGGCGCGGCGACGATTGTCGCGGAGCAATACTTAGTGCCGGGGGCACGAATCAATACTTAGTGCCGAGGGCACGTATCATCAGCGGGGCGCAAGGGCGCGGCGACGATTGTCGCGGAGTAATACTTAGTGCCGGGGGCACGTATCAATACTTAGTGCCGGGGCACGTATCATTAGCGGGGCGCAAGGGCGTGGCGACGACTGTCGCAGAGCAATACTTAGGATAGTGTGCTGCCGTCGTGACGATTGCGCACGGTCGGCGACGAGCGCCAAGTGACCATCGGTGTTGAGCGCGGATGGTAAAGAGCGTGATGAGTGATGTCGGGGGTTTATGAATCTTAGGCAAGGCCGACCCCCTTAGGAAGGGAGTGGCCGACCCGAGAAACTTAGGGGTGGCCGACCCCCTGAAGAGAAGGGTGGCCGACCCCTTTAGGAAGGGAGTGGCCGAACCCCTTAGAAAAGGGGTGGCCGACCTCCTTAGGAAGGGAGTGGCCGACCCCCTTAAGAAAGGGGTGGCCGACCCCCTTAGGAAGGGAGTGGCCGACCCCTTTAGAAAAGGGGTGGCCGACCCCCTGAAGAAAAGGGTGGCTGACCCCCTTAGGAAGGGAGTGGCCGACCCCCTTAGGAAAGGGGTGGCCGACTCCCTTAGGAAAGGAGTGGCCGACCCCTTCCTTTTTCCAACAGTTTGACCGTGTTGATGTCGCTGCACCGGTGACGCATGTGGATGCTCGAAAGGAGATGCGCTTTGACCTGGTTATGGCGTTGAATAATTGACCGTTGACTGGATGATGTGTCGTGCGACGCGGGTCCCCTAGCGGGCCCTGCTGGTTTGACCAGAATAGGGTATGGATGCGCTTTGACCTGGTTATGGCGTTGAATAATTGACCGTTGACTGGATGATGTGTCGTGCGACGCGGGTCCCCTAGCGGGCCCTGCTGGTCTGACCAGAATAGGGTATGAACACAAAGTTTTAGCTGAGATTCCATACTCAACACAACAAGACACTGATTCAAGTCATAATCAGTGATAAATAGTTGGACCACATAGCAATAACCAACATAGGAACATTCAAAGGCAGTAATAAACAAGCAAGCAGGACAAAAATTTGACTACATTGCTAAAACTGGTGGAGAAACCAATTGATTGAAGACCTATTCACAGATCATATCATAAATTGAGACAGAAACATGGGTCTTCTCCCAAAGATGGCAGTGCTTGTAGCAACGTTGCTTATTGCTTTTCTGGGGGAATTCAGTGTTGTCAGAAGTGATCCGAACTCTAATGTGACAAACGTGCTGTGCAACGGTGATGTGTATGCTAACGACGACCCTTTTGCAATCAGTCTAGCTTACGTTGTTGCAGAATTAGAGAGTGTCACATCCTCACGCCAAGGTTATGACTGTCGCAACATTTCTCCTTACCCCAATGCCTTTGCCTATGGTCACGCTGCTTGCAACCAAAATCTAACGAGTTCAGATTGCACCACCTGTCTCGGTGCTGCTAAAACTGCCATGTTTTCGACTTGTGACAACCGAATTGGGGCTCGATCTGTGCTTGTTGATTGCACGATTAGGTATGAACAGTATCCCTTTGATGATTGAAGAGTGGTGTTCAATATGTGTAATTCATCCCTAATTTGCCAGCAACCTTATCCTATTAGTTCCTTCATCGCTTGCTGCATTTATGTTTGGAGAAACATCTTGTTACTGCAAGGAATCTAGATTATTGCATCACTGGTGTTGATAATTGGGTTCTTTTTTCTTTCTTTGTTGTCAACCATTACGAGTGATTTTAAGTTCTTCAATTTTTTCGTTATGTGTAATACACAGAGTATTGGTTGTCAATAATGGATCTACGGCATACATTGGGGAAATTAACTGGGGGAAGAAACATGGATTGTTTATTAGTTCCAGAAGCGACCGATCCAAATCAAAGTGAAGAAATTTCGTTCTTGTTGAAAAGGCCATATATACCAATGAGACGCAGATTGTTCGACCGGCATACCTCGGCTATCAGTTGTCATCAATCATTCATATCTCTGTCTCCGAGTACAGTATTTCATTTAGCTCTAGGGCATGAACATGCATCAAACCTGCACAGTAAAGTATCCATAAGATGATAAGAACAAACACGTACAAACTTTATATATTCTAATCTGCCCAAAACTTCTATAAATGTGCGAGCTGATCCCTTGTCACCGCTTGTAATTTAAACTAAGTTGTCGGGCAATCTGACCGTTCATCTATGACAGATGGACAGACCGGATTAATTTTTTTGGAATTTTCTGTCGTCCGCCGCATAATGGGACGAACGTCCACATGGACGGTGAAGTCCTCTGGAACAAACGTCCGCTCTGTAGTGTGGCGGATGACGAAATTCACTTAAGAAAAACAACAGATGTGAGTCGCCCACCGCAACAATGTGACAGTCAGACTTCGTTAGTAACTCAACTTAAAGTTGGGAGTGCTGTCAATTTTTTCAGCTCCGTTGAAAGAGATCCAACTTGATCAACTAAATAAAGTCATACACACTAGGGTGTTGCTTTCTCTAGTTCTAGGATTATGAACACCGAACTGGGCCTGTAACGACAAGTAACAACCATCACAGAACTTGAAACAATCTCTTGACTCCTGTTTCTGAATACAAGGTCTCAGTACAAGCAGGAAAGATTTAGGGCCCGTACGCTTACGGGATTTTTTTCTGTATTCTATATTCTGTTTTTGGTTTCCAGAATTTAGTATTCAGTTCTAAAATCGTATTGTGTACTTTTACTTTTTTCCGTATCTATTTTTTCAATTTTTTCTGTACGTTTATCATTTTCATTTTCGTTTTTACCAACTTTTTCTGAATCAATTCATTAATGGACCCCACTATTTTCATTTCTAAGAAGACCCAGTGAAATGGGTGGTCTAGTTTGGTGAGTGTTTGTTGAAACAGGGTGGTAGATATGAGGGAGAAGAGGTGGTGTTCTGATTAGGAGAATACAGTTCGAGAAAAAAATGTGAAAACACCATTTGGGTGTTTTCAGCTTTTTTGACATTATTTGGAAATTTTTTCCAAAACGGAATCGAAAAAACGTAAACGTACACGAAAAAAGGCATCTTTTTCATCATCATTACAAAAATGAAAACTGAAAAACGTAAACGTACATCCCCTTAGTTTCGGGAAATCCTGCAGGTAATCATACCGTTAGGCCTTCTCGTCTCTACATGGTGTAACAGATGAACGAGATTTGTACAAAAAAATAAAGAAAGAAAGAACTGTGATAGATGCACCCTACGTAAACAGAAATATGTTTCATCGGCCCGTAGTGTACTTTGAGAAATTGATTTTATAAACTACACGTAAAGCTGGAAAAAAACAGCATTAACTCAACAAAATCAACAACATCCTCAGCCAAAACCAGCCCAAATAACTGATCCTCCTATGGAGACAGCAATAGTCAAAGATCTGAAAGAGTATATCCCAACCTGTCCTGACGTACACAAAGCAGTTTTTCTCTTCATGCAAAGAACTGCTACAATCAGTTAACGCAATCTGAGAAGTGCTGTTTACAAAGCATATCTAACCAAATTTTTTTTTTGGTAATAGATTCATCGCATTAAGAAAATAAGAGTTAGGTACAAACAGGGTTGTTCCTCACTTCTTCCAAGTTAGACAAAAGGTTGGAAGATGTGGGAACAAAAATAAACATATTACAAAAATAAGCTCCAGCAGCTAAATTGTCAGCTGCTCTATTGGCCGATCTTGGGACAAAGATTGCATCCCAGCAATTGATTCTAGAAATCATTGCTTTTCCTTCATCGATGATTGTCTTGATTCTCCAACTTGGCTCCATTTCATAGTTTCGAATGCACCTAATTATTACTTCAGCATCACCTTCAAAAATCACATAATCCATTTTGAGCTTCATAGCACTATTAATGGCCAAAAATGCAGCTCTTGCCTCTGCGAATTCAGGGTTGCTGCAGTTGATAAGTTCCGTGATTCCGAATTCAATCTCATTATCAGTTCTGCAAATAATCGCGATGCAAGCTTTATCACCTCTAATAGCTGCATCAAAATTGATTTTTCTCCATCCGAATGGAGGGGATGTCCACACTTCGACTGACGATTGATCAAATCTTTGAATATCCTGAACCTCTAATAAGCATTTAGCAGCGGTTGTGATGCTTTTTGCCAACTTCTCAGGAACTAAAGGAATTTTGTCATGGACGAGTCTGTTTCTTGCATACCAAATCATATCCATTAGATTTGCCGCATACACAGTATATCGCATTTGATCTTCCATGGACCATCCAGGTGACTTAAGGATGAAGTTGAGCCATTGCATTTGGGAGCCAGCAGTCGAAGGGGGACGGAAACCAAGCGGATTTAGCAACCAGATTAATCTAGTGATGCTGCAATTCATGAATAGATGGGTGGCTGTTTCCTGTTGAGATTCACAAAAAGGGCAGGAAGAGTCAATGTTTGGGTTGTTAATAGCAAGAACTTGTCTGAACGGCAAAATGTTCCACGCTATTCTCCAAATCAGAATTTTGTGTTTTTCTCGGATCTTGGCTTTCCACAGATTTTTCCAGAAGTTCGGGGGAAAGTTTTGAATGGGTGTAAATCTACTCTCATTTGCAGTGAGGTAACCAGATTTGGGAGTCTATTTACCAGAATTGTTGGGGGTCCAAGCTATTACGTCTTGGGTTGGATTGGGAGGAATTCTGATTTACTTAATGGCTTCAACAGTGGGAGTATCGAACATATTTTGGATTTTTGGGAGATTCCAGGCTCCGGAGTTGAGGAAGAATGAGATCAGTGAATAGGTGGTGTTGCAACATATTTCTCGGTTTGTTCAAAGCATAAAAATGGAAACATGACTAAGGGGTCATGCTCATCATCCTTACCTTCAATCTGGTTGTGGTATCTGGTTTACGTACTGCTACAGTCGTGGAATTAGCCCGTGACCGTCTACTAACAATTGACAGGAGTTTCGTCTTGTGTATAATTCACCAATCTGCTGATACATCCCATATGGACTGGTCATGAACTTTACAGCACAACAGCCTGTAAGTTTGAAATGCTTGCTCGCTGTATTCAAGGTGAGTTGAATTAACAATTGAAAGAAGCTACGCCATTAATCAATGACATTTCAATCGCTGTAGAGAATGGTGAACAATTTACTGAAAAGGATAAAGTTCTTAGAATTGTACTCATCACTCAAGCGGCTTGAAAGTAGCATAAATAACTTATGTCGTTATTGTGTAGGATGCTTGGAGGTATACTTCACAATGGCGAGTGAAAAGGAAAACCAGCCAAGCAAAACACTCAAAATCGTGTGAAGCGTCACAATGGTACTACTTAGATCTGTCAACTCCGAATGAAGAGTCACTTTATATCTTGTGTAATTACTCCGACAAGTTACGACCATTTGATAGACCTAATCGCTAGATTGTACTAATTGTCATCAGCCATCGCTGGACTTTAATACAGTCGATCAAAAAGCCATGTGAAATTGCTGGGTTGTTAATGTTTCACACCATTTGGTGACAGAGCTTGGACAGAGTGTCGTGGAAATGAAGAAATGCAGGGCTAAGGTCTTGAATCTTAATAATTCCACACTTGCACTCTATGAATGTCGAGCTGAGTTATGTCACCTCTACTGTCAGGAGGAGAAGAGGATGGTGGAGGAATAGCTACTGCAAGCTCTGTTCCTATTGAGGAGATGGTTGAAAAGGTGCAAGTCTTAGCAAAAGAGGTGGAAGAACTAGGAGAGATTGCCGGATTTCAGACTAAATAGCTGATCAATTTTGAGCTGCAAGCCCTTTGGTGCTGTTTATACCTAGGCCTGATAGAAGATCTCATATGTAAAACAATTCATACAAGAAAAACCACATTCCATGCCAACAAAAAAGGTGAACTATAAGTAATAGGCTACAAAGACATGATCCTGAAAACCAAATTGCCAGACTAAGGAAAACGTCTATGGCGAGGCGATGCAATCTTCTGCATTTGGCTACAACCAAAATAACAGAACCTTTCATGGTAAAAGCTGACCTAACTGCTTTGCTGCTTCAGGAGATTAAATTTGTGTTGATAGCTGAAGTCCTTAAATGGAGAACTATCCGACGAGTATCAATAGTTGGCAACTGTGTAAGGTTTGGGGTATCCCGGAAACTAAACCAAGTCGAAAGGAATGAATCTGGTTTTGATGAGGCTGTTATACCACTTCTGTTATTAGATTACCTTACCTAAAATATGAAAACATGCTGTGGGACAAGGTCAGACCAGTCCCTTGTTAGTAACTTAGTAATAGAAAAATAACTTATCTCCAGTGCTAAGGCATATCACAAAAAGATACAAGTACTTCCTATTTACCAATTGGAAACTCCAATTACTGACAAGTGCCAAGTATTCTCTAAGTTGGACACTATGATCGTATGCTTCGTGATGACAGTCATACCTTCTTGTCTGCACCTTTAACTCGGACACTAATTGGGACGAACTGCAGGGAACAATCTATTCTAGCTAAATGAACGGTTTTTCATTCTTGTTTTCAAACTTCTCCGACGATGAGGATGACAAGAATAAACCTTTTCCATCCATCCAAATTCATTGAGAAGAGGAGATGCATGGGAGTCAGGTAATGTGGTATGGGTATATGACATACTATCTATCAGGTTCCACACGGTACCAAATATCCTTCATTTATAGAGTTCTCTGTGACATAACTTTACCACCTGAATAGATGTTACTTTTTATCCAACACCAACATTCGCATGCAAAAACAGTTATAGACATCAGACAATCCATTAGATCTTCCAGAAGTACATCAATATTAGAGATTGATTGGATGGTTCCTGACTACTACTTGCATCAGTATGAATTGTCCCCTTTGTTTGTTACCTTCGACTGAGATCACATAAAAACAAGGATATCCAAAGTAGCGGAACAACCAGCATAGGGACAGCCAATTGCAGTAATAAGACAGACAAGAAGGACAAAGATTAGATTACGTTGTGAACACTGGTGAAAAAACCAATAGATTGAGGACCTATTCGCAACTTCTATTTATAGTCATAAACTCTCCTGAGTGGAAAGCAGCAAGAAGCGAAGAGAGTCACACTGAAGAATGGGTCTTCTCCAAAAGATGACAGTCATTTTGCCTGCATTCATTATTGCATTTCTGGTCACACTCAGTGTTATTAGAAGTGATCCAAACACCAACGTTATGATGGTTATGTGCAACCCCAATGTGTATGCCAATGACGACCCTTTTACGAATAGTCTTGCATATGTTATTGCAGAATTAGAGACTGTCACACCCAACCGCCAAGGTTATGATTTGCGCAACGTTTCTCCTTACCCCACTTCCCTTGCCTACGGTCATGCTTCTTGTAACCAAAATCTTGCGGCTTCAGATTGCACCCTCTGTCTCGTTGCAGCTAAAACCACCATGTCTTCTTATTGTAACAACCGGATTGGGGCTCGGTCTGTCCTCACTGATTGTTTGATTAGGTACGAACAGTACCCGTTTGATGATTGAATTCGTATCCCTCGGTTAAAAGGGTTTATGATAAGCGTGTTATCAAAACCAAGTTTGTTTTACCAATCTCACCTACATTAATCTTTTCATCTTTCCATCCGCTTATTGACACAAAAACTTGTTATCTGGAAGCACTTAGCAGATCATTTCATATAGCAGCAAGGTCTATATTCACTTTAATAATAACAGTGTTCCTTTACTCTTCATATAAGTTCTTGAATCATTTGTGATTGTTACTGATATTGTGATGTATAACATGCACATATATATGATGTGGTGTAATGAGTCTCTCGTAAAGAACATATAACACCGAAACGAAGAATGTTCAGAGTGGCATATCATTGCTATCATATCTTTCTCATGGTACCCAGTATTATTTAGAATTGATGCGATTGTTGAGGTACCGGATAGGCCATTGCAGAAACTAATTTATGCACTCCAAAAATTGCTACAAGAGTGTCGGCTAAAAATAGAGGTTGACGTAAATCCACACTCTTACTTGAACCACGCCTCTAGGTCACTCAAGGGTTTATAAGGGTCGCTAAAACCACTTTTTGCGAAGAAAGTGCTTGAACTTAGCAAAAAAGGTGTGGATCTACTCCCAACAAAAATACTGTAAATAGCACATTTCTCCCTACCTGTACCTTGCCGGCAAAAGTTTTTACAAAATGTCCATAAGGTGGGAAAAGAGAAAAACATCATTGTTCCTCCTATATATTATAAAATTCATGCAAGACAGATCGAGAAGAGGTGCTAAAAGCCATTTACTAAACAAATTTTGTTGGAATGATAAGAAGAATAGAGTGCCTCAAGCAAATATTTGGGGGCAAACATTCCGAACTCAGTAGTATAACAACGCAAGTGAGAATGGCAATGACATTCCAGCCTTTGCTCAGCCGCATATACAAAGTACAGGAGCCAATGTCAATGACATTCCAGGAAAATTACATAGTGGAGTACTTCTTTTCCCTACTTTCTTTTCATACTAACGAAAGCCTCTGTGTTTGTATGTGTGTGTGGGTGTTTGCCTCTCCTGCCAACCATCAAAAACATAAAAAAAAAAATGAGGAATTGTAAATTTTGCAATATCAGAACCATGGCAATGGAGAAAAAAATATTCACAGACAGGAGAGGCTGTTAGATAACTGGCTTCAGCAATTTTTTCCTTGAAAGGGTGCCTTCAATCGCCAGGTTTGGCATAATCATCTTGAGCCAATCTAGTTTTAGTCTGATCTCTATCGGTCTTATGTAATTATTCTGACAAGTTAAAACACATTCATAAGCTGTTAGTGTTTTCCAAAATATAGTGTCAAGTTTGGTTCATTTTCTATGTCAAAATAATGAAAGGAATGTGAAGAGGGAAAGTGAGAGGAATCTCACATAGAAGAAAGGAAATAGAAAAGTAAGTGGGTTTATAACAAAAAACTTCACTTACTTTAATACTTATGTGGGATGCTAAGGTGTATGCATGTGCACTGAGTATAGTGCGAAGCACCATACGAGAAACGATCGCGCGTGCGCGTGGCAATGGGCTGTGAGGCGCTTTGATGGCGCACTTTGCATGTGCGCATCGTCGCGAGACGCGATTAGACGCCTTTAAGTTTTCGTGACAAAAAGTGCAACGAGTCGGATCCGACGCGCATCGTCGAAAGACGCGATTAGACGCCTTTAAGTTTTTGTAACGAAAACTAGGCCGCCGGTGCAACGAGTCGGATCTGACAGTCAGCAACTGGGTGGTTACACTTGCACCGTTTCGGGTTATACCCGAACGGTTGCACCTGTTGGACAGCTGGGTGGTTCCAGTTCAGGACAGACCCAACTGTTGGAAGCTGGTTAGTTACCAGCTCAGATCTAGACTGTTAATCTTAACGGTTTATGATCCAACGGTCCAAATTGCTTGGGTGCATGATGAAAGGGTGTAACCTTTGATTAGCAACTACTAGTACTTTATAAATAGAGCACAATGGTCAGATTTTCAGACCTAATAATAATAAGCCTCTACTCTCTTCTCATTTTTCCTTTATGCAGATCTTTTACAATAAGAAAATTCTGTAGAATTTCTTATTTATAAAACCATTATCTAGATTTTCATACACTCTTCTGTGGGGTGAATATCGTGTGTGCAAACCCTATTCATTAGTGCGCTTCATTGTATCTTAGAGAGTATTTGCCTGCAATCCGCTGCACAACATTTTAGGTGGGGGCAAATATAAACTTAAAGAAAGCGCTATACAACGTGCCCCGAAGCCATTTTTCATTCAGTCACAAAGCCATACCTATATCTCAATTTTCCAACATAAACTAATTGTCATCAGCTGTCATCGACTTTAATATAGTCGATCAAAAAGCCATGTGAAATTGCCGGATTATCACTGATTCGCCCCATGCGCTGAGAAAGCTTGTACAGAGTATCATGGAGATGAAGAAGTGCAGGGATAAGTTGTTGAATCTTGATAATCCCACATCTGCATTCCATGAAAGTAGAGCCGAGCAGAGTTATGTCACCTCTACTGTCAGGAGGGTCAGAGAATGGTGGAGGACTAGCTACTGTAAGCTTCTTGTTCCTACTGAGGAGATGGTTGAAAAGGTGGAAGTCTTAGCAAAAGAGGTGGAAGAAAGAATGCTGGATTTCAAACTAACTAGCTAGTCAATTTTGAGCTGCAAGCCCTCTTTGGTGCTGCATATATTTTGGCCTGATAGAAGATCTCATATGTAAAACAATTCACACAAGAAAAACCACTTTCCCTGCCAACGAAAGAAGTGAAGAACAATAATTAGGCTACAAACATATGATCGGAATTACATAATTGCCTGAGTAAGGAAATCGTCTATGGCTAATGGCTATGCAATCTACTGCATTTTGCTACGAAGAAAATAACCGAATCTTTCATGATAAAAGCTGACCTACTGCTATGCTGCTTCAAGAGAATAAATTTATGTTGATAGCTGAAGTCCTTTAATGGAGTAACTATCCAACAAGTATCAGCAGTTAGCAACTGTGTAAGGTATGGGGCAACCGAGTTGAAAGCAGTAAATCCTGCTTTGATGAACTTGTTATACCACTTCTGTTCTTAGATTGCTTTACCTAAAAAATAAGAACACATACTGTGGGTTAATGTACCATGCTAGTCATGGTCAGACCAGTCCCATATTGTCTTTCCTGGCGAAAGATGAATATATTTTGAAACGTTTTTCCTTCTTGTTTTCAAACTTGTGCGATGGTGAGAATAACAAGAATAAACCTCTTCCATCCATCCAAATTCATTGGCAAGGGAGATGCATGGGAGTGGCTGTTGCGTTTTGTAATATGGGCATGTGACATACCAGTTATCAGGTTCCACACCATATTAAATATCCTCCGTTTGTAGTGTTCTCGTAAAACATGCAGTCCAACAATCATTCTGTGATACAACTTTACCACCTGAAGAGATGTTACTAATTTATCCAATTCTACCATTTGCATACAAAAACTGTTACAGACATCACATTCCATTAGATCTTCCAGGAGTACATCAATAGAGATTGATTGGAATTTTCCTGACAACTACTTGCATCAGTCCTGAATTCTCTCCCTTGTTTGTTACCTTGACTGAAATCAAATAAAAACAAGGCTATCCAAAGTAGCCGAACAACCAGCATAAAGACAGTCAACTATAGTAATAAGACAGGCAAGAAGGACAAAGATTGGATTAGTGTGAACACTGGTAATAGATAGTGGACCTATTCACAACAAATATATTGAGTCATAACTGTCCTGAGTGGAAAGCAAGAAGAAGAGAAGAGTCTCACTGAAGAATGGGTCTTCTCCAGAAGATGACAGTCATTTTGCCTGCATTCATTATTGCATTTCTGGTCACACTCACTGTTGTTAGAAGTGATCCAAACACCAACATTATGATGGTTATGTGCAGCACTGGTGTGTATGCCAATGAAGACACTTTTACAAATAGTCTTGCATATGTTATTGCAGAAATAGAGACTGTCACGCCCAACCGCCAAGGTTATGCTTTGCGCAACGTTTCTCCTTACCCCACTTCCCTGCCTACGGTCATGCTTCTTGTAGCAAAAATCTTGCAGCTTTAGATTGCACCCTCTGTCTTGTTGCAGCTAAAACCACCATGTCTTCTTATTGTAACAACCGGATAGGGGCTCGGTCTGTCCTCACTGATTGTTTGATTAGGTACGAACAGTACCCATTCAATGATTAAATTTGTATCCCTCGGTTAAAAGGCCTACCAACCTCACCTACATTAGTCTTTTCATCTTTCTGTTCATTTATTGTATAACAAAAACTTGTTATCTGGAAGCAGTATATCAGATCAATTAAGCTAGCAGCAAGGTCTGTATTCATGTTGTGAAGATGATAACAGTGTTCCTTTTCTCTTAATATAAGTTCTTGAATCATTTGTGATTGTCACTGATAAAGAGATCTATAGCATGCACATATATATGATGTGTAGTAATGAGTCTCTAGTAAAGAACACAAACCACAGAGACGCATATCTTTGCTATCATATGCTTCTTGGGGTGAAAAAGTCCATGAATCTGCATCACATTAAAGGATAAACTAAGCAATGCCCCAAATGAGATTGAACCTTATATTCTACAGGTCAGTCATACCTGCTGACAGGTGATTTTCATTTTTTTGGTAATAAGTTCACACCGCACACCTTTCTGATCAAATATACTCAATTTTGAACATGAAAACAATACTTTGATTTTGTGTTCTATAGTTGCATGATCAGTTTTATCTAGAGCTGATGCAACTGTTGAGGTACCGGATAGGCCGCTGCAGATATTAATTTATGCACCCCAAAAATTGCTACAAGTGTCGTCTAAAAATTTTGGGTGAGGTAGATCAACACTAGTTACTTGAACCACACGTCTTGGTCACTCAAGGGTTCATAAGGGTCACTAAAACCACTTTTTGCAACAAAAGTGCTTGATTTTAGCCAAAAAGGTGTGGATCTACTCCCACCAAAGTAAGCAGTAAATAGCACCTTGCTCCCTACCGTACTTAGCTGGCAAATTTTGTAGAATGTCCCTAAGGTGGTAAAAGAAGAACATCATTCTCTCGTCTATTTTATAAGGCAAGACAAAGAAGAAGTGCTAAAAAGCCTTTTCTTAAACAACTCGTGTTGTGATGATAAGAAGAATAGAGTGCCTCAAGCATATATTTGCGGGCAAACACCGCCAACTCAGTTGTAGTTAAAAATATCCTCCAATGGGGCTAACAACACAAGTCAGAATGGCAATGACGTTCCAGCCTCTACTGGGTGCATATAAGAACAGGAGCCAATGTCAATGACATTCTCACATTCCAGGAAAATTACATAGTGGAGCACTTCTTTTCCCTACTTCATACTGAATACAACGAAAGCCTGCCTCTCTGTGTGTTTTGTGTGTGTGTGTGTGTGTGTGTCTCCTGTATCTCCTGCCAACTAGAAAAACATCAAAAAAGAGGAAGTGAAAAATGGCAGCATCAGTAAGTATCGACAATTTACAGCAACGAGCTCCAGCGCCAGGCCTCGTATTCAGGTCTCTGCTCCGCTCAAATAACAGCACTCCAGGCTCTTCCATAAACCAATTCCTGGCATAACTTTCTGACCAAATACAAGAAGTTTGCTCAACGCAAATATGCACGGCTAAGCCATGCTTGGTAAAGTTGGTAACCACAAAACCACAGAGCAGATAACCCTTGCCAGACTGCCGCCTAGGGCAATGCCGCCTTCTTTCACCTGCTTTGAAGAAACAATCTGTTACTTTCATGGACATGAACACGCCGTGTACGTTGAGTTCTTTACCATGCGAGTCCCTTTGTCAGGAAGTAATACTACTTTGTAAAGTCCAATCACAATGGAGCAGGCGAGAGTTGTGTTAGATTTACTGCCCAAGCATGACGTCGTCTCAGGAAGAGTGCATAAAGAAGCTCGTTCCATGAGTCAGGGACACCGGGCAGGCACCAGTGGCTGCAGTCCTGCCGATGAAGAGAAGCTGGCCCAGACTTGGACCCTAAGTAGTATACAGACGCGTGGCCATCTTTTCTCCGTGACGACATATATGTCACATTTAATAAATCTAATTTCCTCGTTCGAGAGTTATCCGAGCGTTTAGACAACACTTCAAGTACAATTTTTAACCAAACCGACGTTTCAGATGAAGCCGTCGATGAACCCAAGTCAGGTAATGTCTCCAGGTGACAGCTACCTCCAGTTTTCCAGTCGCCACCTCTGTTAAATCAAGTGATTTTGTTAATAACGAAATGAGTAGCATATCTAGTTCCGTTCACAAATAAAGAAAGAAAAATTCCATTTTCATCAAACATACAACTTTGGTGACACATGCTAAGGCGTCTACTGGATAACCTAGATAGTGATAGGCGAGACGAGTTCTTTTTTATAGTAATTGGAGAGGTTAAGTTATCATTTTCAAGCTTCGATATTGTGAAGAACCGTTAGTTGAGAAAATAAAGGAAGTGTTGAGCTCAAGGAACAGGCATCAATAGAACTTACACAACATGTATACCGTACACGTGTCAAGTAAAGATAGTGGCATTATGGTGACGAAAGTGAAGTGAGTCAGAAGGAAAGCATACCCAATAAGAAACTCGAACCGTACTTGACGCAAAAGACAGTAAAGTAAAGCCTAGTATAAGGACAGTAGTGATTATAGTATCCCTAGATCAGCAACAACATCTATATGCATAAGAAACTATGAAATTGAGTACAAATTTTCGTTTTCAATTTAATACGTTCCTTCTGCCCTAACTTTCGACAACCTAAACGCCCCACAGCAGTCCTAGACTGGGAAAGAGTTCAAACATGGCAGACATTTTGTGTGTGAAGTCACAAGCATAAACATCTAGGGAAGAATAAGTACTTAAATAACTTCTAGGCAGTAGAAGAACTGGACTTGTTGATTACCGAAATTGGTACAAAGCTTGGAGGAGGGTAAATCGTTATTGTCACCTGCTAAATCTTGTACCATAAGCTCTCTGGTTCATCTTCACTGGCACTTGAAATGATTAAACACACAGACATGTACTATACTATTTGCAAATCCTGCTTACGGTTTCTCTCCTTTAATGAAAACTGGGTTTGCTTTATAATTCTCCTAACTGTTCATATAGTTCTTCTATATTCTTTTCGCTAGAGAGATACAAAAAGGCCTCTGTCCATGACAATATTGAAGAAAGATAGTGCAGATAAATGCAGCAACACTATTTAAGCAAATGCCAATACCTAAAAATTTAGAGTATTCACCCCCCCCCCCCCCACCCCCGCGACAAGAATAAGATGGTATGAGAGGTAAGTCATTTAAGTATTCCCTATATGTGGTTTTAAGTGAGACGAAATGCTATGGATAAGGAAGAACACAAATGTGGAAAAATAATCAAGATTAAGTTGAATAACACCAAGATTAATATATAGAAGCAAGACAAACCTGAAGTGCACGGGAGAATAACTTCGAAAAAGGACCTGAGTCTTGTGCATATTTACTTCATTTTCAATCCAATCCATCAGAGTCTCAATCGACCTCTGATATGCGCTCTCTATGCTCATCTCCATCTTTAGCTCTTCTCCTTCTTGGAAGTAGCATCCCCTAAGAAGTAATATGATTCCAGAGGTTAGACACAACACAAGTTAGTCTAGATTCTTTAACGGCTTCCTAGATCCTAACACTGTCAAAATGTAAAAAAATGCTAAGACACTGTAAAAAGCACCTCCGCTGGCCATGTACACATATTCCTTTGACCTCACATACTTTATTACCTTTTAACAGTAAAAATATTGTAAAAGCTAAAGGTTGTATCTAAGGATAGTGACCACGAATACAAGCCGGTGTGACTAGCAAACCGGAATTAGGTCCGTTTAGTTTCTGAATTTTTGGTTTTGTGGTTTTGTAAAAGTTAATGGTGGTTTTGCTTTATAAGACACGTTAGTGCACTTCTTTCTATACATTGATCAAGAGTGGTTTCTTTCTACACTAACACTTGGTCACTTGCAAAAGTATAGCACATTCTAAATCCAAAAATTTTGAATAACATCATCATGGCCTTTATGTCCTACCGAAAAAGAAAAAAGTAAGCCAAAGAGGCATTCGCTTTCATATACTGTCCCTAAAATTTATGTATCAACAAACAAAATTACAACTATTTCTACCTTCAATTATATATTTCAATTCAGTTCTCCCTCATCATTTATTCAGCTACTTCCATGTCCTTAGAATTGCATTTTCACTAAAAGTTCAGTTTCTGGTACTTCATCTTTCATACTCCTCCACGCAAGGATCCTCATACAAGCTATACTCCTATACTTGACCTTATGTAACACACAAGTGTGTCCCAAATGATCTGTATATTTTAATCTAGAAGTAATAATAGATTCTTCATTTGAAAGCTTCCACTCGTTTCTACTAATCGCAAACTACAAAAAAGCTATCAAAAAGAAAATGAGAATGCGGGAGTATGTTTTCTCTTCTCCACTTTCCTGGATATAGGATCAAACTTCTTTCCTGGACCCAGGGAGGTAGCTCCCACAGCTACATATCCATTTTCAACTTGCAAGGCCTATAACCGATATAGCTAGAAAACTCTCTGATGTCTTCAAACTTTTCACCATTCCCGAATCTGTTTATGATCAAGCTATCTCGTACCAATGTATTCATGTGCAAATATTCAACCCCCCACTCCCTGGAAACCAGACCATAAGACAAGGGACACATGAACCATATGCAACACTACACTCGGCATAAGGTAAAAAGAACATATTCAAGCTCTATTTCTACTGAGAGAAAACAAGATCAGATCTTTGGATTTTTGTATAATGATGCACGATTCATCCTGTCTATAACATCCAAACTTTCTGGGGACAATTGGCATTGGAAAAAAATAAAACTTACACTCTGATGGTCTTCTCGTAATTCCACCAGTGCCCGCTGTTGAATACCAGCACATCTGCACCTATCCAGTGGCGGGAGATCCAATCCATATGATCCAGCTTCAAAATGGTCTTCACCTTTTCCGGATATCCAGCAGGAGCCCGGCTCATCATCACAAGAAACGGAGATCTGTAATACTCCACAGTGCAGTTGTAATCCCTAAACTTGAACACCAAGAATCCCATGTGCTTCGTGATTGGGTTTCCATTCATTTCATATATTGAAGTCTTATCTGGAATCACAGACGCGAGCATGCAGAGAAGGGACTCCCATTGGTTTCTTCCAACTGAGTCGCCAACGAATACAACCCGGCTGTTGCGCAGGCTTTCCAGCATACTCTTTGCATCAAATCTGCCTCCAAAGCAATGGGGGGAAATAGATAAGAGGTTTAATTTCTTGTTGCTTCCTCAAAAATGTTCTTTCAACCCCCCACCCCCCTCTTTCAGATTCCAGAATATTCAAGATCCAACAATAAAGGCCATTAAAGGTAGAGGAGTTCCATTAATGCATCAACGGGTCTGACAAAGTAAATGCAACATGAGTGCAAATCAAATTCCAGGCTGAATCATAACCCAAATGAAACTAGATAGGAAGTTGACATGTAGGGTGGAAAGCTTGGAAATATGTATCTAGATAAGAAGAAGGGAGATAATTCGTTTTGTCTTTGGTAGCTCATGGAAAAGAATGACAAAAAACGTTCATAGAACTAATGAGAGGCTAAAGCAGTATAGCATCAAAATTTGCACTACTTTCCACTTGAGGGTTATCACATATAGCTGAATGGCCTTGACAAAATTTATCTTAAAATCAAAAAAAGTTTGTTAACCTGTGGTGCAAATCTGTGGTAAAAGAGCCTAGCTACCCGCTCAACTTGAGTCCAAAAGCGACCCAAAGCCAAACCAGTCTCCCGAGTTTCTCCCTTTTGCCTAACCTAGCTCAACTAATATATTTTGGAAAAAATAGGATTATTGTGAAGCTTACTCTCCACAAATTATAAAGAGAAACCTTTGTTCAAACAGCTGAACATCAAAGATTAAAAATCATAGAAATTGATTCAGTATAGTATTGGCTAAACTTATCAGCTTAATCTCAAGGAGAACTATTTCCATGTGTTGAGCCAACCCGAGCCAAGCCACGAGACATTTTTACGAGTCGAGCTTAAGCAACCAAAACTCATTTCAAGCTTACTATCACGACCCGAGCATGGGAAGCCTAGTACTCGGGTCAGCCCTAAATAGAGCAACCAATTGTAAAAATCACAAAGGCTGTGAACAGCTGATATTAATATCAATGGCACAGCAGATAAATGTATTACGGACAACAAAAGAAAGACGGCAATCAAAAGGTAACACAAAGATACAATTAAGCAGAGTGGTAGCCACAACTTGTGATCAAATAATTGGGTACAACAAAACCTACATGAAGCATGTTTTCTAAAACCATACATAAGAAACTATTGTTGACAGCATGATAAGAGGAGGAGATCCAAAATTTCCATACTATAAACAAAAATAGGTACCTATATTAGTCAGAAACATCCATGTACATCAAATTCAAATTTAATCGTCACTAAAGTGCGTAGAAACATACCACACCCTATTGTCTGTGAGTGTATCTTTTTCTTTTCCATTCTTTTGTACATTCATGGACACAAGTTTTTGTAGATAGAGGGAGCACAAAACCTGGGCAAATTGCAATCTTTGGGCTGCCAACGCCATTTGGTGTAGAATTTATCATGCCTTCCATTCTCAGAACATCTAAAGCCGTCATCCAAGAACAAGCAATCTCTGGACTGATACAGTGGATAACTCTCATCCCAAACCCAATTACCATCAAATATGTCACACTCAACCCCAACACCATCAAGCAACCCCGCCCTTTTGGCCCCACCTCCACCTGATGATAACCAATTAAACCCAAGCCAGTTTATAAACCCCGACTGCCCCCTAGCGCTTAGCCCTCGGCTCACAGCTCTATAATCCAACAAAAAGAGAAAAAATATAAAACCGATACTTAGACAGAAACAGCCTACAACTCCTGGTAAGGGTTCAGATGGCTTCAAGCGCTTGAATTTCTTCAAGAAATCCAAGTGGGTCATTTTCTTGAAGCCTTTGGAAGGTAGGTTTCAATCAAATTCTGTTAAAGATAAATGGGTGGGTATTATACAGGAGAGAAGAGAAAAGGTCAAGAAGGGGAAGTGGGTCATGGTATCCAACTGTGTCAAAGACGAGTTCAAATTCAACTTTAAACACCATGAAAGGACAACTTGGATGATGGGAAGGTGAGGTCTGAAACAAGGACAAAGCGGTCTTGTACCCAGAAAGAATGGATGATGAGAAGGCGGTGTTTTTCAATTCGTGGTCTATAAGGCCTCCATGGTCGTCGTGGGTATAGTGGGGGAAGACCGTGGAGAATTGGAGACATGTCAACGGACACAGCGGGTAAACGTTAAAAGTGTGAAAGGATTCGAAAGGCATGCTTGTGATTTTTTCTCTTCTTTTGGTGTTATTAATCTTCTCTAACCAATTGGCTTTGGAGAGGCTATAGGTGCAAAAGAAGAACAGAACGATCTCAGGGAACTTGTCACCCTGTTTGTTTTACTCCAATTACTTTGAACCTTAAAAACTAAATATAGAAACAATATTCAGATTTGGAGAATGAAAGATGGATCAGATTAAGAGTGAAAAATGGCTCGAAGTAGACCCAAGCTGATAGGCATGTGCAATTGTACATCATCTAGATATTGTGACTCATTAGAATAGTAGCGAATACGAGGTTGATGCCTTGATTTTTTCTTTTTTTTTTTTAATCTTTTGATTATTTTTATTGTCAAATTATTTTATTTTTTTTATTATAAATCAACTGGTTATATGGACGAATAGACAATGTAAGAAGTGACTTGACGAGATCTATTTTCATTGAAAGTATTGTTATTTTAAAAAAGTAATAAGGCCCCACACAATCTCAAAGAATATTGTGTGAAGGTTACGAATCAAATTGAGAGTTGTTCTGATCTTTGGGTAATAACAAACATATGGAGTACCATTTTGTGTTAAGTGGGATTGATGTGTGTCACTAACGACGTACTAATCTTTTTTTCGGTAGAGGTTCTTTAAAAATAAAGTCATTGTTATTTTCGTCATTCTCGGATTTCAAGTTGGCTTGACTATCTTTTCTATGTTTTAACATTTTTTTTGGTTATTTTTAAAAATTATTTTATTGCCAAAAAATAAATGTTATTTTAAATTAACTGCACATACTATATACCAAAGTGCAAAATAACCACACAAAAGTAAAGGCCACAGAGTCTCAGAGAATATTGTCTGAAGGCCACAAATCAAAATGAAGATTGTGCTAATCTTTGGGGAATAATATAAACAAGTCAACTAAGAAGTTGCAACGTTTACATCATGATGGAGTGTTCATGTCTAAATTATTTGACCTTTCAAATGATAATGTATCTGGAAGAGGGATATTCTCCAAGTTTTCTCAACTCTATCAGCAGTTTTCTATGTCCACTCTCTGGCCTGTAGTTGGGTCAAACCAACCATAAAAACTAAATTCTCATTAGAGATCCTCATGAAACAGCTATTCCACCCAAACCTGAATTTGATATCGTCATTGACCAAAACGATGATGAATCACTTCTCCACCGAAATGCTAATCATGATGAGACCTTCCACTCCAAGAACGTGCCCAGGTTGTACGCAGACCAGAACAAACATGGCATCAACGTGAATATATTAAAAAGGAGTAGCCCTCCTAAGGCCTCCATTTGGTAAATCTTCCCGGTCGTAACCAAATGTGTGCCACGCGATCGTTGTTGTAGCTGTTGCGTTGAAAATTTCCTTCCTTTCCGGGAATTTGAGGTATCGCTTCAGGAACGAATAGTTTTCCGTACTATAGAATGCCGAGGCAAGATCAGGAGGCATAGAATGATCCTCTTACTGCAGCAGGATCAGGAATCGGGACCAAAACAATGTTGTATAGACTGATAGGACAAAAGAGGCATAAGAAAAACGTGTAACAGAAGTACAAAGGAGCGAGCTAGACATGGATCAAAAACTAGAAACACAGTTCACAGGGATCATCGCTGTTTGCTACCGGATCAAAATTGCATTTTACATGAAGAGAGTACGGACATAGGAAAGGAAATTTGTCCATGAACAAAGCATGTACAAGTAACACCATTCACAATGAACTGACCACCATCCTTTCAGGAAAGATAGTAACAGAACGTGCCTAACGCTGCAATCCCACCTAAGATACAGAGTCTGTCTAGCCTGCTTTCGTTTCTCATCTTCTCCTCCTTTAGCTCACTCTGCACTTTGGAGTACAGTTGACACGACTCTAGGGCCTCACTGTAGTTCTTGCTCCTACGACAGCTCAGTGCTTCCTTAAGGACGAGCAAACTGTTTCTTCCATTCACATGAGCGCCTTCCATGTCTCCTAATTGCATGCTTAGTTCTGTCAATTTGAGTCGTGTCTGGACACCCTCACCTTCGGTGTGGACCACCCGGAACTTCATTATGAGAATGCATTCGACAACTTGACAAGGAAGAATGTCCTTGGCGGGAAGAACTGATCCAAAGCGTATCAAGAAATCCTTGTCCGTAGGCCAGTGCCTTTGCCCTCTAAGAGGACTCCAGCTCGACAGATTAGCAGCCTGCTTTATTTTCCGGTTTACAACAATCCAACTGAGGCGGATTCCATCACGGAGCTCTTGAAAGAGCTTTCCGTCCTTCCTCTCTCTTCCGATGGATGTAATTGGTGGCAAACCATCAGAAACCGAAAGAGTTACTTCATTTGTATCATCATCATCTCTGGCTGAGTAGTTGATAAGATCAATACGAAATGGGCAGTTATAAAACCAACCATCGAAGCCATTTGCGTTAGGAATGCCCCAAATGACTTTTGAACAGATCGTTTTATCCTTGTATCTGATATCCACAATGGAGACAAAGTCTGAGGGTGATATATTTTCCAATTCATCCATGTCTCCGTAATATTCAGCCTCAGTCCATTCTTCGGGATACTCTAGATAGTCCCAACGAAATTCAGGAACTTCCTTGTTTACAATAAGGGGGAAACAATCTGCATAAAACTTCTTAAATCCGCCTATTGATGCTATCAAACTTTTGACATCTTCCCTCTTTGTTGAAGGCCACAAACAAGAACATACGTTTTCCCATAACCTTTCTTCTTTTGAGATGGAGTGAAATGTTGCACAGGAACATGCTGCACTAGCCAAAGTTGCACCATCAAGACGTTTCAGTATGTCATAGAAGAGATCACTACTCAAATTTGCCATACTTTCAACTGGTGCAATCGACATTGCCATAGTCGTTTGATCATCTGAGAACCAGATCATGAGCAAACAATTAATCCAGTGTACATTTATTGACAAAGACCTCCCTTGACATGATCACATACGTTACAAATGGCAGATGATTCGGCAGATATACAGAAACTGACAGCTGCAAAAGAGTGCTTGATACGATCAAACATTTTTACAAGTCACCAAATCCTGGGCTGTCAGTACTTCCACAACATAGAAATAGCCAGAAATTGAACCGGAGAATAATCTTTTCACCTACTTGATGATCAGAGTTTAGATGGATGCATCTGACACAGCTGAATATTTTAGCATATCAGCCTAAAGGCTCTACAATATTCTCAAATAATAAAATAACTGGTAAAACTACAAACTAGAAAGGTACACTTTGCATATTCTTTAGCCAAAGCTTTTTACTACTCCCAAGCAAAATGTTCACTTTCCGAATGAGGTAAGTATTAAATTTAGTTTTCCAATTTTACCCTTCTAGTGTTTCTCCTCATTCTTTTTCTCTCCTTTCATTTATCCTCTCACAGAACACACTTTCTTGCTCGTCCTCTTCCCTTTATATTCCTCTCCAGTCTCCTTCACTGTTTACCCATCTCCATAATCAAGCCGCCTTCTCCTTCTCCTTCTCCTTCTCCAGTCAATTACAGCTATGGTCGAGAGCCATGATTTCATTGCCAATTTGCTCAGATTGCCGTTTTCTCTCCCCCTTTCCTCTTTCCTTCATTGACAAATCGATCTCCATCATACCCACTTACCGAGTCATTCTTTCCCTCTACCCACCAAGGTACCAACATTCCTTCCTTCAACCATCACCATGGCCGCCATCCTTTGACCACTGGTCCACCACCGCTGCCTCCCACCAACCACAGCTGTTGCCTCCCAATAACCACCGCAGCCGCTTTTCTCAACCACCATTGTCATCACGGCCATGACAATGACAACAAACTTAAAGTTTTCTTAGTCTCAGAATCAAGCTTTTAAACTAATTTTGAAAAGTTTTATATGTTGCAGATTTTATCCCATCAAAGCGTTGATCTAAATTCAATTCTGATCTCACCAACAAATGCAATTTGCTTTTAGAATTGATTTACACTCACTCAATGTCGATTTGGGATTTGAGCAAGAACATATGTACATCTGGGTAAAGGGGAACTTTGGAGATGATGGTGATCGTCAGGACTAAGGAGTGGTGGTTTGAGGCGGCCTTGTGGTCAAAGGAAGGTGGCTCCTACCCGATGAGGCAAGCAGCCCACTGCCTAGGCGAGAGATGAGGCCTGCCTAGGCAAAACACCCAAGCGAAGGAGAAAGCGCCTTTGGGCAACAAGGCGGCCTGGGCGAACGACTAGGCGAGATCCAACTGCTTTCCCCCTTCTCTTTATTTTCAACCATACCACTGATCTCTTCAACCACTGTCACCTCCACGGATCTGAGCCTAGAAACGTAACCGGTAACCCATCAAAGCAGATTGCATCACCGACATCCGAACCCATTAGAATTCTTTGATGCCACTAGAAATTTTTCCATTCTTTTAAGGATTTGAGATAACTCCATTTTCATTGATGGATTTTGGGAACTTTTTTTTTTACTGTAATAAATCATTGAAATACATAAATCAGTGGAGGATGCGTACTTAATCTTTCTCCATTAAAGTGGAGAAAATTGAAGTGTCTGCATTTCCAATAGATAGAGAAGACGAAGGTGCATTTAGAGAGAGAAAATGAGGGGTAACATGCATAATAAATAAGGGTAGAATTCGGATTGCCAAAATAAAAAATTGACCAAATCCATAAACTTTGTGCAAGAAAACTGTGAACAATTTATTTGGGCCGGAGGGAGTAGTTAAGTATTTGCCAAACAAACTTATAAAGCTAGTCTCTCATGGATTGGTCATCCATGTTATAATTTTAGATCTACCAGTACCCCATGAACTAAGCTGCCAGCACATACAAGAGGTTAGGTATGTGCATGCATTCAAGCACCATCGTGAGTACTATGAGGACTGAGCTTAATAAACTGCTAATGCATTTGGTTAATCAAGTTAAATTTAGAGATCTGCTGACCTATAATTCAGCTGCCGATATAAGAAACGAGGGATCTATATCCAACTTCAAGTTGGAGTCCATCATATCAGAGTTACAATTAAAAAAATTGAAAACTCAAAATTGGCATTTATAAGTAAAAAAGACTAACATGATACGATCAGCATCTAACACAACCATACACAAGAACTTACGTGTAGGTATTGTACAGTTAAAGCGTGATATGCATACTTGGGTCCTTTCTCTAACAACTTAAGCTTTTAGAGCAGATAGCTAAGAAGCACGGACATGGGTGCGGGTGCGGATACGACACAGGTGAGAATACGCGGATGCGGCATTTTTAAAAATTTTAGGATACGGGTGCGGCGGGGATATTGCATATTTTATAAATATTTTTTTAATTATGTATACTTAGTATTTAATTTTTAAACAAATTAAATCTTAATAATCATAATATAAGTGTTTGATATATGTGAAAAGATATTAATATTCCAACCAATGTAGTGAGTTTTTAAGTTTAATAGGTTCTTTTGTAAATTTTAAAGTTTTCAACCAAATTATCAAGAATTTGTTAAGTTTAATGGGTTATTTTATAAATATTAAAATTGTAAAACTGAACATAATAAAGTTTTTATGTGGTATTACTTCTATTTCTTTGAAATCCTGGGGTTGGTTTATGTAATAACTTAACAATTGGGGTTTTAAATAATATAACAAAATTAATGTCCAAAAGTCAAAAGTCAAAAGATGAGAAGATCAACACATCGACTTCTCTGGAAGCAGGCGCACAGCGCTCGCCGCAGTGGCTCGCCAGTAAGTCGCCTTCTCCTTCTCCTTCTCCTTCTTCTCCTTCTTCTCCCCCAGTGTCTCCTCTCAGATTGCCGGTGGTCGCCGGAGTTCCCGATGGTCGCCGGTGATCGCCGGTAGTGACAGATCTGAGCCGATACGCACCCGATCCGCACCTGGGATTTAAGAAATTAAAAAAAAAAATAGGGGACACGCACCGGTGCCGCATCCGCACCCGACGCGTATCCGGTGCCGGTGCTTCACCCTAAGTGTCGCACCGGCGCTTCATAGGTGGATAATAACTTAACATGATATCAGAGCTCTCATAGCGTAGGGTCTAAAATACAATTTTTCCCACTTGCATTTGATCCCCCTTTACAGTGCAATTTGCAGTCCTTGTTGTGCACTTGGTGTTGGTACACCTTGATTTGTCTCTCACGTGTTATCGGGGGCTTGCACGCGAGGGCAATTCTTAAGCATGATATGCAATGTTGGGTCTATACACGAAGATATGTTACAGGTAAAATACGGTTTCTACTTTTAAAATGGTATACCGTCACTTACAGCTATTCTAGTATCAGTCCAGCTCTGGTAAAATTCCACTTAAAATCATGCAATATCCAAATTAAGGTTAATGCTTTAGTGCCTGAATTACTTGTTATTTGACTCTCCACTAACACTACCTTACTTTAGCTAACAAATTATGGAAAATGAAAAATAGGAGTAGCAGACCAGTCAAGCGCAGATAGCCAGAGGTATGATTTTAAAACTAGCCAATAGGCATAGCACAATTTTCTAGGAGAGTTCTGCAATTAAAATTGCCGCACCAGTTTTGGTAAATTCCTGCAAACAACATTAAGAAGTTTGACAGTGTAGCGTAACAAAACCAATGAAACTGGGGAATAAGTGGAAGTACCTCAAAATTCAATTTTTAGTATGGCAAAAGACGTGCATCAAGCAAAATTGTTCGATCTCAAATGAATAGCAACTTAAGATAAAGCCTGCTAGCCAGTAAAAAGGGATAAAATGTAAGACAATCAAAAACAAAATTGAGCATCAGCGAAAAGCTGGTCTTGGCAGAAAAGGTAATGAATGGACAAACAAAGCGGATTTAAGTTGATCAAGAGTAGAAGAACGACGTAAAGATAATGCAGTAAGAATGACATAAATGGCTTATCAGTGATAAAAAAGCACAGGCGTTGATGGTATTTAAGGGTAAAACTATATAGCACATCCAATTCCATAAAACTTGCTATGAACCAGGTTATATTCTGGGACGATACCACAGGTCCCCACAATCTAAACCCCAGAAATGAACAGAGGTCCCCACACAGTCTAAACCCAGGAAATGCAGAGGTCCCCGAATAATCTAAACCCCGGAAATAACAGATTAGATACAGTGAACATTATCATCGAGTGAGATAGGGACGACTGTAAACACTGTGTGAATTTTTTAAGCTCATGGGTGAACATAATAATTGCATTATAAGAGGCACAGGGGACTTGATGGTATGACACTCCTCCAAATGGCCCATATGACTGCTTGCACATCATTATAGCACAACAACTGTAACACCAGCAATACCCTACCAACATCCTAATCATAGAGCCTAACAACCTATAATCCTCACTTGAGAAAGAACTAATGAAAAGGCCAAATAGGTTAAGGAGAATGACCAATCTGTTTAACGTCTCCTTCAAACAAAGCATACACTAGGGTACACATTTTGTTGATTTTATCACCTCATCCAAGACCATCGGTGTATGCCTAATTACTAGGTCAATATACAATAGAAAACTGTACTTAAACAAGTTCTTTTGCCGGCTAAACTGTAGATCAGAAGCATTGGTGGTGCTGAAACAGTCCAAGTTTCGCTAATGATGCATACTTGATAAATATATCAAATCTAAAATCTGCTAAATTACTATTCAAAGTAGTATTTGTCAACATAACCGCCTACAAATCTTATCTACTTTGACTACATTGGCACTTCCCTACGATGCCAATGATACATTCATGTACTGATTGACAATCAGCAGTGCCTGCATGAATTCATACTACCATGCGAGTGAGAGTACAAATGCTCAAGTTAATAATACTGACCAGACTGACCTCCATGTCTTACATGAATTACGGATGCTTATTAGAAGATTCGCGTAATCCTAATAGCCTTGTGTTCATCCTACCCTCTCACTTTTATTTTGTTACTCTAGTCTCTAGCTACTAGTTGCTTCTGGTTGATTTCTTTCTTTCATACTTCTTGGGATGGGGTGCCTCCTAAATTTCTTATCAGGTTTGATGCTCGAGCCCCTCCCTCCCTCTCGCGTTAAGAATCCCTTGCTTATCAGGCTTTTGTCTCATGCTAATGCAGTTGTAAAATTACTCATGCATGAAGAAGTCCATATGCCTTGATCACCCTTTCTCTAAAAAGTAGTAACTTTCTTCAATCTCGACCGTTCTCCTTATGGTTAGGGGGGTGTGGGGCAACTTCTCTAATATCCAATTTTAATATTTCAAGGAAACTGATGGATAACGTTAACATCAGGCTATGAAGCTTTGAACTAAAATATAGTTCTGCCACTGGAACAATTACTATTCATGTCTTATTCCTGGTGAAGTCATCCCCCGCTTAGTGAGAGGCAGGACCTAAGGAAGTTCGAATCAGACAAGCAGCATGCAGAATGTCCTCCTAACAGAGCCAGATTATACAAACAATAAATGTTCATGCAAAATCAGTAAAAAGCATTTGAACTCTGCACACAGCTTGAAACAAAATGATGTGTCTTACACCAAACTTGACATTAAAAGAAGAAAGGATGCAGCTACATGCCAAATCTATTTTCTCCACAGTAAGGTATGCCTCAAGAAATTGGTGCTCCAGACATAATTACTCAAGTACGAAACCACAACAAAGTGCATGGAAATAAGGCCTCTTAAATTAAGCACCCAGGTAGATATAATCAAGGCTTTATTTTGGCTATCATAAGCAATTAATTAACTACCGATTTAAACTATAAAACCCAAATCAAATATAAAGAACCAAGCACCTACCCCACCATATGTAGAGAAAAAAAAACACAGGAACCCACTGAACAAGATATAGAAAGAAGGGAAATTTCATGTGCTTAGCCATAAAACTGAAGACCAAATTTTGGCAAGCAAGAATGATTCAACATGCGTAAAGTGCACACAATTCAAGTGTAAAGAGCAAACCCAGAACGCTTATTCAACCCAAGTGACAGAATCGAAGTCCAGAAATCATTAAAATCCTCAGATTTCTTTCTATTAGCCAAAGAATGGTAGAATCTCAAATAACTTGCAAAAAGAAAAATTAAAGATTCACTGTCAATAATCATACCTAAGAATAGAAAGCGGACAAAATTCAACGACAGGTGGGGATGCAGCTCCTTAAATATTTGAGACTTTGATCAACTTGTGGTGTAAAAACAGCGATAAAGGATCTAATCAAACGAGACGGAGAAGAGAGACCCTTTTTTGATCTTCAAGACTCACGGTTTGCAGGTCACTCTCTTGTAAACTTGGAGAGATTATATTATATAGGGACCCCTGAAGGAATTCTTTGGTTAAAAATGGTGAGAAGTTCTGTTTCCATTTCTTGAATAAATATGGCTATGGATAGTTAATTGTACCAACAAACCAACCTTGCCAGGTTAACGTTCCGGAAACAAGCGTATGACTAGAGTTGTCAAACGGGCCGGGCGGCCCGCGGGCTGGCCCGACCCGGCCCGGTTCTGTCCCGGGCTGGCCCGGCCCCGACGATGAACAGTGGCGGCCCCAGCACAGCGGGCCTGGGGCCTGGGCCTGGACCAGGCCGTCCATTGCTGCGAAAAAGCCCGGCCCGGAAACTGGTTTGGCCCGGCCAGAAGTCGGCCCGGGTCTGGCCCGGTCTGCGGCCCGGATCTGGCCCGGGGCTGGCCCGGTCTGCGGCCCGGGTTTGGCCCGGTTTTGGCCCCACTTGTTTGAATTTTTTTGTTTTTCCCCCCTTTCTTCCACCCCTTTTCCAAAATTTCACTTTTACCCCCCCAACAGCAATATAACGGCTAGTTTGGGGGGTATTTTAGTCTAACCTATATTTTTCAACTCCTTTACACTCTTACCCTCCCCAACAACTATAAACGGATAGTTTGTAGGGGTATTTTGGTCTTTTGTGAAGTTTCTAAAATCTATAAATTCACACCATTTCTCTCTAATTTTTCACACCAATCTTCTTACTCTCTCTTACCTAAACATTCTATATTTCTACAAGCTTTGCTACTATTTTCCTCTCCAATTACTACTCTTGCTAATTACTACTAGTATTTACTAATTAGTACTCTTGTTTATTAATTACTAGTCTTGCTAAATTCTTTTTAATTACTAACTCTCTAATATTTGTTACTCGTTCATTCTTTTAATTGTTATTTCTTATTACTACTCTTATACTTGTGTATTTAGTTACTCTTACAAAGTTTAGCTCGAAATATGGCTGGATTATTGAAGAAAATGAGGCGTGCATCGTCATCACGAAAAACATCATCATCATCGCAAGCACCACCACCAGCACAAGCGCCAGCGCCACGGCCATCACAAACACCAATCCAAGCACCAACACAACCATTCGTTCCTGGACGAATGAGTACAGGCTGTATGATAGATACCCAAGCCAATTGGGAGTTCAATCAAAACATTCCAGATTTTGAATACACGCCTGATGAAGACCCCCCGCATTATAGTCAAGGACGCAGCTCGGTTGGCGAAGCTACTACTCCGTGGCATAATCTCAACCCTATGCCTGGTCATGATGAAGAAGGGCCGAGCAATGCCTCCGGTAATGAGCCAGAAGTCCAAAAGGGGAAAAAAAGAAAGCCGAGTGTTGGAATCATTTCGATGTAGTTATGGTGGACGGCATCCGAAAAGCTCGATGTAAGTACTGCGCTAAATTATTTTCGTCTGGTAGTGGTAATGGACATCTTAACAGGCATTACCCTCTGTGTGCACCTCGACAAGGCCACGTCGAACCTACCCAAACGCAGTTATCTTTTGACGGTAAGTTATTTGTTTATAATCAGCGAGAGCAAAGAGACGGTCTCGCTGAATTTGTTATTCATGATGAACAAGCCTTTTCTTTTGCCGATAATCCTAAGCACTCTAGATATATGAACACATACGTTCAACCTTTGTACAAAAAGGTTCATAGAAACACAACTAGATCCGATGCACTCCGACAGTACAATGCTGCTAAAGCACGCCTTATCGATTATTTCGATAAATTTGAAGGTAAAGTTAGTCTTACTTCTGATATTTGGCAATCTCCTTATACTTTTGTTAGTTATTCTTGTGTGACCGCTCATTGGATTGATGTAGATTGGGTTATGCACAAGAGAATCATCGCTTTCGAGCACTTCCCTTATCCGCACGATGGAATGAACATTGCTATTCTTATATTAAAAGCATGCACCACATTTAAAATTAAGGATAAGATTATGAGTGTTAGTTTTGATAATGCTTCTAATAATAAAGTTGCTGTTGCAGCTTTAAAGGAGACGCTTCAACCTGTACTTAACGGTGAATTATTTCATGTTCGCTGTGTTTGTCACATTATTAATTTAATTGTTCAAGATGGTTTAGCTGCTGCAGGAGATATTCTTGTCAAAATGAGGGGTATGACAGCGTATGTTAATAGCTCGAGTCCGAGAACACAACAATTTAAAACGTTGTGTGTTCAATATAATATGCCTCGCAGGAGAGCAGTTACAGATGTGGTCCACAGGTGGAACTCTACATACCACATGCTTTTACACATTCTGGCATACCGAGAAGTCTATACGCATTTTCTACTAACCCAGTTCCCAGCCGGCTTGCCAACTCAAGAGGAATGGCAGATGGCCACATACCTAGCTGAATTTTTGGAGGTATTCTACACGTCTACCAATTTATTGTCTGGTACGTACTATCCCACCTCTCCTCTCGCTGTAATAGAAATTCTGAAGATGGCTACAATGTTAACAAAATGGAGATATATAGGACCCTTTAAGGAAATAGTAAAAGTGATGGATCAAAAATTTAATAAATATTGGAGTAAGCTGCCTGCTATTTTTACTGTGGCTACTTGTTTAGATCCTAGGTTAAAGTTGCATGGCGTGAACGCCTCGATACAAGAGATATCGAAATTAATGTGCTACACAGCAGAGGAGACAAGCGCATTCACAGCAAAAGTGAGCAAGAGGTTTGAGGACTTGTTCAACGTCTATCGTAATTCTGCTGACGTGCGCGGGCGAGCTACATCATCATCCACTGTTGAGAGGTATTATGCGCCATACCTTCAGGGCTTTGAACATCTAGTAGCAAGACAACTACCAGGTGAAGGAACTTCTAATTCGGCAGGTTCGTATACTTTTTCCTCTTTTAATGAGATTGGTGTATATGCAAATACTGATCATTATTCTGATTTATCAAGGCAAGAACAGGTTAATTTTAATTTGTTAAATTTTTGGAAACAAAATCAAAACATGTATAAAACTTTATCCCAAATTGCACGGGATGTACTGCCAGAGCAAGCCTCCACGGTTGCTTCAGAGTCGGCATTTTCAGCTAGCGGGAGGGTTTTGGATGACAGGAGGAGTCGTCTTAACCCCGAGTCGCTCGAGCTATGTGTATGTTGGAAGGATTATCTTGATGCGAAATACCGCGAGCAAGATAAACCGATTGATGATAGGAAGAGCAGTGACTCGGATATTGAAGTACTTCTGGATGATTAGGTAATTTGTTTTTATTTTCCTCTTTTGATCCTTTTGGTTGACGTTGCAGATTTCTTGATCTTTGATTGCTGATATTTTGGATAGACATTCATTATTATTTTGATTGTTAGAATTTTAAGAATAAATTTTTTCACAAAATATATTTTTTTTTCCATATATATAAAATAAATTTTTACAAGCAAGATATATATTTTTTCGTATATATAAAAAAATAGGTAACTTCGCCTGTTTGTTTACAAGCAGCCGGTCCCAAGCCCGGATAAAAGGAGGAGGGCCTATGAATACATTTATTATTTTTCTATATAAATTGTTATGTGTTAAGATTTTATTAATAAAGCTCATCAAGAAGAGTATGAAAATGTTTAACATATAATAAAAAATATAATGGCTAACAAATAAATATGTATATACATACATACATATATATGTATATTACTTATAATGAAATAAAAGGATAAAGATTAGGTTCGTTAAATTGTGAATATTGCCTAGAGATGAAATTTAAAATTGAATAACAAGAAGAAAAAAAAAATGGGCCCGGGCCCGGCCCAAGCCCGGCCCTAGCTATTGGGCCTAGGGCCTGGGCCTGGACTGGGCCTAGGTTTGCCTTCGGCAAGCCCGGCCCGGCCCGGCCCGGTTGGCAGCCCCCACTGGCCCGGCCCCACAGCAGGCCCGACGGGCTTGGGCTGGGCCGGCCCAAGCCCGGCCCTTTGACATCTCTACGTATGACCCCCACAGAGGTGTCAATGGGCCGGGCTTGGGCCGGCCCAGCCAAAGCCCAACGGGCTCCAGCAAAAACGGGCCAGCAGGACCTAGTGTCTGGAAAACGGGTCTGGCCTGAAATGTGGATATATGAGCCTAGGCCCAATATTTAAGGCCAGGCCCAAAAAAATAAAAAAAAATTGGTTCCCAACTCCTTGTTATTTATTTGTGTCGATGGCCAACAAGAATATATCAAATTAATTGGTTGAGATTGATACATGTTAATTCCCGATACGATCTTAAGTAATAAGTATAGATTTTGACTAACAGTTTTTTCTCTCTACTTGGTCTCATATACAAAATTTTATTCTATATATATGACTCTCATATGTATATAGGATAGTTATGAGTGAGTATAAAAGAACATATGATATTAATATATTATGTTTGTCAGAAAATAAGAAGTAAGTGAGGTTAGAATTTATGAATGTATGTAAATTATTAACGTCCATATAGAGTTAAATTGAACATAAATGTGTTCATATGCCCTCCTCCTGTCATCTGGGCTTGGAACCGGCTGCTTGTAAACAAATAGGGGAAGTTACCTATTTTTTTATATATACGAAAAAATATCTATCTTACTTATAAAAACTTATTATATATATATAAAGAAAATTTATATTTTGTGAAAAAATTTATTCTTAAAACTTAAGAGAAGGAAAATAAAAAGAAATTACCTAATCATCCGGAAGTACTTCAACATCCGAGTCACTGCTCTTCCTATCATCAATCGGTTTATCTTGCTCGCGGTATTTCGCATCAAGATAATCCTTCCAACATACACATAGCTCGAGCGACTCGGGGTTAAGACGACTCCTCCTGTCATCCAAAACCCTCCCGCTCGCTGAAAATGCCGACTCTGAAGCAACCGTGGAGGCTTGCACTGGCAGTACATCCCGTGCAATTTGGGATAAAGTTTTATACATGTTTTGATTTTGTTTCAAAAAATTTAACAAATTAAAATTAACCTGTTCTTGCATTGATAAATCAGAATAATGATCAGTATTTGAATATACACCAATCTCATTAAAAGAGGAAAAAGTAGACGAACCTGCCGAATTAGAAGTACCTTCACCTGGTAGTTGTCTTGCTACTAGATGTTCAAAGCCCTTAAGGTATGGCGCATAATACCTCTCAGCAGTTGATGATGAAGCTCGCCCGCGCACGTCAGCAGAATTACGATAGAGGTTGAACAGTTCCTCAAATGTCTTGCTCACTTTCGCTGTGAGCTGTGGTTCGGTTGTGTCTGCTACTGGGTAGCACATTAATCTCGATATCTCTTGTATCGAGACGTTCACGCCATGCAACTTTAACCTAGGATCTAAACAAGTAGCCACAGCAAAAACAACAGGCAGTTCACTCCAATATTTATTAAACTTTTTATCCATCACTTTTACTATTTCCTTAAAGGGTCCTATATATCTCCATTTTGTTAACATTGTAGCCATCTTGAGAATTTCTATTACAGCGAGAGGAGAGGTGGGATAGTACGTACCAGACAATAAATTGGTAGACGTGTAAAATACCTTCAAAAATTCAGCTAGGTATGTGGCCATCTGCCATTCCTCTTGAGTTGGCAAGCCGGCTGGGAACAAGGTTAGTAGAAAATGCGTATAGACTTCTCTGTATGCCAGAATGTGTAAAAGCATATGGTATGTAGAGTTCCACCTGTGGACCACATCTGTAACTGCTCTCCTGCGAGGCATATTATATTCAACACACAACGTTTTAAATTGTTGTGTTCTCGGACTCGAACTATTAACATACGCTGTCATACCCCTCATTTTGACAAGAATATCTCCTGCAGCAGCTAAACCATCTTGAACAATTAAATTAATTATATGACAAACACAACGAACATGAAATAATTTACCAGAAAGTACAGGTTTGAGGCTCTCCTCTAAAGCATCAACAGCAGCTGTATTGTTAGAAGCATTATCAAAACTAATACTCATAATCTTATCCTTTAATTTAAACGTGGTACATGCTTTTAATATAATAGTAGCAATGTTCATTCCATCATGCGGAAAAGGAAAGAGCTCGAAAGCGATGATTCTCTTGTGCATAATCCAATCTGCATCAATCCAATGGGCCGTCACACAAGTATAACTAACAAAAGTAAACGGAGATTGCCAAATATCAGAAGTAAGACTAACTTTACCGTTAAAATTATCGAAATAATCGATCAGGCGTGCTTTAGCAGCATTATACTGTCGGAGTGCATCGGATCTAGTTGTGTTTCTATGAACCTTTTTGTACAAAGGTTGAACGTATGTGTTCATATATCTAGAGTGCTTAGCATTATCGGCAAAAGAAAAGGCTTGTTCATCGTGAATAACAAATTCAGCGAGACCGTCTCTTTGCTCTCGCTGATTATAAACAAATAACTTACCGTCAAAAGATAACTGCGTTTGGGTAGGTTCGACGTGGCCTTGTCGAGGTGCACACTGAGGGTAATGCCTGTTAAGATGTCCATTACCACTACCAGACGAAAATAATTTAGCACAGTACTTACATCGAGCTTTTCGGATGCCGTCCACCATAACTTCATCAAATGATTCCAACACTCGACTTTCTTTTTTTTTCTTTTGGACTTCTGGCTCATTACCGGAGGCATTGCTCGGCCCTTCTTCATCATGACCAGGCATAGGGTTAAGATTATGCCACGGAGTAGTAGCTTCGCCAACCGAGCTGCGTCCTTGACTATAATGCGGGGGGTTTTGTGAAGGCGTGTATTCAAGATCTGGAATGTTTTGATTGAACTCCCAATTGGCTTGGGTATCTATCATACAGCCTGTACTCATTCGTCCAGGAACGAATGGTTGTGGTGGTGCTTGGATTGGTGTTTGTGATGACCATGGTGCTGGTGCTTGTGCTGGTGGTGGTGCTTGTGATGATGATGATGTTTTTCGTGATGATGATCCACGCTTCAATTTCTTCAGTAATTCAATCATATTTGACGCTAAACTTTTTTACTAGATTGGAAAGTAAAAATAGTAAGAGTAACTAAATACACAAGTATAAGAGCAGTAATTAGTAATTAGAAATAACAATTAAAAGAATTAAAGAGTAACAAATGAATCACTAAGGATAATTCAAAATTCAAAATTGGAGAGAGTTAGTAATTAAAAAGAATTCAGCAATAGTAATTTAAAATTCACTAATTACTAGACAAAAGAATTAGAAAGTAACAAATTAATAAGAGGAGTAGTTAGTAATTAGAATTTAGCAAGAGTAGTAATTAGTAAAGAAGAGTAATAATTAGCGATAGTATTAATTAGTAAATAAGAGTAATAATTAGCAAGAATAGTAATTGGATAAGGAAATAGTAGTAAAGCTTGTAAAAATGTATAGATAAGAGAGAGTAAGAAGATTGGTGTGAAAAATTAGAGAGAAATGGTGTGAATTTATAGATTTTTGAAACCTCACAAAAGACCAAAATGTCCCTAAAAACTATTTGTTTTATAGTTGTTGGGAAGGGTAAGAGTGTAAAAACCTTTAAAAGAGTTGAAAAAATTAAGTTAAACCAAAATACCCCACAAATTAGTCGTTATATTGCTGTTGGGGGGTAAAAGTGGAATTTTAAAAAATAATGGGGTATATAATCATTGGGGAGAAAAATAAGTTTTGAAAATCGTGGGGCCTGCCAGAACAGGGCCAAATCCTGGCCTAAAACCGGGCCAAACCCGGGCTTTTTTCGGGCCGGGGCCAGAACTGAGCTTTTTCGGGCCAGGCCTGGCCCAAGCTTTTTTCCAGAATTTCTTGGCATGGTCCAAGCCCAGGCCCAAAGCCCAATTTTTTAGGACTGTCACTGTTCACCGAGAGGGTCGAGCCAGCCCGCGGGCTTTTACAATGTATTTATATGCAAAGACGGCTTTTACAATGCAAAGATGGCATATGTATCCCGAAAACAACAATCTACTTGAATTTCAAGTAAACATATATAAACGCGTGAATCAAATATAAAATATTAATTTCAAGTCGTGTTTTTTTGTCAACAAAAAGATTCGCATTTAAATAGAAAGTTTCAATGTATTTATATGCACAAATTAAATGTAAATTATTACATAACATCGCGTGTTTTTTGCTAATAAAAAGAGTTTGCATTCAACCAAAAAGATTCGTTGTATTTAAAAGCATGAACCAAGTATAAAATATTAGTTCGGCATTCTATTTTTTTGTTTATCGAAGGAGTTTGCATTGAGTACTTCAAAAGGTAATTTTCTGCATCTGCATCTGCATCTGCATCTGCATTCGGCTTTGGCTTCGACTTCGACTTCGGCTCCGGCTGGTAAGCATTTTACAATAATATTGGTACATAAATAACTGGATAAGTAACACTACTATTATGGTTTTATTTATTGTCATGTCAAATGTCCATTATTGCAACTAATTGTTGAAACCTATCTATACTGGTTATCATAGGCAAGGACCATCCTTGGCTTCTTGCCTTAGGGCCCAAAACCTGAAAGGTGTAAATGGTCCTTCCAATTTTGTGGAAGATCTTTTCTTAATGCTAGCCTTCCGTGGGAGAACTTTTTGGAATTTATATATGTACTCTAAAACTAAAAGTCTAAAACGAGTGTTGATGTGTGTCCCAGCAGTGCAGTCATCACAGAGTTGAACATGGAAATGAGGATAAGGATAAGGATCTCCCAAAGATCGAACCATTGACCCAATTTATGGGGCTCATTTGAGAAGATCTTTTCTTTTCAGGCATAATAATATCTTCATGTGAATTTATTGCCAACCCGACCACTTCTTTTCCACATGTCCCAAGGGTCAGATGATGAACTTGGACATACCATATGTGAGCTCAAACACCTTATCTTTTTTTTTTTTTGGCGGGGGTTGGGTTGGGGTGGGGGGGGGGGGGGGTAGGTTAGGAGGTTATGGAAATTAATATCAGCGATCTTGAAGTTATCTTCAAGACAAATAACTTACCTGTCTTCAAATTTTATCCAACCAGTCATTTGAATTTCTAAGATTTGTTCACGCTCTAAAAACTCGTACGAGAGATTGTTTTGCAAAGTAATGCCAAAAACTTGAGCACGTCTTCACCTCGATGAGCAAATTTTCTGTTTAAGCTACTGTGTTGTTAGATTCCGATTATAGTTTAAGATGATTAAGGGAACGGAATGATTGGTCTACGGTGCTAAAAACAATGAAAAGAGGGGATAGCTCTTGATGAATATATATATATATATATATATATATATATATATATATATATATATATATATATATATATATATATATATATATATATATATATATGCACAATTAAAAGTGACAGACAATGATTGCTGAAGTTGCCATAGCACATTCCAAGCAAATAAGTAAAGGGCATGCATCGCATTGCTAAATTTTGATAGCTCCAGGCAAAACAAAGTTAATAATAACATAGGCCAAAGTTATCACTTAACACGTATTCTAAGAAGGCCGCTACCTTGTCATTGTCGATCGGGACTCACAACTGGCTCAAATGATAAAGGATCCCGTAATCATGCGTTCTTAATACTCTAAACATCGTTGAGCACAGTTAACTTCACACCCCTTTAGCATCTATTTTTGTTATTTGCAACGAAATTTTGATTTTTAATGCACAAAGAAGAATACGAAAGGTCTTGAATTAGGATGGATAAGACGGGATTTAACGGATTGACCGTCATATGGAAGAAGGAGTCTACTGTATATGCTGATCAACTAAGCTAGAGCTAGTAAAATGTATCTCTTTTATCGTTCAGATCATATAAACTATGACACTGGACCTTGATATGGATGCATGGAGCACTCTTAGTGAGCGAAGATTAAGTTCTTTATTGTAACGCCCTCGAAAATTCGGAGCTCCGCCTCCCCGAACTCCCGGGTTGTTAACCTACTGGATCACATCAAACCTGTCAAATCCTGTTTACTAACACATACTTCCAAAACAGTTAATCCGATATCAACTCAAACTCTGCATATTCAATATTACAAAACTACTCAAACTTGCACCATTAAGATCTAGATTCTTTACAAACTCAAGTTCTTATAGAACAAGTTGACAAAACTGACCCACGCAGGAGTCTCCCTACACAGTAGTGATGGGCTCATCGGGATCTCACACAGACTCTAACTCATTCCCGAACATGCTACATTTGATCATTACTTGCAGAAGGGAGCCAAACGAAGGGTGAGCTTTTGAGAGTCCAGTAAGGTCGTACAAGGACTACAAAAGAAATTCTAACACAACTCCTAAAAAAATCCAACCGACGATGATTTTCAAAACACTTCGAACGATCAAAACTCAATGATTACCCAAAATGATCAAAGTTCATCAGAAATAAATGCCAAAATAAATATTAACAATCAGAACAAAACCCAAAACGATCAATAAAAGATCATTTTCAAGTCATCATTTCCAAAATACAGCAGATTTTTTCGAGGGATTCAACCCAAGCACAAATCATTTCAAATAATACAATAAAGGCTTGTCAGGGGATTTCAACCCAAGTACAAATCCATCTAACTAAATACAATGAATATTTGTCAAGGGCTTTCAACCCAAGCACAAATCATTCTAGCGAATAAAATCAAAAATCAATGTTAATCCTGGCGATTGCAATGCCATTATGGAAAGTTTATATAGTGTACACATGCATGATGTACTAAAATAATTACTAGTCCACTTGGGTACTAGCCTGCGTTTCATACAAGATTCAACCAGCCTTATACCGCCTCCCCACTAAACAAGTACCTAGGTCAACACAGAAATTAACAATATCAATGAACATTAACATAAGCTCATATCCCCGAAATCAATTCGGGTTCTAATAACAGTAATCATATTAACATAAGTCAGCATTTGGAATTTTCAGAATAAATCAGAATTTCAGAAGAAAAATCACAGATAAACAACAAAAACAACTGCGAATAATTATCGAATATAATCAGAAAAATTCGAAAGAATGAATACAGAAAATTATCAAATTTGCTCAGCCTGTAATAACATGCGAGCATCACAAGATTTACAAATAACCGATTCAGGTTCAACATTAGGATTTTCTGGGCCAGAACATGCTGATATCAATACATAACTCAGAGTTCGGCATTAGCCGTAAATATATCAAAGGAGTACTTACGAGTACAAGTAATCAAATAAAGGTTCGGACAAAAGTCCTTACCCAAGGTTCAGATAGAATCCCTTACCTGGATCCGCAGCTAAATTATCCTAACCGGAAGTCTAAAGCTTTAAACGGAATAATCGAATCATTAGAATACAGCCTACAGAACAAGATTTAACTTAATACGAACTCACACATACTCCCAAAATGAACCCCCCTCTCCGGGTATGTAAAATTACCGAAACTCCTCTGGGGTATAAAATTACCAAAATGCCCCTATCGGACTTAAATCACCAAAACGGTCTTTCCGTAAGTAGAATTACTAAAATAAACTTTTCATATGTAAATTTATGCAAAAATACATTTCTTAGGTCAAATTACCAAAATACCCCTTCGGGGCAGCAAATTACCAAAGGGCTAATTACACCTATGTCCCTGAAGTTTGGGGGTAATTACACTCGAGGACACAAAGTTTCAAAATGTAACACTTATGTCCGTTGACAAACGGAACCCTAAAAATTCTAACGGTTTTAACAAAATGACTTTATTACCCCTGACTTTAAAATAAATTACCCACTTAATTTACTGATTATTCTTCCTCTCCCCACACCCAGCACCCATACACACCCCCCGCCCCGCGCCCCCCCCCCCGCCCCCAACCCCATTTCTGTCACTTCTGCATGAACGGAACGGGGTCAAGGACAGCCCCCAATCGCCACACCCCTGCTGCGGGGGAGAAGATAAGAGATGGAGGGGAAGAGCGATGGCGACGTCGCCGGTGGTGGATCTGCTTTGTTCGGCGAATAACAGAAGGGACTGCCGGAGGAGAAGGGGCTGCCAGGGTGAGGGAAGGGGCTGTCGGCGGGGAAGGGGACTGCCGGCGAGTGAAGAGGTTGCCGGGGTGAGGGAAGGGGTTGTCGGCGGGGAAGGGGACTGCCGGCGGGGAGGGAAGAGGCTGCCAGGGTGAGGGAAGGGGCTGTCGGCGGGGAGGGAAGAGGCTGTCGGGGTGAGGGAAGGGGACTGCCGGCGGGGAGGGAAGGGGCTGCCGGCAGGGAGGGAAGGGGCTGCCGGGGTGAGGGAAGGGGCTACCGGCGAGGAAGGGGACTGCCGGCGGGAGGGAAGGGGCTGCCGGGGGTGAGGGATTGGACCTAATTTGCAAATTAGGGTTTCAACAAAACCCTAATTTTGGGTTTTAAAACCCTAATCTTTAATTAAGGCTTGAATTCTTAATTTAAAAAGGGGTAGTATCGTCATTTTAAAAATATGTATTGATGACATCAGCAAAAAAATACACTTTTTGGACGGAACCCTAACGGATGGACACGGCTGATACATTTGAAACATGTTTGGTCACGGAATGTTACATTTTGAAACTTTGTGTCCTCGAGTGTAATTACCCCCAAACCTCAGGGACATAAGTGTAATTAGCCCATTACCAAAATACCCCTGTAACACTTTAATTCTCAAAATAACTTTTCCATTAGTAAAGTTACTAAAATAATCTTAATGTATGTAAATTTACTTCAAAATACCTCTTATAGGTAAAATTACCAAAATACCCCTTCGGGGTGGTAAATTACCAAAACACCCCTGGGGGTTTCAGGCACCGAAAAAATCTCAAAAATATATTAAAATGCTATTTGAAACATCCTGATGTTATTTTTGGCCTAAAAAGTATTTTAGAAATTTTTTGCCCGAAAATCCCGAACCGGTGTCCGGACCGAGCGCTAAATAGCTAGTTTTGCAAAAAAATACCTATCGGCCTCTGAATGGCCCGAAATTTTATATACTGAATCACATCTGTCAAATAGAGTTTTCATAAAAATTTCAGATTAAAATAACTTAATTTACTAGGTTAATTAATTCGATAAATTTCTTTAATCGATACCCCAATTTAGCGACATTTGCGGATCCCGAAAATTCCTAAAACTTTCCAGAGAATAGTTCTCGTAAAATTATTAGGGGTTACTATTGTGAGTTTTTTTCTAAATTTGGCTCTAACTATTTATGAAAATTCGTTGAAAAACTGCCTAATTAATTTCCCACCTTTAGTGACGATTACGGTCACTGTTCAGATTACACACACACACACACTATTACACCTTAGACCACATGCACTTGTCTTCTCCATTTTTCTGCCAAATCACACACTGGTTCGCACACACACAAGAGCTCACACACAACCCCTCCTCGGGCACACTCAAGCTACTCATAATCTCACCCAATTCAATTCTTACATAACAGTAATCCCTCCAAACATAATATCACACATAAATCATTCACCGTCCACCTCCTCCGTATGAAGAACACACACATACGCGCGGTATACCCACATGCTCACTCACAGTGTTAAACACACACACACACACACACACACACAGTCCATAGTACACACCTTTATCTCATACAACCCACTTATAAACATCAATTTTCCCTACAATTGATACCCGAAGCATCCCCTTCTTACGCAGCTCAAAACTTACACAGAAGAACACTAAACACACATACAGTTATAACATCTTCCACTAAATTTAAAACAAGAATTACACTTAAACAAAAAATGATGAAATTAACCTTGGGAATCCTTCCCAATCCCTCCTTTCTTGTTCCCTGATTTTCCTTCCCCTTCATGATCCCTGTCCCCCTTTTTTTCCGTTTCTTCTTCTTCTTGGTTTCTTGCTCTATTTCCCACTTTGTTCTGCTTCTCTTTTCTTCTTTGTTTTTTTTTCTTTCATCCGAACTCTCTCACCTATCCAATCCCATATTAAACCATTTAGTTTGGCTTAGTCACTAAGCTAGTAGGAGGTGGCCAACTTAAATAAAAAGTTTCTAAATTACTTTTATAACATTGCACATATGCCCCCAAACTTTACATAATTTCAAAAAAAGACCCCTAAACTTTCTATAATTACATTTAAGCCCTAAAAATGTTATAATCCTTGTTAATTAAATCAAATGTCACTAAACATACAATATCACTCATATTATTACCTTTCATCACCAAAAAATTTAATTTACAATTATACCCCCAAAGTTTTCTAAAATTACAAAAATGCCCCCAAGATTTCAAAATTTATATTTTTGCCCTAAAACATTTTTAAGCTCCTACACGCTACCAATACCCGAGCATTACTCAAATTTAATATCTGTTTATTTTTTGGGTCATGAATGATTATTTTAAACAACTCCCGAAATTCAGGATATTACATTAATATCTGCCTTTCACGTTGTACAAGATTAAGGGTGTCGAGACCTTGGACTTGGATCCTGGGATCCATATCCCGAAACCTTTATTTTTGGGATAAATTAAGCTCACACCTCTTGGTTTGTTCAGCATACTCAGTAGGGATGACAAAAAGATCCGCAACTGGCGGACTTCCGACCAGCTCCGATCCGATATGGAGCGGGTTATTTTGACTTTGACCGGGTCACGGGGCGGGTACGGTATTTTTTTTCTAAAATCCGCAACGGGTTGGAATCGGGTATGGTATTCTGTCTAACCCGCCCCGGTATCCAACCCTCCCCACGACCCGCACCCTCCCCGGTATACTTACCCTATGCATCATGCAATCTTAACCATCCATTCTATAGTGTATATATATGTTTGTCTCAAGAAACCCTACATTCTACCTTCCCTCTCAATCTCTGCCTCTGCCGACATAGACTTTCTCATTACCACACCGACCGTCGCTACCTCGTCTCTACGTCTCTGCGACTCTGTGGACGGCTCCACAGCCGGTCGTCGCTACCTCATTCTTCTCTCCCTCTCCCCCGCACTGTCTTTGGTCAGCCCCCACAGCCACAAACCAGTGAAACCACCTCTACGGCTCCACCGTTGCCTCCTTCTTCTTCTCTACTTCTTATCCCGAATCCATTTCTGTAACATGATTCTTGTGGTAACATTTCTGTAACATTCTTCTTATCATTTATGTCGACCATCCATCCAAATTCAACGCACTTCGCCTAATTGATTTTTGTGATTAATCTAATTCAACGAACTTTGCCTAACATGATTCTTCTGATTAATCTTGTTTATAATTGATTACTAAATGACGTGGGTATGTAGTTTCATAGTTGAACTTCTCGGTCTTTTTCTGTGATAAAAATAATTGAATTTCTTTGTCTAATTACTCGTAATATCTAATGAAAACTTCATTCCGTTTTCATTCCTGCTTGACTAGAGAAGTCGGGCAATGTATAGTAGGAAGGTGGCTAAAGGAAAGGCTCTAGTGCTGCTGCGACCATCTCTTTCCTTTGTTTAATTTTTCAGAACTGATGAAATTTTTGTTATTTTGTAGACGTCATTTCACGGCGAAGACTTCATTTCACGGTGCTTGGTTAAGGTCTTACAACCTTCATTCTGTAGTTGACTTATTCTTTTGATTCATGTGTACTACTACACCCATTTGATTCTACTGCATGGTGGGATGTTTGCCAGAGACAAAAAAACTGTAGTGAAACTTCCTGAATGGTTTTTTGAATTCTGTAGTGAAACTTCCTATTGCATCGTACTATCTACGTTCTTTTGAAATTCTTATCAGAATGTGGAAGTTTGCTTTTTTTAGATTTTGTTTCTAAATGGTTTTTGAATGGGCATGAACTGGTATGAGTTGTGTTTCTCTGTTTCTTTCTGTGAATTAAGGGAATTGGTTTTTCGTGTAATTGCTCGTACGAGAGTCTTTTTGGAATTGGGATTTTATTGCTTAGTTACTATATGATACCTTTTTGAGATATACAAATGTTATTTATAAAAGCATCCATGTATAATTGCAGGGGACATAGTCTTGTGTAATTTCCTATTATCGACTTAATTCAAGCTTTGTGTAATTTCAGTTATTTCGGTGATCAAGTCGTCTTTGATTTTACTCTCTATCTTTCTTTTGTATCTATTTAATTTATACCTTTTCCTTTTTAATTTTTTTTTCAGGGAACAGTGACTACGTTTGTATTTGGAGTGCGGACTAACTGGACGCTTGCTTTGCAAACTTTTATGTTGATTGCTTTGTTACATTTGTTTTGCAATTAAACTATTTCATATGTGGTGTAATCTATTTGAAAGGTAATTTGGACCGTGGTGTAATTTATTTGAACTGTGTTGTAATCAATTAATTTCTCACTTAGGATTTTTGGACATTAATTTGATATCTGTCTAGTTTATTTTGTATGATACAGTTTTGTGCAAGTTTTGCAATACATGTTCAAAAAGTAGAAAAAAAATTCTGCTAAACCAAGCAGAGCAGTTCAAGGCCGAGCGGGTTGGTGCAGGTTTTGAGTGCTTTAGGGAAGGGCGGGGCGGATAGGGGCGGGTTTTCCAACTACCCTTAAGATCAGATATGGTTTTGTATATAAATGACCCGGTGGCAGGGCGGGACAGGGCGAGGTTCCATGACTAGCTGGGAGCGGGTTTGGATTTCATAAAATCTGCATCCGACCGGCCCCATTGCCATCCCTAATACTCAGATACCTTTCGCATGCAAGAAAATACACCGCACTCCTTCACATTTGAGTCCTGAGTCTCAACTCGCCCCATCCTTGATCTTTCATTAATTTAGTCGTCAAACAAAACTCGACGGCCCGAGAATATCCCCCCATGAACTACCGTCAACTCGCCCCCTCCTTGATCTTTCATTAATTTAGTCGTCAAACAGAACTCGACGGCCCGAGAATATCCCCCCATGAGCTACCGCCCACCAGCAAGGCCATCATCGCCACTACAAATCACCACCACCAACTTGATAGGGTCTTTTTTGGGTTACCAAAAACAAAACATGATGTTGATTATGATGGCATATCTCGGGTAATAGCAGATCTTGGCTGTGGTGTGCCAACGGTTTTGGTTTGTCGGATCAAAACCACGGCAGTGAACCTGCCATCATGATATCAAAACACCCGGTACACCACCTGCTTTCTACGTCCCCGCCAAACCAACGGCCAAACACCAATTGACCCCCCCCCCCCCCCCCACCGCAGTGCTGTGTGTGTCTGCGAGAGCTAGGGAAAGAGAAGAAACTGGACTCACGGTGTTGTGTATGATGGTATAAAGTTCAAAATTAATGATACACCAATAAGCATAAGTCATTTCACCCCAAAAAATTTAACATCACTTCCTGAATACATTCTGTAAAAGCCCAGCTCCAAATCTTGATCAAAAAAGCAAATCCACACGAATTGCTAAAACTAAAAATTTAAAACGGCGGAGGCTTCAAAATCTGGCCAAATCACTGACAGTCGGCGGAGGAATCGCTGCCGTCCGGCTTCGGCTTCTTAGCCGGATCATTGTCGTTGATGATGTCGATGTCATCGGGGTCGCGGGTCGGGTCAGACTTGTTCATGGCTGCTCGAACCTTGTCGAGCCACGGCTTACACGCTATCTCTATGGCGAGATACCCACAACCTAGGGCTCCGATCACCACCACCGCCAATTTCGCCTTTCCCATGAGAATCAAAACCTTCCCTCTTTTTTCCACTGACAAATATGGAGATTCAAATCACCTGCGCGTATTTACGTATGTAGGAAGGCCCAATCTCTGGATTATCGCCCAAGATTTGCACCAAGTCCAATAGCATACACGCCCTCTTCGTTTTTAATTTTAGTACAGCTTTTAGTATATAATAATAATAAAAATAAAGACTAAAGTTGACTGAAATAAATAAATATGTTTAACAAGTCAAATTCGAATAAATGCGATGAGTGAAACCAATAATTGGATATACCAAATCAATCATAAGAGTCGTCAAAAATCAAAAAGAAAAAATTCAGTAAGACTAGAAGAACATGAGATGAGAGAATTATAAATGACATCCTCGCCCTCGAAGAAATAATATCTGTAGCATACAATTTGTTACAAGTAAAAAGGTAAACATCAAGGTTACCGACCAAAATTTAGGGGAAAGTTAGTTTATAATGACAAAACAAACACGGAATTGATAGTCACATTCCAAAACTGAACCAACTCATCGACTAACTGCAAAGGCATCATATATCCTCGTAAAATGGACACGTTACTAGGTATGTTCAAGCTCATTGTAGCCTTTACCGTGCGGCTTCATAATAAGCTGACGGGGTGAACGGGGAAAATGTGAATGGTGTCAATGCAAGTGCCATTGAATCGATTTGTCCAATGTTAGCTTTCATGCACAAACGAAAAGCATCCACCCAAGCCACCAACCACAAAAAGGAAAGAGCATCCAGCGAAGTAAAAGTTTGCTGGAAAGGAATATCAAGACACAGATCCCTATTATGACAACCTTCATGCAAAACCCCGAGTGTGTATTTAGATTCCAACAATAAACTAGAGGGCCCGGGGCAACCAAAAGAAACAGAGATATTTAGCAATTGTAAAGATGAAGCCATAATGAAAGCTCCACCAGGCAGTGACTTCAAGAGTAACACAAAAAACTTCAATTTGTGGAGTCATTGGAAGCACAGTATGAACTACAGTTCAGAATCGTAAGACTAAACTGCTAATGCTTGTATCTAGCAGAAAGTGGATACATATGTCTTGCGGACTGCCAAATCAACCTTGGGCACAAAGATAATAGACCATGTGATTTGAAGAAAATCTGCAAGATGAAGTGATAACTCGCACTAAGAAATAGAGATCATCCATTTGAAGTCCTCCAAGATAAGAACATTACCATATCAACTCTCCCACAACACAAGTGTTTACATAACCAGATGCCACAAAAATTAGAATTAGTGCAACACAATTAACGTCCTCGCCCACGTCCACGCCCACGACCACGGCCTCGGCCACGCCCCATTGGCCTTCCTGCATTGATAAAGATACAATTAAAGAATCACGTAAAACAATGTTCAGCAAACCGTGAAATATAGGGGCCCAAAGGGCGATAAACCACTATCAATATGCATTGATTTAACCAAACATATATCAAGCGTACCAGCAGTTGGCTTCTTGGGCTTGACCCTAGGTGTCTCTTCCACCAATAAAGTCTCGAGATTCAAGCTGTCAGGCAGGATATAGTATCTTATGTTGTTGCCCCTGACACTCAGGTGATCTAGAGTCACAGGATTTTTTCCCTTGAGCGTCAGTTTTACTGTCTTCAAATGTGTGTTCATACTAATATCCACACCTAAAACATGCCACGAAAGTTGCCAGTCAGATAGGTGGTTTACATTTCACATAGAAACAGATTTATAGGTGCAAGCATAAAAAATATTGGGTGATCCAGGACCAATGGTCCCAATTATCTAGAACCATTGGATTTATTGTAAAAAAAACCTGCGTCGCTTAGCCCTTGCTCCTATCACATTAGCCCCACCCCCCACTCCGGATCCAATGGTCCTAAATGATCTTGACCATACAATATTTACTCTAGTAATGGTTGCGTTATTGAATTACCTGCAATTTCTAAACTCTAAACCAAAGCAACCATAGAGCAGAATGCTATTTACTTGCAGACAGACGATTCTATGTATGTTCTATATAACTTATTGGGGTCACTGACCAAGTATGCCCAGCTGACTAACTCAGCACTTAGTCGTATCAGGAATATTAAATATGTGGTAATTCACTTTTCTAAATGTGGGGCGTGATTATTTCGTTGTTGGTACTTCTAGGACTTATCTAATAAGCTCGAGGGTTCATTCTTAAGTTATTGGTGCAGCGTACTCTTTGATCATGTTTCTTTTGGAGTTTCTTCTTCTCCTCTCGACACCTCACTGTTCTCCCTCCTGTAATCTTTTGCCTTGCCGGTACATCTCTATTAGAGGTGCACAAACAATTCACCCGTTTCCAGATTTACAATATTACTATGTCTCTGTCTCAACGGCCTAGAGTAACCATATAGGAAGAGAGTACTTAGGCATTTTACCAAGTCATAAGGTTCTGTGACTAAGATCACTTTCAAGGATATGAAACTTTGGAATGTCTGTGTGGCGGGGAATGCGGAAATTTTCCTCCTTATTCTCGATCTAGTGCATCTCTTCTGTCTTAGGATTCTTCTCATGATACCTTCTTAATCCACCACCGCAAGTTCAAGGTTAATCTTTTTTCTTTTCAAATTACACACTTTCGCTTTCTTCTACTTCAAATTGTTACAATTTCATAATAAACACAATATTTTGATGCCTGTTAATCTGTCATTGCTCCTTTCAAATGATTGTTGGTAACAAGAGTGTAATTCCCCGGGATGTGATTAATCTTCATCTTTTTTATCAAGTATTTTTTTTAAGTGTTTGACGGCAATTCTGAAAGTACCATAAAAAATCCATTAAACATCGACCTCAAGTTCAAAGGTCAAAACTCAAAAGAGGATTCATGCACCATTGATCCGATGCAACCATCAAACAACCAGGATGTTATACTTGGCTAGCAAATCCCAACAGTGATCAACTCTTGTGCAAACAGTCTCATCTATTCTCATGAACTTTTCAATAAACTATAGGGTGCAACTCGTTACTATTCGTGCCTGCAGATCGGTAGCAAAGTAGATCTTTTATCCTGTCGGAACTTTGCATCCCCCACCATATAGAAAGAAGACAGAGGAGAAAGAAGATATAAAGTTATAAACCAAGAATAGACAGAAAGCATTTACAGAAGAATATCATAATCTGCCAAGGTTTCCTCGAGTCCATGATGAAAACAAAAGCAAGAGGCATGTAAAGGGGGGAGGCCGGGGGGGGGGGGGGGGGGGGGGGGTACTATCAAAATAAATTAAGAACATCATATGGAAGCAAAATGCTCTTAAAACCTGTTGCTGGAGTTTCCGATTCACAGCCGCTCTTGCCCACTTTAAGGTCCACATGTTGGACACTCATTAGTCATTACCCAATTACCCATTCAACTTTCACAAGTTCTGTACATAAGAGGACTCACAAACCCACTTCGCCAGAAAATTAAAACAAACTTGACTTCCCTTCTTCTCGGCATACACTTCTCATGCTGCTTTTTCGGGTGCTAAAAGTTCCCAAAAAAAAAAAGCAAAACCTATAAGAATGCCGCATTGATCATGTTTATACGCGGTCTATTCTTAGTTTCAGTTTGTGAGTGACTTAGGTTAAATAATGTGTTTTTGAATAGAAAACAGGAGAAACAAGAGACAATTTTGTTTTTATTTCAGTTATCACTCCTCAAGCTGAGAAAATGGATCAAGGGTAGGGAATGTTGAGTATGATAGAACGCAACATCCCCAAGTCTGAGAAGATATTCACCATAAATCACACATGTAGAGAATGTTGGATATTGTTAGAACACAGCGTCAAACGCCTTTTAAAATGTATTGTAAAAACGTAAAATATCAATTTAATTAGTTATTCAGAAATATTATCAGCTCCTGGAAACACAAATTAGGTTCAGATCCTGGACGCTCGTCTTTGAGGAGCATAGTCATTAGACTCGCACGATTTTCGATTCGAATCACACGATTTAATTTGATTCTCATATAAAAATTTCGGAATCATGACTGAATAGCAGAGTTAATAGATGAATTTGAAAGTAAATCCATCAATCGTAGGGTAAATCGCAACTCCTCTCTTTTTCTCCCTCGCGAGCTTCACTATTACATTTTTTATTATTTTTCCCCTAGAACAAGTACTATTTACATTTTAAATGGGAGCAACCTAACAGTTTGCTTAGTTGCTACTAACTTAAATTTGACAAGTTAAATATTTTGCGGTTTCATATACTTATTTTTTTATGGATAAAATTGGAGGACTTGTTGACACTTGCTCAGGTTTAAACTTCTTTTCGGGCAGAAAGAAACTAAGCATTAGTTATTAGCTTATTTACCTGGTATATGTGCATTAGTTAAAATTCTGGTATAGTACTAATTGTTGGAAAGTTCAAAGGCTTGTTGACTTGTTTGGTAAAGTTACTAAAAGACTTTTTTCTGATGCTATTTGCTTATGTAGGTTTTACCATGTATTTGTCTTACGTAAGACACAAAGAAATCTTATACTATTCATGATTCGATCTGATTCCCGATTAACAGAACTTAATTTCAGATTCAAGAAATCATGGCAACCTCCAAGCCTGGCAAAAAAAAAAAACCCGGACCCGCGGGCCGACCCTTACCTGGCTAGAAAAACCCCGGGTACGGGTATGAATTGTAAAGACCCGCTTCAAACTGACCCGTAATTTTCGGGTAAATGCGGGTAGGCTACGGGTTACCCGGATTTCAGTGCATATATAATGACATTTTCTTTCTTTACACTAATCTAGCCCTTCATTTTCATCTTTTTCTCTCTCAATCTCACGCCGCCCCAAGCCGCTGCAGCCCCTCTCACTGGAGATCCACCGCCGACCAACGACCATTCCTCTGTCAGTCCCTCGTTCCACTCTTATCAAGTCAGCCCCTTGCCTCCTCCACTCTTCAAGGCCGCGGCCCTAACTTTTCTCTGACCAGCGAGATCTACCACAGATCCCTCGAGAGTCGCGAGATCCACTACCAACCGACGACCATCGCTCTGTCAGCCGCTCAGCCCTTACTCAATCTAAAGTCACTCAGTTCCCTCACTCTTCAAGGCCGACATCGACATCGCCGACCACCATGACCACCTCCGCTGGCCACTTCGATCGTCACATATCTACTACTGCTAGATTTCGTTTTTTATTTAGTGCTTCTTGTTTGTTATTGAAGTGGTTGGTTGGTTGAATCAACAGAAGGGGGATTCCCTTGTTGCTAGTTTTGTTATTTAATTGGTACTTGTTGATTCGTGGAACGTGGAAGGGGGATTCATACCAGTATTTTGCTTTATTACATGTGTTTCATGTGCTTAAGTTGGATTGCTGGTTAGATTGTGATAATGTAATGTGATGCTGTTTATAAGTTCTCTATTTTTGGTAATTAAAACTGGTTATAAAAGTTTTTGGAAAAAAAATTGGAACCTGCCCGCTTACCCCTGGGTTTACCCGAACCATCCGGGTTGGGTACGGGTACAAGAAATGACTACTTGTATGAATCCGGGTAACTTTTACCCAGACCCGTTTTACCCTGCCCAACAGATTTACCCGTTTGCCAGGTCTAGCAACCTCCTATTTGGAAAATAATAACACAAGGTCAAAGTGACATTCAAAAAGAGCATGCCACCTTTCACAGTGTTAGAAGAACTCAATGAAATTAGGTACTCAAAAATCACAATCATCGCTTGTGCAAGAATCATCCAAAGAGTAGCAGCGGTGTTGCCAAATAAAATCAAATATACACACACACAACATGCACATGTAAGGCTCTTTGTCATCACCTAAACCATACAACATTGCTGCTCTCACTGCCGGCTACGAACGGAAGTTGATGAACTAGCCCGTGTTATTTCGAGGAGTACCAAAGTACCAATTTAGCTCCATGAATGTATAAAGATGTGCCCTATGTTTATAGAATAAGTATACTCCTCCTTTGCTTGTCCTTACAAACCCCATACTAAGAACTTCTTGATATCCCAAACAAATGGAATTTATAGCAGTTACGATCTTGACTGTCCGTCCATCCTACTTTCTTTTTGTTCCCTATTACTTTCATAAGAAACAAAGTAAAAGCTTTCCATTCTCCATTTTCCCGTCCTTTCATTTTCTCTGTCCTTCTAAATATTACCGAAGTGACTTCCTTACCACTAGATTTAGACCTTACACAAAATCTTAACTCATTCATAAGATCCAACAAATGTCAAAACTAAGAAATGCTAAATTGTTTGCTAGCTGCATCGCACTAGCAGCCTGATGGTAGCAATACAACTATGCTGTAGTTAGGTTGTTTCTCTTTGGTTAAGTGTAAACTTATATATTAATTCGATGAGTTAATATGTACAGCATCCACTCAATCTCACTAATGCACTATACCACACTACCATCCGGTTGCATATTCGTAATACTTGTATATCAACCTAAATTTCTCCAACTTCAGAGACCACGGAGTCAAATCCGCAAAGTATACTTGTTTGGCAACAAGCGTAAATAAACCCTAACCGTTCAATTTCGAGGGAAATGAAGTAATTAAAAAAATAAAAGAAGACGGAGAGGGGAGAGAGAGACCTGTAATGGTGCCGTGAACTACGGTTCCGTTCTTGAGCTCGATCGAGACGGTCTCGTTGTTCAATTTCATCAAGAACCTGCAAAAGCGGAGTTACATCAACGAATATTAAAGTGAATTTTCCAACGCAAGCACGTAAAAAGAGAAGAATGATACGATAAACAGACCTGACGAGCTTCATTGTTGCAGAAGGAAGGAAGCTCTGGGGCTGTAGCTATGTAGAAAGAGCAAAGCCTCAGCGCAGAGGGTTTAGGGCATTGGCACCTTTTAACCCTCCTTCGACGCCAAACGACGCCGTAACCCCTGGGCCCACGCTTCAGATCCAAAACGACCCATTTGGGCCCGGATCTCCTTTGCCATTACGTTGCGAAAGCCCATGTATTCGTCGTCAAAAGACGCAACTCGTCACCCATTCTCTCGATTGCATAATCTTTTGAAAAATTTTCAAGTGTAATGGCATGTGTTACGGGCAACATGTAAGATCCGGCAAGTTTTTTTTAACTATTAGAGTGCGTTTGACACTCTTTTTTTTCAGTTTTGAAAATTGGAAAAAAAAGTGCGTTTGGTAACTATTTTTTTTTTCTTCTCCAATTTAAAAAATCAGTTTTTAAACTGAAGAGTAAAAAAAAAAAACTCCAGAAACTGGTTTTTTTTTTTGAGACCACCATCACCACCCTCCCACCGCCGGCAGCCACCTCTGGCCACCGGCGACCACCTCGGCAGCCACCGCTGGCCACCACCACCGTCGACCACCCTACGCCCCACCACCCCAAACTACTCAAAAAAAAAGTCAAAATAAAAGGGTTACCAAACACCAAAAAAAAAAAAACTCCAAAAAAAAAAATGTTATCAAACACTTACTTGTTTTTGTAAAAAAAATAAATTAAGCTGCTCTTTAAAAACTGAAAACCAAAAAAAAAGTTTTGTCAAACCAACCCTTAGCCGGTCTTATTCATTAGTTGTGTTGTGTAATTGTTGCAATCGTTGCACTTAAATTTATTTTTTGGTACTGTCTCTGCGGCTATAAAAACTATATGTTCAAACCATTAATCATTTAACTCACACCAGGATAACTATGAATCATCCACCTTGCAGGCTTAACTTCACCACGACAAACTCGTGTAGTTATTTCAAATTTAGCTCTTAAAAGGATGCAAAGAAAGCACTCGACATCATGTTATGTGTCTTTTCCAATGACACTCCAACCCCCACCCCCCCCCCCCCACCCCCACCAAAAAAAGAAAAAAAAAATTTCCCTTCCTTGCCCTATTCATCGTTTTCCTTGATAGATTTCGAATCACCTTCTCTCGCTGCTTCAGCCCGTGATTATTTCTCGTCCATTTTGGTAGCCAATTTTATCTCACTCTTGTATCTCTTTTTGGCTTGAGACTCATACCATCTGAGATCTGTAGCCTTTGACATTAATAGACTGCTTTGTATCTAGTGCGAAAAAAAAGAATCTTTTATTTTTTCCTCGTTCTCTCTCCCATTTAAAGAGTTTTCCTCCATACACGAGTGTTTTGGTTATTGCCAATTCAATAGCCCAGGGAATCAGTGTCGGATGGAAGTGTAACCCTGGTCACTTCCTGGTCACATTACCATAAGGGTAATATGCATTAATGATGAATATAAAACTTTTCAATCACATAAGACAAAAACTCACTTTTTCTATTAGCTTGATTTAGATTCCGTTTGTAATTAATCAAAAAAATACATTCAGTTTAAATTTTAATTAGTTTTCAAAATCTGATTTAATCAAAATCAGTTTGCTATTTGGCAAAAGTAGTTGTAAACTGGATTAAATCTATAAAAAGTGTTTAGATAAAAAGTACTTAACAGTTTCGCTATGACAAAATGACCATGGAGGACACTCAATAAATAATTTTCTAAATATCTAAATAACGTTAACATAACTTTTATTCGTAAACTATAAAATAGAAGAAAAGATTACAAGATATGAAGATGAAAAAACTTACAGAAGTAGTGTGGAGGAAGAGGACAGATGTATCCCTCTGTGTGTTTTAACCATATGAGAAGAGTAGCAATAGGAGAAGAGATAAATTCAAAAAACTATCTAATTAATTAAGGGGTATGAGAAGTCTTTTTGTAAAAAATATGGGGATATGATGAGAAATTAGAAGGTCAAATCTGATTATGAAAAAGTGATTATTTCATAATCCTCACTTTTGAAGATTATGGATTAGATCAGTTTTTAGCTTTTGATGATGGATTAAATCTCTCAATCTCTTTTGTCAAACACTCACAAACCTGATTTAATCTAAATTAAATCAGATTTGACCATCCCATAATCAATCTCAAACACCCTTTTAAACAAGCCGAACAAAGCAACACATGAACTAATGACACATAAACAACGAAAACCAAAAATAAGAGATATAGGACGCTGCTCGGCCCTGTTATTATCCTAAATCTACTAGAAAAGAACGACCTTTATAGACTTCTAAATAAAGTCATTTACAACCGCAAACTTACTTTTGATATTTATTGCACGCTTGCCTTCCCAGAAAGAAGTTAACCCAACAATTTAAGAATTTGATCACAACCACCACGATGTCAATGGATGTTTACACCTCTAATCATGGGATATATTGGCTCACAAGAATTTTAGAATCTATTTAAGAAAATGTGTGTACAGTAAAGTGCGAGAGAGGTTTAGATGTAAGCACAATGGTTTAATCACAAAAGGGAACCTACGCTATATAAATTTAATGGCTTATTTGCTCAAAATATGTGTAAGAAAAATATCTAGGGATGGCAAAAAGATCTGCAATCAACAGACCTCCGGCCCACTTCAATTCGATAGGAGTGAGTTATTTTAATTTTGACCGGGTATGAGGCGGGTATTTTTTATTTTTTTTCAAAATCTGCAACCGGCTAAGGCCGGGTACCAAAATTCTGCCCAAACCGTCCCAGTATCCGACCCGCCCGCCCCCGTACCCGCCTCGGTATACTTACTCTATGCATCATGCAATCTTAACCGTCCGTCTTAATATGTGTGTGTGTGTGTCTCAAACAAACCCTAGATTCTAACTTCTTTCTCACAATATGCCTCTGCCGACTTTCCAATTACCATGCGAGTGTCGCTACTTTGTTCTCTCCTTTTGTACGACTCTGTTGACGGCTCCATAGCCAGCTGTCGCTGCCTCATTCTTCTCTCCATCTCTCTCGCACCGTCTGTGGTCAGCCCCCACAGCCACAAACTAGTGAAACCACCTCCGTGGCTCCACTGTCGAGCACCGCCGCTACCTCCTTCTTCTTTTCTCCTTCTTATCCCAAATCCAAGATTTGTCTATAGCTTACTTGGTAGATTAATTTGTGCACTTTATAGCTTACTTCGTGAAGAAACAAAAAATGAAGTTGTTTGTACGCATAGGGCCTAAGTAGTCTTTCTTGTGCTGTCCTTTTTTCTCTTTTAGAGTCGCTATTCCAGACTAGTAGCATCATTTTTCCTTAGGCTCAACAATGGTGATGGCAGACTCTCTCGCACTGGGTTTTCCTAATCTTACTCTCCGTGTCTCCCACGTTGCATTTTTTGTTGGTAGTGATCATTTGCAAACCTTGTACACGATATCATTGTTTGATCTTCAAATAGGTTGGTAAAAGTGATCCCTCGTTTCTCATTTCCAATCCAGAAGAAAAGAGTCAGCTAATCATTTTTGAGTGCAAAAGGCCCAGGTGAATCGGGGCGGGGACGGATTTTCTAAATATCCTTAACATCGGATATGATATTGTACATAATTGAACCGGGGGTGGGGGGAGGTTTCAGGATTAGCGGGGCGAATTTGAATATATAAGATTCGCATCCGACCTGTCTTATTGCAATTCTTAAAAACTTTTATAAGATGGGTCGAGCCTAAATTATTTACTTGTGACAATGCAGTCATATTAAGTTCCTCACAGCCTTTGGAATTTAATTTATTTATGATATTAAAGTTGGGAACTAGGGATCTCATCTTAAATATTTTTTGGTACCAATAAATCTCATTATATCTCACCCCCGCAAAAAAAAGGGCGGGCCATGGCGGGGATTGGGGTGGCGTCGGGGGGAGAGTCGGTCGTTAAGGCTTGAGCGCCTTTATTTACTACAAGAAAACGGCGTCGCAGCGGGCCTGTGGTTGGGGTGGGGGGATAATGGGGTGGCCGGGGGGGGGGGGGTGGGGGGGTTAGGGGGGGTATATGTTTAGGGGAGGCCACCCCATTCTCCCTATTTCAATTCGTTTAGTCTGTCTGTACGTTCGCTCCCTCTCCTCCCCACCAATTCTCTCGTCCGGTCCAGGGACAGCAAAACCCTAGAACGACCTATCCAAATTACGGTGCGCCTCACCTCTTTCGATGCTCTTACGCTTGTGAATTACCCTCCTTCTTCCAAATTCCACTTGGTAATCATCAGGCTTTGACGAAAGTTATCTTCCAGATTTGATTCGTTTGTACTGTATGGACATATATAACGTGTATATTCTCATGACATTTCATTAATTTAGGCAAGAACAATAATTGATTTGCTACCCTAAACCTTTCCAATCAACTTTTGTTCTGATGTAACAAGCGAAAATCTGGCGAATGGTACCTGTAATCCCGAAGAATTGTAACCCTAGCATATTGTTAGCTTGGGTTGGACAGTACACACAATTCACAAGAGACACTTGCTGAAAGTGGAATTAAGCGGCTCTTAACTGAAGTCCTAACGAAGTATTTTGGCTTGTAAGTTTGGCAAGTACTACATGATTTGCAGCAGTACTGCTACTTCCGTTATGTTGGTTGAGCTAGCAGTGCATCTCTCTACGAGCTTTTCAAGGCACGTGTCTTGGCTGCATTTTGTTGTCGGCTCTTTTGAGCAATCAGAAGTTGAATCTCCTGTGCTATCAATATCAATCTCATGTGAATTTTCCTTGCTCTTCTTGTTGTAGAGAAGGAGTTCGGTATTCTAGCAAGAGGATTTTCTCTGACCGTGTAGCCCAAGTACTTTTGTCAATGTGGACTGAGTAATGCTATGGACTTAAATGCCTCTCCACTACCTGAAGATGATGAAATGATATATAAAGGCCACATAGAAAAGGATTTGGCACGGCGGGATATCAGAGTGACTGCTACCGGAACAATGCACCAAGTATTGTTGTTTACTTTGCATGTTCGTATATTATATGAATGTTTGGATATTGTTGTTGTGCTAATAGTATTTAATAACTGTGTCGTGCATTGAATTTAGTTTGAGATGTTTTGGTTAACTTACGATTTGTTCAAGCTAATATCATGGCATTACCCGACATTTTTAGGAGCTTTATAAGTTACGAATAGACTCCGAGAGCAAAATTAAACTTAGTAATTTCCTCTCGAGAGTGAGACTCCAAGGGGAGAAGTACTCCTGCTGTGGCTCCTTTACATTCTTGTAGAGTGAAAGGAAAATTAATAGTTCATAATAAAAGGTTCACGTGTTTCAGTTTTTCACTTGCCTTCACTTTCAGAATAGGACTTAAGATTGAACGTTCTTTAAACACAATCAAATTAACAGTTAAGGATGATTTTAATGAAGAAGATGGGAAAAAACGTAGTTGACAGTTGGTTAACTTACTTCTCATTTTCAATCATATAAAGAACCAGCAACAAAAAGTCTACTGGGTGACAAAATAATAACAATGGAATTGTCGTCCAAACAATACACGACAACCCTAATGTTTTCTATCTTTACTTTAAGTTGTCTGAAACACATAATCGCTTGCTGAAGCCTGCACAACACCACAACTATTGGCTGTTACCCAAAACTTAACTTTAAGGATGTTACCCAACTCTAATGCTGTTACCCAAAACCCATAATTTCATAAGTCCCCAAGAATGTAATTTTTGGAATTAAAAGACTTATGGTAAATAACTTTGAATATGTTTTTCTGTTGCCTGCGTCCATAATTCTTGGGATTGGAAAAGAGCACCATCCTAAGATGTAACAAAGATGGCATTGTGAGTTCATCTTCTTTACGGACGTCGGACAACTTTTAGTGCGTTGGAGATTCATTTGCTAAGTTTGTGGAACGATTGTGGTATTCAAAAATCAATCAAGGCTTTCCAGGATCAGACTATTATTTAATATCATACTGACCGTCTCGATTTTTGAGGTGCTTATATTGTGTTCATAACTATGATGTAGCTGCAGTGATGATGTTGGTGTTAAAAGTTGTTGAAATGGCAGCGAATGTCAGAGCATGTTTGGGTGTTTCAGTTTATGTTTTCAATGAATCAGGAAAGAGAAGCAAGCATTTCTGGATTAAAAAGAAAGCACCTGGACCGGGAACCATTGCATGTCTCACAAGCATCTACGCATAATCAGGAAGTCCAGTTTGGAAACCATGCAGAGTATGACCGGAATAGTCTCCCCCCAGGGTAAACTTTCAGGATTTAGCCCAATCATAGATATTAGGTATGTACGTAGATGCACTTATATCCATGATATTTAGTGCTTCTGTTTCATATGTATTTTAATCAAATTTTAGGGTGTAAAAGGAACTTCATTCAGCTGATTTATATTCATTCTTGCTATTTGAAGTGGTTACTTTTTCCCCAAAGGTGAATCTTCATAGTTAACATGTTATTGGCTTCAATTATGTGTCGAAGAAAGTGTGGAAGAAAATTTATTATGCCTCAGAAGTGAGGGGTTGGTGCCTTGTCAAGTGAACTTCAATTAGCCACAATTAGAACTTAGAAGGAGGGCTTCCATAAGTTGCAGGGGTGTGATTTTTAGTACGTCCAAATGATATCCCTTTACAAGTTATCCAATAACATGAAAACGTACCAGGCCTGCTGGACATCATGAAGGCACTTAATCCTCCATATGTATTGCCATGCACGTAAGAGCTGCCGTCCAAATCAGAAACCAAGATCGACCAGCAGTTCCCCACCCCCACCCCCACCCCGCCCACACCTACACACACACAAAAAAAAAAAAAATGAAAATCAATAGGTGTGCACCTTACAATTAAAAAGACGATTGGCAGGCTCCTTCCACTTCCCAGGTTTGCTTATATAATGACAATCAACATATCCTTAACTAAGTTATCAATAGTCAAAATTCTGTCCGATGTGGCACATTATGAGGTGCCTTATTCTTCCGGATGGCCGGTCATGGAGAAGTGCTGCAAGACCACCCCTAGCCATGGCCAGATTGATTGATTAACTCAAAAGAGCCCCTCAAAGACGGGTTCCACTTACATGCTTCTTAAGAGTCCTGTTGAGGCTATGCATGTTAAAGGGTATGTAAGTCACACCCAGTCCAGAAGTCAAAAATCTTTACTTGTTAGTTCTCTAATTGAAGAATAGGTTGTTTAGGATCGGAAGGAAGAATGAGAAATGAGAGAGAAGGGAAGAAAGACTGGAAGAAGAACTAAGGAGAGATTAGTCATGTGTTTGGCTTCACGGCGCGACTGCATTCATGCCAGATGTCCTTAGAGGTTAGACCAGTCAAATGACCTTTCAAGATAACCAGCAATCTCTTTATCCAAAATGTGAATCCTTTTCCTTAACTCTTCACTGTATCCACAGGGTTCATGTTTGTGAGAGAGTAGTTTTATGCTGACTATACCTATTGCAAGCCCCCTTTATCTGGGCTTCGGACCGAGTATGTAAAAGATAAGGCATTAAGCATAGGTTCTTAACTACTGTTGAAAGACAATCTCACCTTGGAAATGCATGAAATCACTAAAAGGCTCCGAGACCCATCCTCTCCATGGAACATGGGAGGAAATCTGAAGTGTTTGCTAATGCAAAGACTTGCATCACTGTTTAAAAAAGTTTGCATTTCATGAAGCGAAATATACCAAAAACTGGCTTCTCCTATTTACTGCAACGGGTACATTAATTGCCATAAACTTTACGTTCTAATTTGTTCTTGTATGGATTGACTTGAGTGAAACCCATTGCAACCTAAAACTTGAGTCAGAAATTGCAACCATTGTTAACTTCTATTTTTTCCTAAAAGATTCCAAATTCTCTCTGTTTGTAAATTTTTCCTGTTATTTTAGACAAGTTACCACTTCAGTCAGAAGCTTAAGCCGCCAGAGGATGGCCTCAACAATATGCATCATATCAGTAGGATCTTCTTTATATTCCCACATTCAGAGATCCCTTCTGGTGGATTTTCTGAATAAGTTTATGCCAATGAAGAAATATCTAAATCATACTTTAACACACCCCCTCACATGCGAGTGCCAGATTGCACGTGGAGAGACAAACAAAAGGTGCTCAGGAGAGCACAAACAACATAAAAGGTGCCTATAAGGGCATGATATAAAGGCGGGGAGACTCGGAAAATAAGGTCCTGCCGAATCAGAGCTCTGACACCATGTTATCCTACCACTTCTCTAAAGGCTTTAGCAGGTAGAGATTGGGCCCAGCATCGCGGATCATGCTGTAACGCTTCCTTTCTCTTGACATCATAGTTTGTGAGGATCCCTTATCAAGAAAACAAAATTTTGAGGGTCTCTTATTAGAAATAAATAGAAATAAAAATTCATGAAGGGACCAGGTTGACAATTTCTTATTTTCTTAAGAGGAATGCAGTGCGAAAGGCGTGAATGCAACAGAGGTTGGAAGGCTGCATGTAATTTGTATGTCCTAGGGAACAATACGTAAACTAGAGTTCCTCTAGAACAGTGAGTTTTTCTTGTTGAAATATTGGTTACTCTTTCAGTGCTATATCAAAAGTTTTTGTATTAATGATCCGTTCTTCATTTTTCTTATTATGTCAATCTTCAGTGTTCTTATGATGTTGTTTTGTGTGGTCAATTGAGTAGATAATAAGCTGATGATATTGTCGTATACTCCAGGCTGGCTAGATTGCCCACCATTTGGTAATGAGATAGGTTTTCTTATTCCTTCAAAAGTTCCTCTTGGTGAATATTTCAACGAGAAGATTCCTTCTGGCAAAAGATACTCCTCAAAGCAAGTTATTCATCAACAAAAGACTTAGGAAGACAAGTAAGTTGATATGGCTCAAATTCTTCTAGCTTTGTCTGCAAAAGTGGATTTGCGTATTTCTGAATTCTTCTGACCCCTGATGCTGTACAGAGTACGTATTATCTCCACACAAGCAATAATGCTATGTTTTAATTGGCTAAAGGTTTATGAAGACTGGGGTTAATTAAGTGTAAAAGCTAGGATTGCCTGAAGATTTTCAGGGGCAAAACAACAGTGGATCAAACCTGGTAGTGAGTTGGATGGGTGAAAAGCTATAGAATAAGGCTTGGGCAAATTTTGCACCTGGAATAAATTTTGCACCTCACCATTGCAAGGGTTTGGGCAAAACCACACATAAATATAAATAGTTGGCCTTAGAATAAGGCTTGGACTTCTCATATTGTGATGCAGGACACTATGGAGAAGGAATTCAGGATCAATGACCAAATAAATATTTTACTTCTAAAAGCCCTTATAAGACCAATTGAGCTAGATTAATCTGACCACTGGAACACACCCAAAAAAAATAATAAAAAATTAGAAGTGACCAATATATTATGCTTATTCGGCAATGTAGTATGATCGGAAATAATGGAATACCATTGATACCTATAAATAATGAACAAGTATGACAGTTCATTTTTTTTTTTTGGGTGGGGGGGCGTGGAATGCTCTAGGCACTTCCTCTGGACTTGGACATCTTGTTGTCCTGGGCCATTATCATCTTTGGCTTGAAACGGGTTATGTTACTAGTCTATCTCGTCAATATGTATTAAATTATGGCCCCTGGAGGAGAGAGGGGTTGTGGATATGCTTTTGCAGATGCCCATGTGGGTAGGTTGAATTTGCCACGTGGGACCGTATCAACAGCAGTACTTTCTTCAAGCAAGACATGAAAGACAACCTTTAAAATTATCCACCACGTTTGAGGAGCTTCCATGACCGAGGTTGGATAGCTGTCGTCCCCATGTCTCCTTGGGCATGTGGTGTTTGACCAAGACCAAACAAAACTTTCTAGTTGCCAGGTGGCTCAGAGCCTACATACGTGGTTGTTTAGATCTTGATTAGGCTATGGTAATAACTAGTAAACATGGCATAAGCGTGCATGATCAATTTCCCTTTTCACGCAGGGTGCATAGTGTAGAATCTCTAGGGGGCGCCCTGTCTAATTTGTGTGTACATTTTTTTATATTCTCCTTTTGTAATATGTAGGACGTCCCTGACTAAGTCCTATCAGATCTTCATGTTAAGATATATGTGCAAGTGTATCAACATCTGATCACTTTGTTAATGAGGTTGAGTCGTTCAACTTGCCCTAAATTTCTCTGAAAAAGAGGTTCATATTTCCTAGGATATTCAGTTGTAAAAAATTGTTTTCTTTTTACTATTTATTAGCTACTGGTTATTTATAGCATCTGTTCAAATGAGGTTGTTTTTATTGATTAGCAGTTTTGTAGCTTAATGTCTTTACTGATTTCTCAGCTAGGTTTAGTGATTGATCTTACAAACACCAATCGCTACTATCCAGAATCAGATTGGACAAAAGAAGGGGTTAGATATGTGAAGGTAAGAATGGATGTTCCTCTTTGAGTACATTGGTTTGCCACAATTTTAACACAACATAGCTATGGAATAGTTAAGTGGAGGAGGAAAGTTTTAACTAGTTCATTCCAACTTGTCCGAAACTAAGGTTAGGTTTGAGTTGACTTGGTAGTATGATACCAAGCCTACTATAACATCTAACTTCTCTCTATCATTTTTGTGTTGGTCCAGATCAAGTGCAGGGGAAGGGATGCTGTCCTTGATAATGAGTCCGTAGATAAATTTGTTAACGAGGTGCGTGAGAAACATACTATACCTCATAGCATTCTTTCTTCTTTATTTTAGTTTTACTTCTGATTTTACGTCCACCCCTTGATGGTACACTTTTAATCCAACAAGCTGTCTCTTATACTTTGTAGATTCCATGGTGGAGAATTCATGAAAATCTTATGTGGCCTAGAATGTTTGGTGCCTGGTAGTCTATATTTGAAACTCTGTTCTACTGACACTTGATGTTTATGCTTTAGGTCGTGCAATTTAGATCTCGGCAAGCAAATGCTAATAAATATATTCTCGTTCACTGTACGCATGGGCATAACCGCACGGGGTATATGATTGTTCATTTTTTGATACGCAACGAGTTAAATTCCGTCACCGAGGTGGGTTATAGATTACCTTGTCTTGAATTTCGCTTCTGTTTGGTTCTTCCAGCAACTCAATTTCTCCAATGGTTCCTCATGTATGCAGGCACTAGATAATTTTGCTAGAGCACGCTATCCGGGCATATACAAATTGGATTACGTCAAGGCACTTTACAACTTCTATCATGAAACAAAGCCTGATTCCCTTGTTTGCCCCCAAACTCCAGAATGGAAGAGATCTTCTTCTGATCAGGATGATGATTTAGCTGCTCCTTTGCATGTAAATTATTTTTCTGCTGAAGTGTAGTTACTATTGAGTCTCTCTTCATAGTTTTCTGTTAACTAGTTTTATTTTTCATTTATTGTTTTCTAATTATGCGTGTGGCATATGTTTTGAGTTTAAGCTATGTTCCTACAATAGCTTCCCTGTTGAAGATCAAGCGAAAGAATCAAATTTGTGCCAGATATTCAGAGAGCTGTTATATATGAGCACATAGTTCCTGGAATCGCACTTCTCTTTCGCAGTGATGTCAAATCTTTTTGGTAATTGTATTAGTAGCATTTGTCTTTTGGGAAAGATCAGAGGATGAGACTTAACATTATCACAAACCTATATTAGAACAATAACTACGACATTAGCATCAATTGACTGAAGATATGTAAGTTCAAAACTTTTTAGACAATACGATCTGGGTGTTAAGAGTGACGCAAACATAGATGGAAGTGCATATTCGTGCATTAGATGTATGAGTCATAACCAGAATTTAGGAGGTTTTGTACTGATAATAGAGATGCTATGTGGTGAAGAAAAGAAGATTTTTCGTGCATTGCTTTTCTCTTAATATTTGAAAAAATGAATTGGGTACGGGTCAGTTTTCTCTTAATCGTCGATTAGGCTTACTTGGTGGGTTGTGCAGTCAGCATTGTTCCCTATGCAGATAGTATTTTGAATGGTTCATCTTAGAGAATGTCCTGTCGTGGAATATGGAATAGCATGTCTGTGGTTCTTAATTTGAGATATTAGTGTGGTTTTCTTATCCTTTTTCAATTATTGTAGGAAAATGGCTCAGAATCCAGGGAAATGACTAATGACGATGTTTTGGGAGATCCCGTGCCTTCTAGTCAGCTGGAGTCAATGAGACATTTTTGCTATCAAGCGCTTAAGTTGAATGTACGGGTAGGCATTTGGCTTTCTTGCGTAATTGTCGTTTTATCTGCTTGAAACATTTTTGTGCATTTTGATTAAGTAATCAGTTCTACATGTTTTTAATTTGTGCTGTGACTCTTGGTGCTTTTTAACTTCTATCTTTGTGGAATAGTATTTTGAATCAAGTATATCACGCTATTCACTTGACAATAAATGATTGTTCTTTTTTTAAAATCATCGTATAAGGTAGGATTTATCAGTAAATTTGGAAAGTTGAGCTTGTGGGCTCAGCATCTTCTTAATTGTGTTATTAATAACGATGTTTAAGATAGAGATGTGTCCCTGCTAAAGTTGGACATGTACTCATGCTTTATTGGAACGTTTGTCCTGCTCTACATTGCAAGAATCTCAAAGACAGGAGCTACCTTCCTGCAGTTGATATGCTTGCCTTGCCATTTTCTTTTGGGATGTAACTCAATTTTTTAATCTTCAGGCAAGAGGAAAGCCACAATTTCCAGGGTCACACCCTGTCTCTCTCAGCAGGTCCATATAACCTTTTACATTCAGTTTTTTTCTTCTCTTCTCATTGCTTGACTAGTTAAATAGCAATGCAAGTGTGTGCTGCCCTGTCTCATTTTTATCTCAATTTCTTGTTGTTGTTCTACAAAATTGAGGTAAGCACTTTCTGTTAGAAATTTTTTTCTCTTCCATCCATCATTGTTCAGAAACCGGGATGATTGGATGGCTGCAAAAAGATAAGCATTTCAATGTAGCCCTGGATATACAAGATAGCATGTTCAAGTTTCCTTAGGTCAAAAAACATGCAGCCTGCCTTACGAATCGGAAGAAGATGATCACATAACCACAAACTCATTGTGGTTCTATGATATCTTTATTTGGAAGTTTAAGTGAGCGTGTCTAATATCGGATGCCAAAAAATTGTGTTCGTGTTGATCAACTAATTAAAACCAACCAGAAAGCAAATTTGCGCAGATCACTGTCTATGACTAGAAGATAATTCTCATTTCGCTTCCATATTCCCGGCAAGGGAAATTGATTCAGCAGATTTGCTTCTATCTTTAAAGGTTCCTCTGTTCCCCAATCTCTTAGGTTTTGAAAGAAGCAGTTGTCATGTCTTAAGCTATAATGTCTGGTGAAATATCAACCCTAAGCATCAGAGATCGTTGATCTAACCAGCGAATTTCACAAAATTCAGTGCTGAATTCTATGCATCAGTGATTTGACTGCCGGGTTTCAGAAGAATACAACCCATCACTCGAAGCAACAGAGACAGTGCCTCCTTGCGCGTGTTTAATCAGGGAACTTTCTCAAATTCCATGAAGCTTTGGTAGTTGTTTCAACAACAGAATGTACTTGGCAAATAAGTATCTCATTTCTCTTGAGTTACCCTAAAGCAGATGTTCAGATGCCTTTTTGGGGAAGTTAAGCTCATATTGGGATGTGTCCAAGGTATAAGGACTTGCGCCGTTGATCAGAGTATCTATGCTTATCACTAAGAGGAAATTTGGATATGAGTCATTGATCAATGAAGGAAAGGATTCTTCAGGTAGCTTAAAAGTTGGGACTCATATGGGGAAGTTTGTCTATGACGTTGAATCAGATAAGCTGTACTGGAATGTACTCTGGCAGTTAATGTTTGTGAAAGTTTACTCCTTGCAGTGGAGTGGTCACTTTTTCTCCACATCAGGCTTTTTGCATTCACTAGCTGTAACTATATCAATGCAGGGAAATCTAAATACTTGAAGTTGTATCCCAAAGTTGATAAGTACGGTAGTGCAGAGATCGTCTTAATTGCCGTGTTCTCTTCTCCATCTACTGGTGGGAAGGAGCAGTATCAGTAATGACCCTGGAATGCCTAGTACTTCTGGACACACGCCCCTTAAATTATAGTTCACTAAGCAATGTTATATTGCCTCTGATTATTCTGGTATTCTTATAATCTATGTTGAATCGAGCAGAACCAACAGAAAAGTTATATTCTTTCTTACGCGTTTGAAACTAATTATGTTCAATTGTATGTCAAGGTAGTGATGAGGGATTAAATGTCTTCTTCCTTTTTATTTTGCCCCAAATGACTGTTGATGAATATGGCTACCTTTTCGAGACTGCATACCCATGTGGTTTGTGAACCAATCAGTTTCCAGCCTGCCTCATAGTCATTTAATGCAGGGACAACTTGCAACTCTTAAGGCAGCGGTATTACTATGCCACTTGGAAAGCTGATGGAACAAGATATATGATGCTTATAACTTGGGACGGATGTTACTTGATTGATAGGAATTTTAACTTCCGAAGCGTCCAGTTGCGGTTTCCTTGCTGAAATGTGCATGAGGTATTGCGCAATGAGCTTACGAGGTTAAGTTTTAGCATAATTACACCCCCACCCCCCCAACCCCCACCCAAAAAAAAAAGAAGAAAAAAACACCAAAACCCCACAACCCCCACCACGTCCTTTGATGCGTGTTGTTTATTTATTAGGGTGTAGCTGGGAATACTCATCACTATACACTACTTGATGGAGAGATGATAATTGACACTGATCCAAGCACACATAAGCAGGATAGAAGATACCTCATTTATGATCTAACAGCTATTAACCAAGTATCTGTCGTCGAGGTAAGATATATTTTGGCTTATGTCTAGCTCATACTAAATGGTTCTTGTGTTCATCTGCATAGCTTCTGTTCCTGTCTCAATGGGTTGAATGTGCATCCATTCGAGTCTTACATGAGATCGGTGCTGTAAGACTGGTTTCACCTTCCGCTTCATGATTGACAACACACTCACAGCCCTATAGCACATTAGTTGGAGTAATCTGGCGAGAAAACAATGCTTACATACATGTTGTATTAATAGTTTGCGGCAAAGAGTGTTTGAGGCCCTCGTCATTGATGTTGTAAGTTTATGAACCAGACAAACTTCCCCTGATGAAATTTTGCACATATAAGGCATGCTGGCTTGACAACTGCTACCTATGTATAGGTCTTTTCACCCCTTTGGTACCTAACCTCTTGCCAACTACTTATTATTTAAGGAAGACTAGTTATCATGATGCCTATGCAAAAAATAAAATGATTTTCATAATATCAAGCATGATTTTTTGGGATGTAATTTGACTATATTTTTTGGAATGATTTTTAAATTTTAGGAACCAAACATGACCACTTAGGTAATTATTTAGCATTTAAATATTATCTTTTGTATTATCTTAAAAACAATAATTTGATGCCAAGTGTCAATATTCTAAGTGGCTAGTTATGTAACACCAAAAGTGGTGTTACACCAAAAGAAGTATTCTGTTTACATGTATTATATAGATGAATGCAAAATATGCACTATCCTACTTATAATAGTAATACAAAGGATGTTGTTCCTATGGTTTAATATCTTATAAACTACTCCCTCTGTCCTTAAAAGAGTGATCCATTTGACTTTGCACGTATATTAAGGATTTATGTTATATATTGTATGTCTTTCTTATTTTACCCTTTAGAGAGAGGGAGGAAGAGAGTGGGCCATGAGAGAGAAAATTGGTTGGTAGAGAGTTAAATGTGGAGAGAGAAATAGAATAAAAAAGTGTAAAGTGGTGGGCCAGGAGAGAGAAAATGAGTTGTTAGAGAATTAAATATGGTGAGAGAAATAGAATAAAAAAATATAAAAGGGTAAATATGTAAAAATACCTTCAAAATCTTTCCCAATTTAGAAGTGATCAATTTTTGTGAGACTGTCCAAAAAGGAAATATGATCAGTTTTTTAAGGACGGAGGGAGTACGTTAGATGGACTCGGTACGAGTGTCCTAGTCGGGTACGTGTCCAAGCATCAGATTTGTCTATTTCTCAGGACACGGCAAAATGTTCCTATATATTCTCGTATTTTACTTATTCCTTAGTCTAGTGATGTTTTAATTTACATGAATCGTTTCAATTTAAAGTAAGATTATCTCAAAGCAATAACGAACTAAAAGAAACACTATAACATAGTGTTCATAGTGGCATATTCTACGATATGTGTCACACATATATCCCATACCCATGTCCAAGTGTCGAGTGTCCGACACGGGTACTTCACGCATTTTGAAAAATCCATGAAACATAGCTTATACTCCCTCCGTCCCTTAAAGACTGATCCATTTGACTTTGCACGTATATTAATGATTTAGGTTATATAGTGTGTCTTTTCCATTTTATCCTTTAGAGAGAGGGGGAAGAGAGTGGCCATGAGAGAGAAAATTGGTTGGTGTTAAATGTGGAGAGAGAAATAAATAAAAAAGTGTAAAGTGGTGGGTTAGGAGAGAGAAAATGAGTTGGTAGAGAATAAAATGTGGTGAGAGAAATAGAATAAAAAAAGTATAAAAGGGTAAATATGTAAAAAATACTTACAGAATCTTTCCTAATTTGAAAGTGATCAATTTTTGTGGGACGGCCCAAAAAAGAAATATGATCCGTTTTTTAGGGACGGAGGGAGTAACATACTCGCATGACATGAATCACTAAACTGCTATTGCACCCCTACTAGATAATACCAATCCTAACAGGAGCAAAGGATGAAACCTTGCAAAATTAGTTTATGCATTTTTCATCAATTAAGAAATTGACACACTTGAGGGAAAGTTCAAGGGATAGGTAAAAGAAGGGTAACAAAGTATAAAATCTGGATTTTGTCTTTGTGTGGAGGTTGTTTACGTTGGTCAAAAAGAAAGAAATACGGAGTGGGAAGGATAAATCAGTGGCCAAGTAGCGTTATAATGAAAGTTTGACTAGAAAAGCAAGAGTAGTATGTTGTCTGGACTTGTATGTTATTTGGAATTTATAGACGCAACTAAATTTAACTATCTGGTCGAAACATAGAAGTGGGCAAATTTGTGTCCTTTAGACCACATAAACTAATTAACGATGTATCGTACCCATTATATTGAAAGCTCACATTGTCCTTCGCATACAGAATTTCTCGTGATCCTAGCCACATCAAAGTTCATCTTCGTAGTAAGAATTATTGCTTTCTTATCCTTTATGTTTTTGCCCTATGGTGATTGTTGGTGACCTTTGAGTGGGCTGTAACTGTGCGGCTTGTAGAACTTGATATATGGTTCTTTGTGATGTCTGAAAATCATTTGTAATATGGTCATTTTTTACTTCTTTTTGCAGCGCCCTTTTCATGAAAGGTGGATGATACTTGAGAATGAAGTGATTAAACCCCGAAACTATGAACGCGATCTTTTGTACAAGACTAGAAGTCCTTATTACAGATATGACTTAGAGCTGTTCAGAGTATGTATTATGGTCTATGGACTTTAGTCGTCAATTCTTACGGTTTTTATGAGTATGTATTATGGTCTAGGGACTTTAGTTGTCAATTATTATGGTTTTTATTTGTTGTCGGGTTGATAATACATATGTTGTACAAACTTCATGTTCATTTCAGGTGAGGAGGAAGGATTTCTATCTTCTCTCTACTGTCACTAAGCTTTTAAAGGAGTTCATTCCAAGGCTTTCACATGCGGCAGATGGTCTGATCTTTCAGGTGCTCTCCCTTATTAAATTCAAACAGCAGAGACAATAGGGATGTTTACTTTTGAAGAACTGAGATATGTTTATCATGTATAACGTGTGGTTCAAGGAAAAGGTATAGTAAGTAATCACTGTTGAGAATGTCAACTGAAGCTTGGGAAACAATCTATCGCATGACTTTTTTGATGTCTGCAAGATAGATGTAATTGCACCACTAGAAATTCAGAAAATGGTTTTGTCGTCTCGCCCCACTAAAAGGTAGCATCAACCGGAAATGGTCAATGATTTGGTTGATAATGGTCAAGAGTGGGTTCTTTTTAATAGCGCGCCTGTGTGATTAAATAGAGGAAAGGCTTAGTGATTTGAAGAAAGGGTGTAAGATCTCTAGATGACAAAGGTTGGAACTGCAGATAACTAGGCGTTGAAAAATGCCAAACTGGTTTTTGAGTTGACTGTACAAATTGAAAAGAAGGAAGAGATCTGATAAGGGCTTCTTGTAGTTTTTGGGGTTTGCGAGAAGTGAAATGATAAGTCAAACAGAGCAGAAATAAGATGCTTAGCTAATTATGTCATTGACATAAAACTTTATTGAGTTGATTGACTAGAGTGTTTCTTTCGATATTTTTGAGATTCTTATTGATTTTCTTGAGCTGTAACATCTGTCATTCTTCTGAGCTGGTTATCAAGTATAGAGGTTAGCTTGCATATGACGAGTCAATTTTACTAGTTTTGCTTCTGTGGAAACTGATGATTTAAATCTGTCAGGGCTGGGATGATCCTTATGTGCCCCGCACACATGAAGGCCTTTTGAAGTGGAAATACCCTGAAATGAACTCAGTTGATTATCTCTTTGAGGTTTGTTTTAGGCAGCTACTGGTTTTTATCAGGCTCGTATATTTCACTCGTTGACATGACCATCTAAATGTGGGAGCTTGTCTTGACAGGTGGGAATGAACAACCGTCAACTGCTCTTTTTGCATGAACGTGGAAAGAAGAAGCTAATGGAAGGAAATAGGGTCGTTTTTAAAGGTTAATTGAGTATTTCTGCTCATATTGAAAATTTTTGATGACCATCTTGCGTATATCTGGGTCTGGAATCTTTCTTTAGTTTCAATACTCAGTGGAGTTGGGGGATTGATTGAGCAGCAGATTCGATGCCTATTAATTGATTCAGATCTTTTTATTTGGATTAATATAATGACCCACTGATCGACTAAAAAGATATAGGTGTTTATATTTTGGAGATTTGCATATAAATCCATTGCCATATGTGCTATTGTTCAGGAGCATATTCTGTTGTTGGCTGACTGGTGCATGTTATCTCTTCTTGATCGTGTGATGCTTTGCTCTCCAAACAAACTTGCAGATGCATCAGATATATTTACATGTTCGGGGAAGATTATAGAGTGTTCCTGGGAGTCTGCAGATGAGGTTTGGATTTTTATGCGAATGAGGCCGGACAAATCAACCCCAAATGAATTTAATACCTATAGGAAGGTCTGCCTCGTTATTGTTCTTTGTTCTCCAGAAATATTCTAATCTTTTTGGACCATTGAACTTACTTCCTAACAAAAGGGCTTTTAATTTCTGTAGACCATTGAACTTACTTCTTTACCAAAATGGCAGGTCATGCGGAGCATAACGGATAATATAACAGAGGAGGTGGTGTTGAACGAGATCAATGAGATCATTCGTCTGCCCATGTATGCGGACAGGATAAAGAACGATTGCAGAGCCTTCTCAAAAACTGCTCGACGCAAGTGATGAACGGCTAACTTCATTACATCACACCAAGTGTTTAATTGTGAGCGTTCTTAGATGCCGGCCTGGTCTGCCAACTCTTGGAGCAGAATCTTGCTTGAAGTGGTCTGAATGAAGTGGATTTGGGACTGATCAAAAAGCGCGATCTTAAGGTGGAGCTAATGGGGGGTTATGAGGATTTTCTCAAGTAGAATTCATTCAGTGCACCAAGTAAATCCTGCACACTTGTCTGGAAACTTCCATTTTTACATCGGCTTAGGTGCAAACAGAAAATTTTGAGCGTCTGTAGATTATAAGGAAGTTGCCATAGTTCAGTTCCCGGCAATCGAGTTATTCACATGCCAGTTTTGCAGCCTAAAAAGCTCGTTTCCTTGTAACGTAAAAGATGGCAATATTGTACATTAATTAGCTGAGTTGTGATTGGAGGAACAGCTATTATATTGCATTCTGACATTTGAGCTGCCTCAACTATTTACGTTGCTGTCAGCATCCTCACTGCACGAGCTGATGAACTCTTACTTTGTTACTGCGAGGCCTTCCACCTGAAATTGAAGCCCCATATTAACAATACTTGAACGAATTTGGTTGTTCAAAAAGTTGTACTCATATGTTTCTCACCTCGAAAGTTGCACCCCAAATCTCTTCCTCCGCAGCAGGAATGGCAGTGATCTTGTTCTTTGGGTTCTCGTAACTTTGTAGCTCACCAACCGCGGTTGAAAAGAAGCATCCTGCCATCCAATCCGGTTGAGGGCGGAGTATATGTTAGTACTCGTCGTAGTTTCAATCAGTTCTAAAGTGCCAAGGAAGTAGAATGAATGAATGAAGTGATGAGTCGAGTTAATTACGAACCCTGAGGGAAGGAAGCAAGTGACTTGCCACATGCACCTTTAAGGAGTTCCCAGTTGTCTGAAAATGCTAAAAATCCATCTGCAGTAATTCCCCAGTACAAAGGAACTCTTCCATGTTGATCCTGTTACATGCATATCATTTATCCAAAGGATCGATCCACAATAAGCGTCAGAAAATCCCCCCTTCTCTCTCTAACCGAGGGATGTAGTCATCTAATTTTTGACGACATAGTGCTAGTGTCTTTAGAGACGCTTATAATCAAGTTATTGGATAGGATGAGCGAGTACTCACAGAAGCGACGAACAAGGTGGAGGTGGCTTGGTCGAAAACAATGAAGGCGAACTTGCCGTGGAGGTGGCCAACCACATGGTTTGGTGGGTACGGAGCTCGATCACGGAGAGCCTTGTAAGCTTCAATCACCAACATCACCTCATTTGCCGACTTGTCCAGTCCGTACTCCTGTCTTAGGCTCCCCAAGTTGTCTAGTACCCCCTCGAACAAGCAGAATACCTCATCCTTAACACCAAGTAATCTGCAAGCAGCCAGAATTCACCGTATGTTTGTATACCCAAATTATTTACACTAATTCTTTCTTACACAAATTCTTTCCATTCTGGCCTTCCTAGGCTACCCACTTCTCCACGCTCTCTACCACAACCTAGAAGCCCTACCCAAACTCAATCATCTGCTCCGGGGTTCAGGTCTAGTCCAATTATTGTTCATGCTGGCCCTACGCCTTGTGGTTGCCTGAACCCCCGCATTGCTACCTTGGTCATTCATTTGTGTTTTGATAATAACCGTCTCCCGGCGGGTATTGGTTTATCTTGATACGTAAATAACTCTAGATGTGGTTCCGCTGCTTTCTCTACTTTGTCGTCTTTAGCGCATGGTCTTCTTATAGCATCTACTTGGACACTTCAAAAAAAATTTTACATATAAGAGTTCTTACTGAGTCTTGTTTTCTCTTTGATCAGATGGCAGGATCTATCTTAGACACGGTGGCGCCCATCATCTATGATTTTTGTTATATTGTAACTGACTACCATTATTTCAACATTGATAAGGCGGATCCCCATCTTTTGAAGGAAGCTCGTTCCCTTGCTAGGTTTGCATGTCAGGCCCATACTACCATCTACCAGGACTGGGTTGATGACAGGGCTTGGAGATAGCCACTTTTGGATACTGTGATGCTTTTACTCATAGATACGTGTGATGTGCGTTGTTTTTTACAGGCATGTATAGCCTAACTGTGTTGTTTTATTTCTGTATCTCTTTGTATGGCCCTATGGCTGGATACTCTTTTCTATTATCAATGCAATTCTCTGATAAACAAAAAAGAAAAAAATTTATTTACACTGAATTTCTTCAAACAATTCAAGCCATACACGAGGGTAGAAACGCAAGAATGACTAGGCCAGTGCATTTCGAAGTATTCGCCAATTCTAGAGGCCGGGTGGTCATAAGTGACAGCTTGATAGAGCCATCTACTCCCTTGTGTCCTCGACCGTCCTATGCCACGATATAAAGTTGTCCTCACCAACGACAATTCTTTCATTTCTTTTAGTGCAGTGATAAGTGCTTGATCCTAACACCATGAATGGTAAGACTAGGAAATTTTCTTAAGGTAAAAAAGATTGCCTCCAAAAATATGTATAGCGTTAAATTCTCCCTATAATTAAAAAACCGAATTCTACTCTTCTCTCTCAATAAATAAAATAAATAAATAAATAAATCTGTGAAAAGAAACATGCATGTTGGCCCAAGACCTTAAAAAATGTCATCTGGGTGGCTTCAAGAAAATGCACGATGGTCTCATGATTAAATCTATGAGATCAGTCTTCTCCAATATATCTAACCATGGTTCGAGCTATCAATCATCTGATAATCAGTCATCTTACAGCAACGTTTTTATCAGATGCAGAAACCCTTTGTCCCAAACTCTGTTAACAAAGTACTTTAACACAATACCTACCTTGGTACAAGGGGAGACTGGTGGTGGTGAGAGTAAGCCAAGTGAACATGGTCGCTCACCCTGATGGACACCCCCGAGTCGTTACACTCGAGGAATCGTTTCAGTAAAGTAGCCGCCGTAGTCTTTGGCGACGGAGTCCTGCTGCCGGCGGCCACTAGCTCCTCCACCGGCGACACCACCGAGCTGCTGAACACTCCCAGCATCTTATGTATGTTCTTGGCTCCCTCTAGCCGGAAGTGTGAGAGCTTCGGAAATGGAGGAAGCAAGGAGCCAAGGGTCAAGATTTATAAGGAAAATCACGAGGCTAAAAGGGTAAGTTAGACGTGCCTAGGACCCACTAGCTCTAGTCCCATGAGCATCTACGTCTCGGCTTGGCTCGGGTCTCCTTTAGGTAGCGAGAGGGTGATAAACTTTATAAAGAGAGCGTGACAAAGTTGACACATATTTATAATTAGAGAGTAAGAGTCGAGAAAAAAAATTAATAAAAAACTTTTATTTTTTTGACAATATGGTCATGCTACCTCTTTTTGGTTTTTGGTTTTTGGTTGGCTGTGTTCATAGGTAGTTCGGCTATGCAGGAACCGAGCCATGAAGCTATGTAAAACAATTCACAACAAAAGTTCAGACTAATTTTGTCACCTTCAAAACAAACTCTGTGAAAGCGTTGAAAACAAAGAGGCAGGTTGTAGTTGGCAGCATAAGCCCAATGAAATAAGTGTTCCTCACCAAAGTCCAAGCACTTGAATTAAATATACGTAACAATAATAATAATAATAATAATAATAATAATAAATTATCTTTTGGTGATCCCCTTGGGAATTTTATCCCTTGAAGGGAAATATAATGTGGACAATCACGAGTAGACTTGTGAGTTTTCGTTCGTTTGGAAAGGAATTAACTGTGTGTTGATAGATTGGTTAAGTTGAGCGTTTGAGACAATTTGGTTCTTCAAACATTTGATTCTCTTCCTGCTTTTCTTTCTTAAAGATTCGAAACTTTACTTGTGGTGTTCAACGCTCTAAGAGAGTAGAGTCCTAGTGTTTGGTTCTTTGCAATATATACTAGTTTTTTTTTTTCCAATCAAGATATGCTCAAATAGTAATAGGCTGTTTTCCGTGTTCCTTCTCAAGTACCGATTCTATAGCTAGTGACTACTCCACGGCTTGGAGCATTGGTTACCAGATTAGTTTCTTAAACGGCATTTATTTTAAGTGTCGATTCCGCTTCTAAATCAGCACAGAGCACTTCCTAATTTTCTTGAAAGCTCTTTCTTTTTCAAGAACTTAACCAAAAAAGAAGCATGCTTTAAAGGTAGAGAGAGACCATAGCTTTGCACTGTTTCTTCTAGTATTTCCTCGGATCAGCTCTAGTGTAAAAAATTCATCTATTCGGGGGTCATTTTCAGTTCCTCCTTTAGACTCCGGAACAGGGAAACCAAAGTCTCCATCAATGGTGACAAGTTGGTGACATTGACACAATTGAGGCTTAGTGCAAGCCTCATCAGGAATCTATTTTTGATAGAGATACGAAATGAGGGGGAAGAGCAAAGGAATCAACAGCCGGCTGATCAAACACTGCACTTTCTCCCGGGAGCGTGAAGTTGGGAATGATGATTTGTCCAAGTGTTCTCAGATGGTTTGTTAGCTTTACACAGTGTGCCATTTCTGTCTTGTGAGTTTCTGTTTGTTTGGTAAGGGATTAACTGGTGTGCTAATAAATTGGCCAAGTTAAGCCTTTGAGACGATTTGGTTCTTCAAGCGTTTGATTCTCTTTCTGCTTGTCTTTCTTAATTCGAAACTTTACTTGCGGTGCCCAACGCTCTAACGGAGTAGAGTCCTAGTGTTTGGTTCTTCGCAGTATATGCATGCTTTTTTCAATCAAGAATATCTATTTTCTGTGTTCTTTCTTAAGTAGCAACTATAGCTAGTGACTACTCCACAGCTCGGAGCATTTGTTAGCACATTGGTTTCTTAAGCAATATTTGTGTAAGTATCGACTTACTCTTCTAAATCAGAACAAAGCACTTCCTGATTTTCTTGAAAGTGCTTTCGTTCTTTGGAACTCAACCAAAAAGAAGCATGCTTTAAAAGTAGAGAAAAACCATAGCTTTGCACTGTTTCTTCTAGTATTTCCTCGGATCATCTCTAGGGTAAACAATTCATTTTTTTTGGGGGTCATTTTCAGTTCTTCCTTTAGAGGGAAACGAAAGTCTCCACCAATGGTTGGTGACAAGTTGGTGACGTTGACACCATTGAGGCCTAGTGCAAGCCTCATCAGGAGTCTATTTTTGATAGAGATACCAAATGAGGAGGAGTCGAAGGAATCAACAGCCGGCTGATGAAGAACTGCACTTTTTTCCGGGGAGCATGGAATTGGAATGATGATTTGTTTTGTCCAAGTGTTGGCAGATTGTTTGTTAGCTTTATACACTGTGCCCATTTCTGTCTGGTGGACAAAGTTTGTGGAATTCAGAGTAGGATCCACGTATTATTTGAATATATTCAAAGTGATACTAATTTCTTAGCCGAATCTTCTCTTTGATGCACAATATTGAACCCTATGCTTGATATTTCTGAGCCTGACGTTAAATATAGCTATTTCTGGACCAAAGGGGCAGCCCCTTTTGCTGAGTCCATGATTCGTATCATTTGAATGGTTTTGGATTTTTTTGTTATGACTATTTAGAATTGTTGGATTGTAGGGTTGATATTATAAAAGGAGAGGGTCAATGAGACAAGGAGCCATTCTTATTTTACAATATATTTAACGGTTCTAAACAGTCAGGACCATCGATCTCAATCGCCCTAATATATTTTACCTTGTAAACTCTATTGAAAAATAATCCACTTCGAAACATTAATCTCAAAATGACTTGCAACATAGCATACATAAGAGTCGTTTTGTAAAGTTCTATAGTGAAATGGCAAAACTTTCTTAAATAATTTGATTAGAACTACACCAGTTTAGTTCGTGTGCCACACCACACACATCGTGTTTAAGCAATTGCTTGAACCATTAACGCATGCTTTGTTGAGTCCTCCGTTGCGTTGAGGCGCACTAAGTACACAAAGTATTTTAGAGATAGAGAGTTGTTAGACATACGAATAATGCTTAAGTGAAGAGTCAAACACATCGTATACAAATGAAAAGAACTTAACGGGTGCCTAAAGCAAAAGTGCAACTAAGATTGCAAGGAATGTGCCATAGAAGATGCTATATGGCCAAAATTTACCAGTAGACACTGATAACTAACGGGTACTTGCGTTGTTAGCCTTTAAGCTAGACATATGTTCAACTGTTCCATTTATCATTTTCCTCGAGGAAAACCTTTTGCCTCTTCAGCCATTCAGCTGAAAGGAGTAGGACCATCCAGACTGCTGAAATCTCTTGAAAAACGTCCAACATCATGTCTCCTGTTACAATGGTGGAACGCAAGCAAGAGCTAATAAAGTCAACCTTAAGTCAACTTCATCCGGGACTAGAGCCCTAGGCCCCAAGAAGTTTCGCAATACACTTGTTATGGTGGTCAATACTTCTATTTATGAAGTCTTGAAACTTGTCCAGAACCTTAATATATAGTTTTCCCAGCTCCTACTAAGTAACAACTCAAGGCATCCCCACCATTCTTATAGAAATGGAGGCCATCTTCTCTCGCATATGTCATCGTCTTTGGTTTAGCTTTCACAACTTTCCCAAGCATTGCAAGTGAAACCTACAAGGCCACAGTTACGCCCATAAGCAAAGATGTTCCGACTTCCCTCCCTATTAGTGGCCTCGGCTACAAAGAAAGTTATGTCATCGATCTTGGCTCACCATTTTCATTGCCTAACCGCTTTCGAAGGGACGCTCGAGTCCCTTGCCTCTCTCTCCCAATTGCTCCGCAGCTAGAGCTTACCTCTCTCTCCTTTGTGTAATCCAGTAAGCAAATGCAAATCGGTATCATGTATCGCAATGCCTCCAACCCAATCAACAAACTTCGTGCCCCACTTGGGACATACAGTGATGTGCCGTTCAACGTGACCGATGGTCATAATCCATTGGCTAAAATCACCATGGTTTGCCCCGACTTGCTTGCATTTTAATTTGGGCTCTTATATCCCTCATTTGCGCTCTCCCCATTGGTTAGTCTTTCGCGTGCACCACTCTATATTCCATCATGGTTACTAGAACACAAAATCATTTTGCAATGTGCCTTCCTAGTATTAGTAAGCTTTCCCGGGTAAAGAGGGCCTTTTTGATGTCACGAAATTCATCTCCTTCACCTTGTTCCTAAATCATCCAACAAGTTCCAGATGATTTCATTGCCTCTTGGGCTATCTGTATTGATGGACAAATGCTCGAGTTCTTGAAACGTGAGTTTTGAGTTCAATGCATTGGGCCACGGTGGGGTATGTTCACTAGTCTTACACACTACATTGAGAAGTCACATTTATCGGTCTTTTGTTGTTCAATTTGGAATGGCTACTGGGGGTGCACCCCGTGCTGAGGAAATGAGACGTTCGATTTGTGCTTTAACACTAGCGCGCCAGGCTCGACATCGGGTTGGCTGGACCAATGTTATCAAAAGGTCGCCTAGACGCAAGGCTAAGCCCAACGCAGGGAACACACCTTGCCTAAGGCTAGGTGACAGCTCCTTGAAAGAGGAATGTGCCTTCTCCGCCCAAGCGTAAGGCGCTGAATATGGTGGAGATTGTTGTCATTGTGGCACCATCTCAATTACTAATTTTTTTTAACTCTTTCTTTCAGAACACCATAAATCAATTTTGTAAACTAAAAAAATATAAACCTAAAACCCCAATTAATTCGTTTTGGTGCTTGTGAAATACATAGAGCGTTAAAGCGACAATACAACTCACACGACGTGATTGATCCTATTCATTTGAACAACATCGACGTAAGTAATGAGTAGTTACTTGGGAGGACTGATGAAGATGCAGACAAAGATGATGTGAACGTGTTTAAAAGTGACCCTTTCGGTGGCATGGTGCCGATCAAACTACCATTTAAGGTCTACGTCAAGAAGTGTAAGGCCTTCATCATTTCAAGTAAATCTAAGCCTCTGTTCACCTTGTGTATAGAGAAGATGAAGCTGAGTAGGAATCTTTACCAGACTTAGAGCTAATAATTCCCTTTAAAAATGATATTACTAACTTAGCCCTTACGGATGATGAGGATGATGTTAGGATTAACAACTTTTTATTGGATTTGAACTTCTACTAGTGTTGAAACTTTGTTGAACTGTCATGTTCTGATTTTTTTTTTTATGTAATTTCATTGATTTAGTACACTACACTAAGACCTATTTATTTGTATTTTGTACCTCGCTTTAAAAAGATGCTCTCAAAACCGTTTGCCCTTCTATAATGATGAACTGGACAGTCGACATTTTAGTTGAACCAGGGTAGGAGAAAGGTATGGGGTAATTTATCGCCAATTGTTGTGAAAATATTGTCGAAAATAGAAACAAGGAAGGCTTTGAGATGTAACTAAAGACACTTTCATTAGAACATTATTTGCCTCACTCAAGAAAGAGTTTGTTAATGGGTTGCAGGCAAATTCGTTCCCAAGATACAATAAATCCTGAGAAGAACCGCGATTAGCAATATCGAAGATCTCCGAAGAATCTTTGTGAAACAGTAGATATATTTTGGGAGACTAAGAAAGCAATAGAATTTCCAGCAAACTAAGGCATGTACGTTTAGGCTTTTAGTATCCTGTTTTTGTTTTCCATATTCTTGTATTCAGTTCCGAAATCAGATCGTGTACTTTTATCATTTTTTTTTCAGTTTTTCGTTTTTACTTTTTTTTCAGTTAATCTTGTATGTTTACCATTTTCATTTTCAGTAACTTTTTTGGATCCATTCTTGTATGTTTAGCATTTCCTACACTATTTGTACCCATATTTTTTCATTTTAACTCTACCCTTAACCTAACAAATTATTTTTATACCCTCTATTTATCTTCTCAATAACTCCTCCATACCCACCTTTTACGTCTCTCAAGAAGTTTATCAGTCTGAAAACACCACCATAATTTCCCAATCAAGCACAAACTACAAATTCTACACGTATAACTACGCATTGAACGAACATGAATAGCCTCGGAACAAAGAGGAGAACCCAGAAATGGAAACGGAGAAAACCATCTTCAATCAATCAACCCACAAACAAAAATCAAAGAGAAAACAGAAACAGAAAGGAGAGTAGCAGATCGATTGACTGAAGAATAAAGAGAGAAATTGGTAAAAACCTTTGACAACTGTGCAGGCGATAGGACTTCGTTCTCTCCGGTCACGGATCGTTGGGTGCTTGTTAGGGAGATGGTAGGTACTCGACAGGAGGAAAGAGGCAAGGCTTTGACAGATCCGCTGGATGGAAGGGAAATGTGTAGCTGAACTGGAGGCGGCGTCTCCGTCTTTTCTGTACTGGGTCTCCGGCAGCTAAGAGGAACAAATGACTCGACCGCAGCTTCTCTAATAAATTCGGCAGCTTGAGAGATGGAATGAGTTGTAGTTGGGGATCTGCTCATTGAAAATAAGGAAATAAGAAATGAATCACAGGCAGAGAGGGAGAGAGGGAAGGGGAAAGAGGAGAGCTATGACGTGACTATGCATGTAGGGGTCATAGAGGTTGTAAGAGAAAAGAGTGAACAATGAAAACCATGCCTCACTCGTCAGAGTTTTCTCTTAGACGAGATGCAAACGATTGAGAAAAGGTGAAAACACCTTTGAGGTGTTTTCACTTTTTTTACACTGTTTTGATTTTTTGATCCAATACAAATATAAAAAATGATAAAAGTATACGAAAAAATGCATCTTTTTTATAATCATTACAAAACGGAAAACAAATATTCTAAACGTACGAGGCCTAATTTTCTAGTATGTGTAGGCAATTTCGGAAGGCTGTTTAAAAGGAACTCTTTTTGTCTGAAATATATATATATATAAAATCTCACAAGCAGTACTGGTTCTGAAGAGGCAAAACACCTCTTCAAGAAGTCACGAGTGAGCAGTGACCGTTGCACAACCAAACGGTCGACATGACCGTTGCACAAGACGGAGACCAACTCCACGTTGCCGATTGCCCTTCAGCCATTTCTTCAATATGATGTTGGCCTATAGGTAAGACAAACCCACCTCTTCAATAGGTGACGGTCGGTTTAAAGGGTTTCCAAAGATTCAAATGGAAAACAAGAACTTAAAAACTGTTGGCTTTACCAATCTGCCAACATTAGGAATGAAGTCAAAGAATTAGAAAGCTCTCTTATTGATTAAATAATCAAACATTCAATGAGATTCATGTGTAAATCTCAACACCGACTTGTTATACCGTTTCCCTTGCACAAGGATTTAGTTCTCCTGAAACCCTTCTTTAGAACTACGTGTGCTGATTTCAATTTCAAATCGGGGGGGCTGCATTCAAAAGATAAGCTCAGTCCGGGTTTCATGTCCTAATCATCCTACTACATTCATCGCTGCATAAAACCCAGCCAAACTTGGAACAAAACTAAATAAACACCCATGGTATTTGTATAATTGTATCTCCAATCTTGGTTGGAGACCCAATTCAACGATGATGGCACCATGCCTGGTGGTGTACGGTCTAGTTGTCGATCACCTGGAAGCTCCCAGCCCAGCCCATAGTCTAAGGCTGATCGATATCCTCCTACGTATCCAAGTCGGAAGCACTCATCACGTTACAGGCTGTCCATGAACCATGCAAACTGCGTCACCAAGAAGAAGATCACCTTTTGTCTTATTTAGCCCCCTTCTCCACAACCACTTCAAATCCATAATTCATGCAGTCGGTCACACGCAAGCTCCATCTATAATCTTAATTACAAGAAAAGAATAAACTAAAAGTCTGCTAACAACTCTACCACCCGCATACCGAAACCCAATGTCTCCTCCTCTGTACCCACTTCTTCTTCTTCTTCTTCTTCCTTTCTCCTTCATTTTCAGCCTTTCTTGCGCCAGTCAGACAAGACCAGAAAACCCGTCTGTACACTCTCTCAGTTTACCTAAAAACCCCTCTACAACCCACAAATTTACTCCTCGATCTCGGTGCCTCCTTCAGCTGGGTAGACTGTACCCAGAACTACACTTCCACCACGTACCACTCCATTCCCTGCAACTCCTCCCTCTGCAACTCGCTCGACAATCTCGCCTGCTCCAACTGCTTCGACTCCCCCGGCCCGGGTTGCTCCAACGACTCATGCGCCCTCTTCCCCGAGAACTCCGCCACCCAGAAGGTCCTCCTCGCCCAGGCCCTGGTCGACACACTCGCCTTGCCCCTCACAGACGGCCGCAACCCGGGTCGGGTCGGTCTCGTCCGCGAGTTCGTCCTCTCCTGCTCAAAAACCCCGTTGCTCAAAGGCTTCCCAAAAGGTACAACGGGGTTGGCCGGTTTAGGCCGGTCCAACTTCTCCCTCCCGGCTCAGCTCAGCTCGGTTTACTCCATCCCCTACGTGTTTGCTCTCTGCCTGCCCGGTTCGCCGTCGGCTCCAGGTTTCGCCTTTTTCGGAACCGGCGGGCCCTACTATTTCTTGCCCGAAATTGACCTTTCTAAGAGCCTTATTTACACGCCACTGATTTTGAACCCGGTGGGGAGCACCTTAATCACCTACTACCTGCACCCATCTGACGAGTATTTCATTGGCGTGACGTCCGTAAAAGTCAACGGGAAGCCTCTGGAGTTGAATCAGACCCTCCTGACCGTTGATCAAAACGGATCCGGTGGGACCAAGATCAGCACCGTCGCTCCCTACACCGTCTTGCATGCGTCCGTTTACAAAGCCTTAACGGAAGCTTTTGTTAACGAATCGGCTGCGCTCAACCTCACCGTAACGGATCCGGTGAAGCCGTTCAGCGTGTGCTATCCAGCGGAGGAAGTCCTGGAGACGCGGATGGGACCGGCCGTCCCGACCGTCGATCTTGTGATGCAGAGCGAGGATGTGTTTTGGAGGATTTTCGGGGCGAATTCGATGGTCAGGATTGCGCGGAAGGGCATTGATGTGTGGTGTTTGGGATTTGTGGATGGTGGGGCCAAGGCCAGGACATCGATTGTCTTGGGAGGGCATCAGATGGTCGACAATCTACTGCAGTTTGACGTGGGGTCGAGGAGATTAGGGTTCAGTTCGTCAGTTTTGGCACATAGTACTACGTGCGCCAACTTCAACTTTACTGCCAACAATAAACTAGATTTGTAGTGGAGCACATTATGAGCAAATATGGACAAGAATATAAAATTAAGTGCAAGAAGATCATGGGTTTTTTGCATTTTTTTTCTTTTTGTTGTTTCCTCAGTCTGTAAATGTTTTCTTCAACGTGGATCGTAAACCAAATAATTGACTCCTTGTAACGTAACAATATAACATTTTTCTGTGTCTGACACTATTGTTGATAATGTTTTTAGGTTCGCTTACTTGATAAATGTAACGTGAAATTTTTTTTTAAGTTTATAACTGTTTGTTCTTGTTTATTGGTTATGACGTGTTGCGTATGAATATTTTGTAAAAGCAAATCAAGACTTTCTTATGTTTGTCTATATTTTGCCTCCAAAAAGTGATATTACTCGACATCTAATAAGATAAAAATATGGATGCTATGGAAGAGTGAAAATAAGCCCTCCCATAAGCAAAGTAAACAAGCAAGATTAAGTCAAAAGGCGAAGAACTAGACAGTAAAGCAGAGTCTAGCAGTTCACATCAAGTTGCAGCCTCCTGGATTATCGTCACAAAACATGCCAGGATGATATGGATATGCCACTGGCGGCAGAGGCGGCGGAGGACAACGTGGGTAGTGATTGTAGGCATTTGGTGGTGGAGGAACACTCCTGCATGCAGGTGGCGATATCGATCCGCACCCATTGTGAGTACTGCTCGTCCCGTAATCACGCCAATATGCACCACATGGAGCATCTGTAACATGACTTGGTCCAGCACCATAATGTCCATGCACATTATCGAGGCCGATTTTCAGACTCCGGTGGTTATTTTTCCCGATAGCATTGTCTTTTTGGCCCTTGAACGTCAGCTTGAGGCTCTTGGACTGCGTTACTTCCACTTGATTCAGCCGTTCAACTTGTGACAACTTGTGCAGTTGTGCGATCTGGCCATCCAGATGGGAGTCAGTTTGTCCAGCCGATCTTGGCTGGACATATTCTGAACTCTTATGTTGATGGTGGTGGTTCATGGGCGGCTCAGGCGTGTGCTGCCACAAGAGCTCTGCCTTTTTGCCAGCCTTTGCGAGCGCCATTATTAGCATGCATGGGTCCATGTTACCTGAGACCGTCACCCTTCCATGTTTCCCGTCTAGGTCAATTGAGTGAACTCCTGGGGAAAAAAATACATGGAAAAAGACACAACGAACGAAGATATCACATGAAATGAAAGCAAATTTTCAGAAAATTCCTATGAATGAGCGTTACCATCAACTTTTTTCAACGCCTTGTGCACCTTCTTTTCACACGCTGCGCAGTGGAGATTTACCTTTAAAATGCAAGTCTGACAAAAAAAATTAGAGCGATCAAGAAGATTCTTCCTTGAGTATACAAATTATACTAGTTTATTTATAGTTAATAGTAAGTCGGTCTAAATTCTTGGAAGAGAAATGTTGAACCAACACGATGAGAGAATGCTGTACAGATATCATGCTCGTCACAACACACTGCATTAGGTAGAAATCACCTTTGGAGCGGCCATTGAGTAGTCTGTTTGAAAAGATCAACCGGGTGAAAACCTGCAGCTAGCAAGAGAGAGAGGCCAACCTGAACTTTTGAGAGAAGATATACAAATACACCTTTGTCAACGAGTTGCAATCATTCTCTGGTGTGCTGGGTTTGAAAGATTTAATTAAATCCACATGTCAGGTCCAAGCAAGGAGATTCAATTCCTTATTAAGGAACTTAAATGCAAATTAATGGAACGCATGATTCTTGCGATGCAAAGGGAGATAGCATAATCTTGAAAAAATATATTTCAAAATTTGAAATCTCAGTGAAGATGTTAGAAGGGGAGAGTTATGGTGAGGTTTGGGTGTTGATTGGCAAATTATAGTTCACAAATACCAATATCAACAGCGTCTACAAAAGGGACATGGTCAACTTCGTTGTGGAGATCATCATCAATTTTTTGCTTGATGGCAACAGGCTGGATCAACTCACAGTACACAGGGTTTGCATTTAGGAAACCCAAGTGGACTGACCAAACCCATCTTAGGGAAAAGCCAATCCAATTTAGTTGGCCTGACAAACGATTTTGGCCATTAAAAGAAAGGAATGAATTTACACTCCAGTAGTTTAAAAAGGGCTATACATCAGGCCCCCCACTCTCGGCGGCCGAAGGTGAATACAAACCAATTCAAGGTCCAGAATATTCAGTGCTTTTCAAAATGACAAAACTTGTTAGGCTGCACCAGTTTTGTTTTATCGTTCAGAGTTGACAACAAAAGTTCCACACAGAAAAGCAGAAAATGCATGCAAGACGTAGCAGAAACTAAAAATACGAGCCAAAGCGGCGTACTCGAAATGGGGAAAATAGAGACATTATACTGGTACAATACAATATCAAAAACTTCAATAGAAGCTCTAGGTTACTCTTTATTCAATGGTGGCAAACATGACCTCCAATTTCAAACCAAAATAGAACCTTCCATAACAGCGATGGCTTTGCCACAAAGCAATACTCTCTCATTCTTCTCGTCTAGATGCAAGTTTACCACGCCACCTCTTGGAGATGCCTAAGTCAATTAAAGAATAAAACGTGTATCTTCAGAAAATGATGCAATAAATATGGGGTTTAGGGGAGATGGAGGGAGAGATAGAGAGATTACAGCAAATGCAACAAAATCACATTTCCCTAGCTTCTTGCTCCAATAGAGCGCTAAAGCGCAATGAGCACTCCCACAAACAGGGTCCTGAAAAAATGCAAGTAATAAAACATGGTAAATCCCAACGTGGAGGCTTTATGCTAGTTAAGAAAAAAGCGTTTCATTTTGGTCCTCAACTAAGCAGAACTGCAATTAGCACCAGAGAATGATGCGGATAAGGTCATCAAAAGGTCATGCTTATTTCTCAATACTAGCTTTAACGAACTTGATTTGATCCAGTTTCAGCTATATAAAGGGGAAAAAATACAAAAGTGGAAACCTGATTTATAGTTAAATTTCTCCAGGAAAGATATTGGAAACTGGAAAGCAAACGAAAAAACCAAAAAAATTGCTTATCACAGACACTATTAAAATACTAGCCTCCAGTTTTTCCGTGTTCACATGATCAAGGAGATGTTCTAATGGTATGGAAACAACAAAGACACTTCAATGCGAGCTCCTTTTGCAACCAAGGGCAAGACTTACCTCCTTGATCCCAAATTTAGGGCAGAAGAAGCGACTGTAAAAGTCAAACCCAGATCCAGGGGGACCAACTCCTGTAACAATAATCCCCCTGCCAGGACATTGTTGTATCTTATCGAGCTTTGGCTCTAATTCCACAACAGCCTTTCCTGTTGGGAGCACGACCTGCCAAGTGGAAAATTACATTAGCTTTTCGTACAAAATCATCTCTCATCCTTGACTAAATTTGATCTTTCCTCATTGGGAGAAAAATGCATAATTTACTTTCTTCTGACTGAAATCATAATCATGCCTTTCGTGCGTGTTGGGAGCACGACGCATGATCTACTTTTCTTTCCAGTGACCACCTTCATTGTTTATCATAACATGAAGTTGATATTCTTGTTTAAGCATTACAAAAGAATGTAAAGCAATTGAAATACGTACAAGGATGTCATCAAAACTCGTCTTCATCATGTCGATTGCGGAAGCACCACTCAAGCTATCAGAAATTGCCGAAACATCAGCAGAGTTATATTCATGTAGTGGGACGGTTGGAAAGTCCAACTCAATAAAGAATCCGTCTTGAACTTCACCATTCTCAAAACATGCATCATCAGCAATTTTGGGATCCGCAACTCTTTTAGCGGTCAAAATTCCCGACAGTGTCAAGAACTCGATCAAATCAGTATTCACCAAACCAGACGTGAAGAGAAAGTGAGCGGCTGCTATAGTTGCATGGCCGCAAAGTTTTACCTGCAAGCCAAATGAAATGTTTTAGAAGTGCTATCCCAGTCTAGTCTCTGAATCTAGAAACAGTTGATAAACCTTCAAATTGGACTGGCTCTAATTACATTCATTATAGTACATCCACTAAAAGATACTCGAACTTATGATTTGTTCAACTGACAAGAAGGCACAAAATACAGTAGGCATACAGTATCCATTTGTCATCCATTTTGTTGCAGCAAGCCAAGCAATATGAATCGTTAATCTCTTATTTAGCAGAGATGTAAATACAAAATAAACCCACCCCAAAGAAAAAGGTAGTTTTAGTACGCATTGACTTCTTTTCAACCATTTCTGAGAACTATTTCAATGCATTTGTATATACTTTTTAACCCTTAATACCATTTCAGCCATGATTTATAAGTGATATCCAAATGATCCCACCCCAAGTTTGGACCCTCACACTCCAAATGGTCTTTTAGTGACACTTTTGAATAACACACGTAGTTTGACAATTTTGGAGTGGGAACATCAATTCCCCAGTGTTCAATTCATACGTAAATCATTAAGCAATCCAAGTATACAGTGCAATCATACGTATAGGTGCTATCAAGGGTCCGTTGACCCCGTTCCGTTTTCGTTGATATTCTTCACATAAATTTTCCAACTTAAGGCAATCGGAAACTACTGACCTCCACAACGGGAGTAAACCATCTGAGGCGGAACCGTGGGGTGGGCGAGTCGTGAGGGAGTGACTCGGGACCGGTGATCCGAGTCAAGAAGCAGGTCTGGGAGACGTTGAACTCGGCCGCAACAGCTAGCAGCCACTCCTCGTCTCTCTCTTCTTCCAGCAAGCACACCGCCGCCGGGTTTCCCTTGTATGCAGTATCGGTGAAGGCGTCCACCTGTAATTACCACAACTGAAAACACCTGAGCATCTCTAACATACGTGGGTTCGCGTGCGTGCGTGTGAGTTTGATTTCATGAGAGATGGAGATTACCACAATGTACTTGACGGGCTTCTTTGCCATTTGAGAGAGAGAGAGAGATTGTGTTGGGTCGTGCAGCCGCCTGTTGAACAGCTTTGATTGCTTTATAGTAGTACTTTGTCTGCAGTCAACCAACCATTTCCCTTCTTTCTTCGTCGCATCCTTTTCAGTTTGGTCACATCTTTTCCGGGTCAGTCAACATAGACGTCGGCTCCTTTCCACCATCGGATCTTATAAACCTTCTCCCGGAAAGCCCTCTCACCACATCAACTAGACGCACCACCGTTGAATTTAATGCCAACTTGAAGAGTATTATACTACACAGGAAAAAAAATGCCAAAAGTATTTCACAACAAGCTCGGTAATGGTCGGTCACTTAAATATAGTTTTGAGGATCGTAAAAGCATATCCTTTTAATACAAATGGCATTTTCCTAATATTGGTATCAAACAGATTTTACTTGCTTTCCTCCAACGTTGGTTTCACCACTATCAGTTTCAAACCCAGTCATTTGATTCTGCTATTTCTTTACAATTTGAGGAGGTTCTCCATTTTGTCGAACTTCCATTGTTAAATTCAAGAAGAAAATTCTGATTTAAGTATTAATCTCTGTGTGTGTGTGTGTGTGGGGGGGGGGGGGGGGGGGGGAAGACAATACCTGCGCATTATCCTTCCCTTCCCCCTCTCCTTCCTCTACACACAATTTGGTCCCGACACTCTTCCTTGCCAGTCATAGCCATACACAGAGAGTTAATTCGCGGCTCCCTGCTGGATCAGGCAGGTATTCAGCCACCCAAGGAGAATATATTAGACCTAGATTGGCAGGCATTCTTTATTTATATAAAACAGAATTAGAACGATAATCAACACCTACGTTACAAGGAGTTGCAGAACTAACTAAAGATAGTAAAGTAGCTTAAATCTAACCAGAAACAAATTATCACACTAAAAGATATGGTACAAGATATCTTCTCCATAGACCCTAAACGGCAGGATCAACCTTTGGGCATTTGTCCACTAGGAGAAAGATACAATCTAGTGTGGGCAAAGCGCGGGGTTTCATCCACACCATCGCACATGCTTTACCAAATCCCTTCCCTTGCCCTTTTCAGGAATTGGCAGAGGGTGATGTTCGGAAGCACCCGAGGACCCCTTTTCATCCTTATCCTCGTCGTGTTCAACAACTCTGTGCCCTTTGATTGAGTTGCTGTGACCGACACCAAATTGTAGAACTGTCGAAAAGCAGTTTTTAAAAGGTTAGATGCCACAATATAATGGGTTAAACGCTTCATGCTTTAAGAGAGCTTGACGAGTTCAATGATTAAACTTTAGCTTTGAGAATATTTTCAGGGAAAATCGATGGACAAGCAAAACCCCCATTTTGATCGGGGAAACAAACCCCATGTCAATTGAAAAAAACGGATCGGAAGTGTACCTCACAGACACCATGCAGTAACAACCTATGAAAAGGATCCTGAACATGTAGCACGAGAGCATCCTCATCTCGACTCTCCATTATGAAGGCCCGTACACATTCCTAAAAAAGGACAAATTTGTAACTGTAACTGCTGACATAATGCAAGTTAATGCTGATTTAGAAAGAACTTGAAATGGGAAAAATCATAGATGAGTTAAATTATGAAGAGAATAGACTAAAGAAGGAAACAAGCAGGTTTCCTTGTGAGATGATTGAACAGCGTCCAAACCTTGGGGCCTCTCTGTTATAAAAGTGAAATACACTCACAAAATTCAACCAAGGCAATCCAAAATGACATTATCCATGTGAAAGGGTGTGGACTGCCTTGCTTGAATTTTGGAGCGGGAATGTCATTTCCCTTGTCATATTCCAGTTTATTAGACAAATACCAGAGCATCTAACTCGTTTGTGCAAAGTAAGAACAAAACAGTCATCGGCTCCTTGATCATTAGATGACAAAGGCACATGTATGAAAACCGACGTGTGTGGAACATACCTCATAACCGTTGACAAGTTCTGAAAGAAAGCTACGGCGAAGTGCCTCTCTAGTTCGACAATCAACTCTGTGCCATGCAGTCAGTACAGCCATCTTATCCGCAGCCACACGACCTCTCCTCTTTGATGAAGAACCTTTATTAAGGGCTTGAATCGCAGTCGCCTATCCAGGTAAAAAACCATTGTCAACAGTTGAAGCATGTCAACGAATCTTGAGGAAGCCATATAGAGGCATATGATATATGCTGCCATGATTTGGGGAAGGGAAACCAACATGTTCTTGCAATGACCGCAAGATGTCCGGAAGATAACTACGCCACAACGCTATTCTAGTAAAACTAGCCATGTTCAGACATATATAGTTACTGCAACCACTTCTCCACTTTAGAATCCGTGTACCCAAATAGGTTCATCTGTATCTTGCACCAATTTTCCATGAAATATATACCCAGAAGAACAGAACGAAGAAAAGAGAGGTAGAAATTCGTAAACACTAACATGTAAGTTTATTTCTAAACTCCCTTGAGAAATTTCTGTTTTGGTAAACTTCTTAAGTACTCATGTATGTATTGCAAGCCTTATGACAGACAATGGCATGGCTCAATGCAGTCGTGAGTATAGTACGAAAAAGATCTGTGCTAGTGAAACACAAATGGTGGATTAGAGAAGCTATAAACCTCTTTATCCATGTCAATATTCCTGAATTTGTCCCACTCCCCAACATTTGTCATGCAAAATGGTGACAGCGGTACATCATCACCTGTAAAAGAACCACGAATCAATAACTTGACAAATATTAGAAACATAGGAAGTCAAAAGTGTCAAAACTACTGACTCATTAGCAAGACTTCCTGAAAACAAGCAATCAAGTTAAATACTTCGTAGCTAATGAATGCCCTACTGGGTCGATTATATAACTGAGATAATCTGGAGTATTTTATAAGTAGTACTAGGCCGATGAAGAAGTGATTTGTGCATGGAGCAACTACAGGTAGACACGAGTCGAAGTAGCAAAGAAGGTGATATCTAGGCAACTGGACAAGAAAGCACAGGCAGACAGAGTAGAGGAAAATGCAGCCAAAGCCAGCTAATTTGATGAAAAATACAAACTGAGTACTTTAGCGTATGATCACAAAGAAAAAGCTCATTAAGTAACAGATCACATCCAACTGTGATGTTCTGTCCCCTTGAACCTAGGGTTTGGTTTTTTGGGTTTCAGTGATACTTCTCGCTGCCGATCATCTTCACAAGTTCAAGTTGTCACCTAATCCCGGTGGGCAGTTCAGAGGAAATTGGCAGCCTGGGCTAAGAAAGGGTAATGGTGGTCTCAGTAATTGTTAAAAAGCGTCGCTTAGCTGGCTCGATCTCGTTTTCCAAGTTTCAGAGGCCTGCTTGATCTCGAATTTGTTTACATCATAAAAAGCACGTGTAACCCACGAGTGAGCTGTGTATGGGATTAAGGTGGTGGCATGACTCACCCGACTTTTGTTTTAACTCTGCTGGGTTTGGGCAACTCTGAAAGCTGAATATAAAGGGGTTAAAGGACTAGCCCAGGCATGAGGCCCCACCACTAGGGAGGCTTCGAGGCATGTGGCCATACCTCTGTTGCAGTGTTTTAAACCCATGAGCCTTGTTGTTGCACAAGGCTTGCCCCCATGTTTAACCAGAAAATAACATGGGGTATGCAATAGGGAAGTATTCATGTAAAGCCCCAAAGTAAATATCTTCTGACCAACTTTATGTTACATAAACTGCCCAACAGTCCCCCTTTTACCATATCACAGCCACTCTCACCTCGAGCATTCACTTGGGACAGCTTAGAAAAAGGGTGCAGATTTGGCATTTTGAGGCTCTTGCACCATTGTACAGATAACAAAGCTTTGGTGAGATCGTGTACCAAGTCTGACACTCTGACTACTAAGCCCTGACAGGCAATGGCAAATAAGCAGCCAGAATATTAGAACACCCTATTTATAGATGCATAAAAAGAGTGGGTACTACACACGGTATTAATATAAATAGCAACTCCTCCTAAAAGATCATACCCCAAGGCGGTGGAGCAAACAGGCCTCTAATTTCATCTGCATCTAGACAGGGAACAAGTTCCATTAACACACGGTCATTTATCCATCTGCGAGATCGCCGGTTGCTAAGCTGAAATAAGCAACTGAAACTTAGAAAAAATGATTTGCAATACTATTTGGGACTAAATTACTGATCTTTGTTCCAGAAAGTCAAATGGAAACACTACTAAAATTTCATTATAAGCAACAGGCTAATACTAATGAGTTAGTATTCCGATTAACTACGGGAGAAAGGGAAACATAAAGGTCAGGCATGACAAGTCAAGTAAAAAGACGTCGATGGTTACTGTCATGACCACGAAGGCACTGAACTCTCATATACCGAAATTGAACTACAAAATGCACACTCTTTTCATTCATCAGCTAGTTGGCACATGCATGTTATCGGCCAACCATCTCACCGAAGAACTACGGGACTTGTTATGCTTGGTTTGTTAACTAATCTCACTGGAGAAGAAATGGCATCAATTGGATTTAAGTTTCCTCATATAGTTTATAACCCCGCCAGCATGATACAAGCAACAAAAACCTTGGCCAAGAAGGAGGTGACATGACAAATAAACAACGAAAGGTCACAGTGATTGACCATAATCACTAGTGGGCCAAAAAGCACCTCAAGTCCACCATCATTACTTCTGGTAAAATACATGAATTAACTATACAGGTATCAAGGAATATCCGTCTTTCGGCACCTAATTAAGACTTATTATCAAACAATTCATTACGATAAGTTGAAATTTGTCTCAAATCAATTACTCCCTCCGTTCCATTGGATTGAGTGTGACGTACGAGGGATAGAGGGCAAGGCAATGCGCTCGATTCACACTCCAGTCAAGATCATCTCACTTCCAAGAGCGAACCCTTGACTTGCTTCCTTAGCCATTTATTTCGGTCAACCAGTGCTGAATTCGACTCATTATTCTTTAAAATGAATGGCTTCTTCCGCCTTCTTTCAGGTCTATTGGTCAGCATTCGCCTAGTGCGAACTTCACTTCCCAAGAAAAAGCCAATCCAGCGTCAAACTTTCTTTGGTTGTGATTAGCCAGTCATCTCAGTCACCACTAAATCTATCCTGGGATTCCCAAAAGGTTTTAAGGTGAAAATTCAATGGAACAGAGGCAGTAGCTTAGAAAATACTATCTATAGCGGCAAATTCGGTAACAGATAGAAGAATCAATTTGCCCAGGAAAACAATTTCATGATCAGTCAGGCTTTAGACGGCCCGCATAATTGTCTTAGCATCAAACCCAGCAACAAGTCCTCAAACTTGCTTGGACGCACTGAAAACTGGAAACACACATAAGGAGAAAGAAAATAAGAAAATTACATTGCCGGTGGAGCTCTCGAGCAACTCTATCTTCTTCTCGATCGTCATTCCTCGGGCCTCAGCGCTTTCTCCTGCAAATACTCCACAAAAGTTCCAAAAATGCACAAAAATCAATTCAAACAAACACCAAATACTGGGGGCGTGATCGGTAAATTGGTACCTTTGGGATGGTCAAAGAGGGACGAGGAGAAAAGATCCGGTTCCCTCTGCAAAACCTCAGTGGTCGCCATGATTGTTTTGATGGGTTTGAGGGGAGAGAGGGCGGTTGGCGGGTGTTTTGTGGGTTGCAAAGACAGATGACCAAATCGCCTAGACGTAGACGAAGGTCGAAGACCACACGACGAGGAGGGAAAGAGGAATATGCCGAAGTTGCGTTTCAGTGCCGATTCCGCGAATCCAATGGTTACTTTTATCTTTGCTGCCACGATCTTGACCCTGCAGCACTCTGTATCGTGGAGTATTAGTCGAGCCTAGACTACTACGGCTCCGGTTTGACAAAAAAAAAAATTCAGTTTTAAGAAAAATAAATAAATTTAAAGAGCAGTTTAATTTTATTTATTTTTTATAAAAATAAATTGGTGTTTGATAAAGTTTTTCTTTGGGTGTTTGATATCTTAGAGACGCAGTTTTTAATTTGGTAACCATTTTTTCCTTCTATTTAAAAAACCATAAATGAAGAGTTTCAGTTTTTTTTTTACCATTTGCCTACAGCCACCGCCGACCTCTTTGAGTTATCAAACACTCACTTGTTTTTGATAAGCTGCTTTTTTAGTTATTTTTTTTTAGTTTCTTTTTTGTGGTGGTTTGCGGTGGGTTAGTGGTGGTCGGCGGTGATTGGTGGCTGCAAAGGCCGGTGGTGGTCGCCGCCGACAGTTGCCGGCAGTGGTCTCTGGCGGCCGACGATGGCCGCAGGTCATCAACAGTCGCTGGCAGTGGGAGGGTGGTGGTAGTCTAAAAAAAAAATCAGTTTGGACTTTTTAAAAAAATCTTGATTTAAAAATTAGGTTTTTAAACTGAAGGAAAAAAAAATGGTTACCAAACGCAATTTTTTTTCCCAATTTCCAAAACTGGAAAAATAATGTGTCAAACATGTCTACATCCATTCCAAGAATAACACAAATTTTAATATCAAAGCACGAAGCACGGCAACGTTTGTCAAAGTGACGTTTACTTATAAAAATAAGCATGCAACCAAATTAAAGTATGCATTACTTTGACAAAGTCATGTCTGTTTCGCAATAGAATTAGGCTGGACCAAAATTACTGAATCTCATTTTGAAGTATTTTTGGGCTCACAATAAGCAATGCAAGGAAATTGAAGATAACAAGCGAAGTGAGATATCACAATCTTTGTCAAACAATGTACTTTGCTTGGTCTTGTTAGGCCATTCACGTAGTATTCACAAGCGAAGTGGGATATCCTAAACTTCGCAAGCAAGCTCTTTCGTGCTAACAATACAGGTTGACTGAACTTCAGTTATTTACTTCTCTTGATGCTATTATTTTTTTAAAAAATGGATTTAAATGCTTGGTATCCAACACCGAAATGATTTTGTAGATTTATGTTTCCTTCGCCTTAGTTACCAAGAATGAAAGAGATATATGGTCTCATGATCCCTGTACTATCAAGGTTTAGTTAAATTAGTCTTTCAATTAATTTTTTCCTCCTTGTTATCGGCGGCCAAATTAGTCTTGTTGGTCATTTTCGCCCTAATATGCTTGTTAGTGGGGCGCGACGGTGGCCGACGGTGGTGGTCGGCAGCTGACGGCCGGCGGTGGCTGGTGGCTGCCGGCAGCCGGCCGCCGACAGTCGCGGGCGGTGATTGCCGGAGGTGGTTGCCAGCCGGCAGTGGACAGTGGAGGTGGGTGGTGGTGGTAGTCTAAAAAAAATTAAAACTGAAAATCGAAACTCATTTTTGGAGTTTTCAAAAACAGTCTTGGTTTAAAAACTGATTTTTTAAACTGAAGGGAAAAAAACGAAAATTGGTTACCAAACACATTTATTTTTTCATTTTGCATTTATTCAACATAAGAGCATAACAGTTACTAAAAGGACGCTACGAATGCACAATGGTTATAACTGAGGCTAGGATTTTGATGTGAGGATTTGGTCGAGATTAGGGTTTCAACATCTGCATGCAATCGATATCAAGAATCAGTAAGGATTGAAATCGACATGGGTTATCTCACAATACAAATAACTCCGGACGTTTTAAAACAACAAATTGCTACACTTAATATATATATATATATATAGGATCGTGATCCATTGCTAGCTCTAGCACTGTTGCTAGCGCTGTTTGGCCGTCCGCTACATAATGTAGCGGACGATAATTGGCCGTTCGCTGCATTATATAGCGGACGGTGCTAGTTTGGCCGTCCGCTACATAATGTAGCGGACGATAATTGGCCGTCCGCTACATTATGTAGCGGACAGTGCTACGCTGCTAGCGCTAGTAATTTATATATATATATATATATATATATATATATATATATATATATATATATATATATATATATATCATCTTTGCAATTTGTGGTACAAAGATAAGGGGGCTTGTCATCCTATTCCTTTAGGCTGTTGATGGGTCACTTGACCCTCCTTACCCATCCGGGCTGGATCAAACTTTGGCCTTGCCCAACCCAACCCTTTCCTCTAAAATAAAATTTGGACTATTGTTTATGTGAAAATTTTTGTTGCTAAACTTTAAAATACTTTTTCAACTTCGTTCGACCTCCCATTGAGACGGTTCAAATTGCACTGGACTAGTCACGTTGAGCTCTTTAATTTTGTGCATCCACAAGGTTATGTTTTTAAAGTACAAAGTTATTTTACCGTTTTGCCATTGTTGTCGAACTTTATGAATAAAAGAAACTATCTGGGCCCAGTCGGGCTGGGCCTGTTCCAGGGCTGGGTTTTCTCCAGGGCCAATCCTGGATCAGGTGAGGGTGTTTTGGGAATTTGATACAACCAGCCTCTCTTTGTCGCTACGTGCTCTGCATTTATCAGTACATGTACGTACTACACACAGCAATTTTCAATTTTCATCCCCAAATTGCCTCTCGGTTACTTTTCTCCATTTCTGCTCCGCTGAAACCCTAAAACTGGTACAATCCCTGTTTCTCGCTCGCTCAGGTTTTTTTTTTCTTTTCCGATCACTTGCATTTTCTTTGTTTGTTTTCTCGGCAGAATGTTCTATGACTAAACTCACATGTATGCGTATTACTAGCAGGGTTTTGTATTACTAGTAGGGTTTTGCTTGATTAAATCCTTGTTAATCCTACCTCCGCATGAATGTTTCAGCTCATTCATAGTAGCTTCATGATCAGTTGGTTAAGTATCTCTTGTTTTATCTCTATTTAGCGGCAATTAGTATTCTAACTTGATGATTTTTAATACACGATCACATCTGTATATTGAAGTCCATAGCAAGTACTACCTCCGTTCTGTTGCATCTCGCGAGTTCCTAAGATAGGTTTAGTACCATGTAAACATCAGGTTGAACGGAGAAGCAGACATGGATTAAATAAGTATGGTTTGACAAGTCAAGTTGCGATACAAACAGCGTCGAGTGAAGTCAACATCTACACGTGAGTAAATCTATTCTAGGAATTCACAAAAACTCAAATGGAGAAAATTCAATTGAACAGACGGGGAATTTAGTAATCTAGGTGATATATATTGTGTTGCGTTCTCTGTATCTTGCAATAATCTGCATTAGATGTTTCAAGCATTTCTCTGTTTCAGGTCACTCTCAACGAATAACATCTGAGCATAATGAAGCAGGTGAAATTTGTTCACTCCTGAAATTTTACTGAGTGCAATTTTTGATAAACGTTACAAAGGAGCCTTTCCTTTTCTATAAGAATGAAAATCTTGTTTTTTCCTTTGTTACGTTAAGAACTCATAGGGAAGAGGAACATGATAACAGCAATTACTCTAAAGTGAGCTCGTTCTCTGATTCCTATCTCTAATTGAACTCTCATATTCTTGCTGTTATTAACACCAAAAAACTTGTTGAGGCTTACCATAATTTGTGTAGAAGGGCAATTTTGAAGGAATCTCGAGGCTTAAACGCACCACTCGTCTATGTACAGGTGCTGGTCAGTGCTTCAACGGGTATCTAAGCTGATGTTAGGTTTTAAATTGGAAAGTAATGGACAAAAATATGGATCACACCTGCATTTGAAAATGAGTGCTTCTTGTTTTTGCTGCTGGTAGCCTCCGTCATTGTCTTTACCTCCCTCCAAGAGGCATGTACTCACTTAGCTAATGCTGTTGTAAATATATGCTTATTCTTTTTCGAGCCCTCCACCTCTAGCTGGTTGGAGAAACTACGGGAGTATGTACTATCTCCTAACTCTTCTATTTTCCAGCTTAACATAGCCAGGTTGCCTTCCTATCTCTTACATTTTATGTGGGAATAGCTTAAAGACCTATCTGTTTTTGATTGGGGATTGGTTTGTTAATCAGATTAACAAGAAAAATGTATGTGGAAGGGAAGTTTTGCTGGCCTTCTAAAATGCTTGTTGTGTTGTTTTTACCCTGCAGCAATTTCCCTGATTAACATGGATGGACAAAGTCTTCAGAACACTTCGCAATGGATGCCAACGTCTTTCGATGGAAATGCCAATAATGTGTCTCATTTAGCTGAAAACGTTCTATACCACATCTATACAATGGAGGCTGGAGGGAATGGATTCCGTTATGTTTCTCCAGCCCTACTTCAGCGGATGCAGTGCCAGAAAACGGCTCAAAATGAAGTCAAGTTTCTTGCAGCAAGTGGGGCCTCTGAGATCCAAGGAGAGAAATCGTACAGCAGTTCCGGCATGACATCTAGTTCCACAAATTTATGTCTTGATAAGGATCCTGAGAAGGTAGAATCGTTCATCCATAGATGTGACTGCCACAATGTGAAGCTTCAATGAACTTAGCAGGCTATTTACTCTCTGTAATAAAATGAGATAAAAAAGGACATGAAGGATATGGCCCTTTAGCAGTTTGGCGTAGGAACACTTCTCTGTGCCCAGAACTTTACATGTACAGAAATAGGACTTGATGATCTCATAGTTAAAATAGAGCATTTGACTGTCCACAGACTGCATCTGACATTTTAGTTGCCGTGTTTTGAGCAGGGAGGGCACCCAAGCCCGCAAAATGGAGCACCAATCAACAACTTCACAAGTGTGGAACATCATGTTCAGGTCAATTCTCTAACTTTAGCTTTGACCTTGTACTAAAATTCTAAAGCCATATATCCTCCAGCCAACCATATATTTATTTCCAAAATCAACTGAAATACATAATGTCACTGGTAAGAAAGGCTTTTCATAATTATCCTGTACGTAGTATCTTCTATTGTCTTGCATCAGGGGAAGTATATGGCCCTTTAATGCAGGAACTCTTTCCGGTCACTATAACTATATTCGTAAGAATTGATCTTGATGATCCCACATATAACCATAGGACATTTTACTGAATGCCTCCACAAACTGCATAAGACATTTTGGTTTGAACAGATCAAACACCCTGCGCACCACAATGTAGCACCAATGGACTACTTTACATGTGCAGAAGATTATGTTCAGGTTACTTCTTTTGCTTTACTTAAACCATATTTCCTCCATCAGGGCATATTTTCCTTTTAAACCATTTGAAATTCCACCGGTGAAAAGGGTTTTCATAATTATACGTCACATACGTCTGTACTTTTCTGCTTCACAGGGACAAGGAACAAATGAGCGTCACTCTAATGCTTCTGCACATCATCCAAAGGCATGTGTTGCTAAACCAGGTTTTCCACCCAACCCCCACAGCAGACAGAAAGCTATTACTGCTGATCGTGTAAGTGTCACCATGTAGTCATGGACCTTGGAAGTTAATCATGTTAGAACTTCACTCCCAGGCTTTTCGACCATATAAATGAACTTTAAATATGATTGCCATCACATATATGGTGTCGAGAGTGTTTATAAGTTGCATTTTTCTTAATTCAGCGTCGCAGAATGAGGATTGCTGAGAGCCTTTACGCATTGCGGGAACTGCTTCCACATTCTAATGTGGTAAGATGCATGACTGCATGAGTTTTCTGTTTACTGCACTTTATGATTAATCTTGTCATAACCACAGTTAAACCAACAGATTCAGCAATGATCTACCGAGGTGCTTGAGCATTATATTATTATTACCCCGACATGTTGGAGTTATATGAAATCTGGGAAAGACCTAAGTTGAACTAGTGCTGTGCACTGTTCGCTCAAAGGAAGAGAAAAAATTCAACAGCTTTATCAGTGTGTGTATCAAGAATCGCAGCAACAGGTAGCAAATTATGATATCAAATATAAGAAAAAATTGGTTCCACCTTTTCGTAAGAAATAAACATTTTGAGTTTATGTGAAGCTTTAAATCTTTAGTACAGTGGCTCGTCTTATATACACCCTAAAAACAATTGCTGGGTAAAACCTATATATCCACGTAATCACTGCATATGTTGACGAATGGTAACTTCCATAATCACCATTCAAGTATGCAAAGCATGCTAATCAGTTAAAAGTCAGGGGGCCATCCCTTGGTTCTTGAAGTAAAATCTCCTAAATTGTTCATAAAAAGGAACAATTGCCTAAATTTAGAGCAACCATGAATTACGGGTTTGCAGACATGTGTAAGCGTGGAAAACGTGCACCAATAATTATGACGGCTACTTTTTTATAATAAATTCAAGCACTTCTTCTTTTGCAGGGTAATAGAGCAGACCTTGTGGATGATATCATTGCACATATCAAGTACTTGCAGATTCTAGTAAAGGTAAGCGATTTCTCCGAAGTTTCATGATTTACTAAGTAGGCTGGTGTATTTGGAATGGACGAATTCTAAATTGAAAGTGTAGAAATGTCTAGAGATGCGTCAAAGAGGCTACATCACTTGGCCTATAGTTTTGTTGTGGATAGAGGAGTCACTTCTTTCTTTTCGTGACTTTAGGGCGAAATGTCTGTTAGTATATACACGCGAGTTTTAATACAGCACCTGATACATGGTTGTCATCCAGATTTGGCTCTTTTCGACATATTGTACGTAGCAACACTGATTCTTGAACATGCCTTATTTGCCTGTAGCCTGTAGACAGCCTAAACAGAAAGCACGTTGACATATTTCCTTGGTGTTTGATAGTGTCTGTAACTCTGTATATAATCAAAAACATCCTTAGATGGAACCTGAAGGTTCCCATGAGAACTTGAAGACTACTAAACAAGTATAGACGAGATTCGTTCATGTGATTATTAGCATCTAAATCTCGCAGTTGTGAGACCTTGATCTGATATTAACTGTGACTAAACACAGGATTTAGGCCGGAGCAAATTGGGAGGTGAACCAATATCTAATCCCTTCATATTCCTCGAGGTACCGGTTTCCCACGACTTCAATAGAGTTTTTCAGCCACATCGCATCGCATTGCTTTGCTGAATCTGTTTCCCTTATCGAAATCTTACGCTATAGTTCTTAACTTGGTTAATTAACAGGGATATGGTCATTACCTGCTTCATGAAGAGATGCTGAATGAGCCCCTGGAAGAGGTGATGGGGAAGTTCTTGGAGGTGAATCCGTCGGCAGCAACCCAGCTGTTGGAGAGTAGAGGCCTCTTCATGAAGCCCATGACTTCTGCAGAAGAATTATTGCGTCGTCCCACATAAATGCACACCCTTCCTGCCTATCTATCCTGGGATGCCAGAGTATCTCTGCTGCGGCTGGTTTCTACTTGCCGCCATTTTTGCTTGGGACATCGATATGCGGTAGCATTACTTTCTGTTTATTAAGGTTTCAACAAATTATCTAAGATATGGACGTACGGCATTTTAAAACCTAGATTTCTAATGGAGGTTCTATTGGAGTGTGTGCTTTGGGATCATGTTTCTGACCAAGACACTGGTCTTGGAGTTTAGACCTGAACTTTGATGGAATTGAAGGAACAACGAAACTAAGAAAGAAGTCTGTGGTTCGGTTCATACTTTCTTGGTACACTTTCAGAAGTTAAGTACTCACTCTCCATTTTTTGATGTGTTCCGTTTTTGGGTTTTTGAGAATATGAAAAACATGCCTTTTCAGTAAAAATGAAAGCATGCATTTAACTTGTTTAGATACGCTTCATAATTATTTAAATATTTAAATAATACCAATTTGAAAAATGTGAAAAAAAGAGAGATTGGATTTGGAGAAAACGAAAGAGCGGAAACTGCATAACAATCGGATCTTATGGATAATTTTTAAAGCTGCTATAACGGATCTTATGGATAATTTTTAAAGCTTTGCTATACGCTTCTAACTCTGTTTCTAGTGAGGATATCCCGACGAGCTGATTCAAACTCATTCACAGGTAGTGTCTCGGGTCGCAAATGGTGGTCAAGTTAATCAGAATATGTTAGTATTGAGTCCGTGTTGGTCTTGGCTTCTGTTACCTACTAGAATAGAATCTCATCTTTTAGATTTTCTTTGAGGAGATCCCTTGACATCTTACTCAACCGATTTAATTCTCCACGGCACAGTAACTTTGTATGCATAAAATGCATAGTTGAAGCAGGGTGCTCGGGCATATGGTATATGCCCCCTGGAGCAATCGTCTAGCAAAGCTGCCTCAAATGGGCGCGACCGACGGAAGTTGATGGACTAAACTCCCAAGGCAAAAGATAAATGCTGCAGATTGGCAATTCTCTTTGTGAAACTACAACAGAGAGCACTCTGTCCTTTGCATGCGGGCTGAAAACCTGTATCCCTTTCTTAGTTTCCTTTTCTAAATTCTAAGAACTATAACCTAAACCAATTAATGAATGGAGCAAAATGATAAGGAATCTACATTGAAGTCATCTGATGCAATTGTCTCCAGATGGATCTATCTTGATTATAAGAGCATTCTCGAGATCCATAGATGGCTCTGCTCGAATTGGTAGCCCTGGTGTATCTACAGGGCCATCTCTGTTGGGATTTTCTTCAAGTGCTTTCTCCAAAGAGGCCTTTGCAACTTTAGTAATGTACACCATGATGATTACTATTTACAAACCAGCCAAACAAGAAAAACAGAGTTAGGAATGTCGAGAAAGCAAACTCAGTAGTAACTAATCACTGCAGTGAACAATATCATCCAATTTTCTCGTTCATATATATTACACGCTTCGACGAGGCTTTAAACAAAAACCCGCCCAAAGTCTTTTATCTCAAGTACAGACTCCTCCATCCACCAAGATTAAAAGCTTAACCTCATGCTTGGTTCACCCCAAGTTCAACAAATATGCTAAAACCTTTTTGGGCCATGGTTTCCAATGCAGCGGCTTGCCAAGCTTATTCACCTCAGTATCGCATATATTTCACCTTAAACAAAACTCGATCAAGGTGCATGTCATCTCATGCATAAATTGGTATTTACATGAGCGAAGACATGTATTTATTACGCTTGTAACCTGACATTTTGAAGCACTGCAGAGCGGGATTTAAGAGGGTAGTTTTCTGTAACCTCCTCACCCCCTCAACCCCCCGAATCCATGGACCAGATATAAAGAAAACCCCAATATGACTGTAATGAACCAATATGACTGTAATGAAGGTGGCACCCACACCACTGCTAAGCAGTACCATGGCATCTAATCTAAGGGAAGATGGAGAGCATTTATTCCGGTCTTATCATTATCAATAAGAATAAGAGGAGCTGAAAAAAAAGTGAGTAAACATAGGAAGATAGAGGAACTATTACAACTGTGACTCACCAGATATCACAAAGCCTGATGCCATCATAATCTGCATCAAAAGTACCAGGTGATAAGAGATAAGACCCAATAAATATATGCATATCAAAATCAGTGTTCTATAATGCAAATATACGAGTTACGTCTACCTCAGCCGACCAATACATATCAATCTATACCCTACCACAGACCTCTGTCCCTGGTATTTCACTCGAAAATGCAACATTATGTTACTGTTGACAAATAGAAGTGCAACCACAATTTCCGTTCAGCATCATCGAAACTTTACTCTCTTTCTTGCGGGCTCTCTTGGTTTGAGATATGCAATGACAAATACGTCCGATACTTCAGATGCTCTTCTTGATCCTATACATCTCTTTCTCCATGTATAAATGAGCTCATTAAAAGCAAGCAGGACGCTAAATAAATCATATCTGGGTTAAATCTACTAACTAAACACAAAAAATCACTATAGATAATGAGAGGTCAAAGCATATCCAGCCCATGAGGAAAGAATATGTCCTTAACCGGATACTTAAAACTCTTACCCTTCGAAGGTAAACAAAAGATTTGCCCTAGTCTGGCATGGCATCCAAAAGCAGAATGAATATTTGAAAAAATGGAGACTAGATAGAAGCTTAATTCATGAACATGCAACATAACTTATAAGACAGAAAAACCCGAAAACAAAGCCAATTAAACATGCATTCATGTATAGATCAGGACATGTCTACTTTTCTTTTTTTTCTTTTTTTTCGTCTAGCAAACTTCTTTCCCTGATCACGCCAAGTGACAAGATCACCACCTGGGGATAAGGTTTTTTCTCTGTCCCCTCCAATTTCATCAATATCTCAGGGGTAAAGCTTACATCTCTCTCTCCTATTATAGCTTAGAACGGATCAGGAGGTTGTTGAAACGATAAAACTATATCTTTTTAGAATTTTGCAGACAGTTTTGGGAGTTGTATAGCTAGTTAGCTGTACACCTGATGTTCACAGGGTTTGCACCCTTTTTTAGCTCTTTTCAACATAACACACTTCAAACTAATAAAAGCTAAGCCCATATCACCGTAGTCGACATACTCCAATGTCCAAAGAACTTTATATCGTGCAACAAACTGGAAAGAGAAAGCATCCTAATCGAAGTGATAATAAGCATTCTTACCCAACGAGTTTTTGAAACCTCGTTCCATCCATGTGTGACATCAGAAAGATCCTTAAGAGTTGTTCCAACATATACGAGGCCAAATGTGATTGGCTAAAACAAGGGAAAAAAGGTATTTGTCAACTCGAGTAGAAACGTAGATGACCCACACGCATAATAAAATGTTAAAACTAGCAAGCCTATATAAGTCCACCCTCTCAGCTGGGTTTATATAAGCCTCAAGTCCAGATCATCAAGCCACTTGTCAATAACATGTAACGAACTTGAATCCCTAGTCGTCTGAATAAGGGTCATAAGGGACAAATAACTGTGATCTTAAACACAAATTTTGAATAGTTTGCCTAAAATACAGAGAGTGACACGTCCAAAATTATGGTTGTTGCTACACGAGGTTGAACAATTAAAAAGGGAATACCATCATTCCAATCCAAGAAGCCAGCATGTACTCCCCTAGGTGAACAGGAGTAACCGACAGCAGATAATTCAACATGTTAAATGGAAGTAAGGGAACAAGCCGAAGCAGCAAGACGATCTGTGAGATTAGTAAAACAGAAAGTCAGGAATCAGGCCAGACAGAAGATATACATGTGGTCCTCCCATAGTAGATATAATTGCTGTAGTCAAACTGTTATAATTATGAGGGCAATAGTCAACTAATTCATGAAGGACTTGCTGGAAATACCCCTCACATCCATTACAAGTGGAACTCTCAGTATTTTGATTTGCCTATAAAGGAACTCCATTCTCCGACATGCTTGAATTCATCTCTTTTCCCGGCCACAGATAGGCAAGCTGTTAAGGGTGGTTACCTGCATGTCTTTTTTCCTTTTTTTTTTTTTTTGTGTTGAGTCGTCTTCATTATTTTAATCCTTGACTCAAGAAGGAACTCCCATTATCGCTTCTCATCTTTGTAATTCGTTCGCAAGTTTTCCAGAAGAGCAATGAAGTTAGTTTCTGTTATTTCCTGACAATAAGTTGAACATGATGTTAAAAGGGCTTTGTCGGTATGGGTGGGGAGGGAAATTCTTAGGGTTCCGACTTTTTTATTTCTTTTGAATATTACTTCCTCTGTACATGGTTCTCACCCACCCTCTGGCGCTGTTCTCAAGCGACCCACTTTTATTTATCAAAAATCACACTACCAGTATGGGTTAGTAGAAACTGGTTTTTAAGATATTTCTTTTCCTTGATACAACAACTCCACTATCTTGCCCTTGGCTTTTCACCTTAGCCAGCACTGTTACGTAATATACCCATGTTACTTAAAAGACTAGCATCCTAGTTTCATCAATTAAGACTTTCTTGTCAATTCTCATCGTTGTAGACTCTTCAGCGAGTCCAACTCAACAAAGACCTAGATGATTTTTAGAGGTAAACAGAAAATGAGCAAATCCTTATTTTGCAGAGAAGATTTAATGGATGATAACAAAAAGTACCACCGGGAAAGAAAGTGGTAGGTTAATAGAAGTTCAAACCTTAAAGCCAGATCTCTGAATTGCAATGGCAACAGCCTTGAATTTAGGAAAATCCTTTAATTTCGAAATCACGTACGACCTTCCAATCTTCAAAAAAGTAACAAATAATATGTCAAAAACAGGAAGTGAACATAAGATGAAAACCAAAGATTATAAAAGTTGCATTACACAAATATTAAGCGTTCATGAAGTGTGGTCAGCTGGCACGAAAATAATTTATGGTTGGTTCGACATCCGAAAATGTTGCTATAAGTAGAAAGATTGGGATTCTGCTTTATCAGGAACTAGTCTTAGAGTACAAATCCCATCCAAAGCTAGTTTTAGCAGTACGAATCTTATCCCATGCTAGATTAAAGAATTGAGAAGACTTACTGTTCTGCCAAGAAGAAATGCAGCTGTTGCACCTAATGTTGCACCGATAGAATCAGCAGCAAATCCTACCGGCAACCCAAAGAGATAACCACCGCCAAGCTGCACTATGCAAAGATACAAGAATGAAGAACAATAAATGGTTATCATAAACACATGAAGGACCAAATGTTCTAAAAGAGGGCTCCACACAGGTGGAGAAAAAAGGTTGTCAGCAAGCTACTCAAAGTTTGATGGAAGATTTTTTGAAGGACATAGGTAGTACATTTTAGAGACTTATGAAACAAAATAACCACATTCCCAAGAAAGTAGCTACACGATAAATCATATGCAGTAGTCAGCGAAGCATCTTCTCCAATTAAATTTAAACTCGAAAGAAAAGAAAAAGCAGTACTTAGTCTTCCATGTACATGCCCCAACGTATATCATACTCACACATCCCTCCCCCCACCTAGCCACAAAAGAAAAACAGAAAGATAACATAGCAACATTTACTACAAATTTTCACAGATAAATCAATATGGCTTTATTAAGTTGTACACATGCACCCATAGCGACCCAAGGATTGTGCACTAAAGAAAGTTCCAATTATTGTGGATTATACTGATGAATGATAAACACCTATTCATATTATTCACTAAGGAATTGGTTTATTCTTCCCAGTACACCTCTAGAAAATATAATGTGTCCTCGTATCTACACAACAGAAGTTACTCCAGAATTTGAGAAAACAAGCTTGCTTCCAGATCATCAAAATTCACTGCCTACCGTAAGTATCGAGGCGGGTACAGCTAGTACTGTAAGAGGAATATATGCTATAGCCCTGAAAAATGCAAAGCATCACATATAAAATTAGCAGACAATGAAAAGCTGAATGGCAGGACATGTGTTCGTAGGAGAGTGTGTGCATGCTTTTGTCAATTTAAAATCTCATGCTACAGGGGACAATGAACATGGCCTCTTTTGCTAGAGCCTTCCTATCATAACTTAATACGCATTCCAGAAGTTCCTGCTTCAACATTTTTGTCTGTTGCTACCGCAAGAAAAGTACTTACAAGAACTGCTTAAACAGAATCAGAAGGGCACACCAATATATTGGACATAAAATCTTGCAATGGAATTTCCTAACCATGGTCAAGCATCCTTAGGGAATCAACAAAACAACTAACTAATTTCCTCTCAGCTTTTGGTTGAAAAAAGGAATATAAAATATCAACTTTGGAAATCCAGGTAGAAGCTTTTCAACTGAAGATTGACAATATAACAGTTGTATTCCATGACGAATTGCAACTTCTCCATTTGATAATTTTTCATGTTAGTACCTGCTAACCCCATAAAAATCACCAAAGACATACATCTGCAACTACATCCTTACTTCCCGTTTATACTTCGTAACTACAGGATATACATAGAAGCATACTCAGTTCACCCACTAAAACTTGAAACCGTAACAGGAACATCCAGATCTTATTCTTGATTCTCGAGTCTGAACTGAAAAAGGATGCAAATCACGTTCAATGGAAATTTTCTGTACCGCAATTCAAAGAAAATTGACAGCAGCAAATGGATCTTACAGTACAAACGGACCCCACGGTCCAAGATCCTGCTTAACCCATAGCAGAAAGTCCTTCAGAATCTGCAGAAAACATTATTCTGAGTACAAGCGCAGATATTCATTATCAAACCTTATATTCATGAGGTCTCAGTGAAAATGAAACAAACAAATGCACAGTGAAAAGTGGCGTAAAGAACCAATCAACCTACAACAACCCATGAAGATGTATAAGAGCACATTACCCTCAACTAAAGGCAGGATGGATAATCTTTTTTATTTCCACGTCCATACAGGCATATGGTGCCCCTTCTTCTGAGGGCTTCTTTCGATTTAGTTAATTCTAAGGACCTAAAGAAGCCCAGAACAAGCTTCATGAGATAATTTTTAAGAATTTGCTCCCTCGCTCTCGCTCCGTGTGTCCTAGAGTGCAGTCAATCACACCTTACTACACGCGTTAAAAATAATCAAGACACACGAGTAGTATTGATACATACGATTAGTGCCAGCACTATTCAACAGCTACCCAGAGTACACTTCCTCTCTTACATTGGAATTTTTGTACCCTAGCTTAACTAGTCAAACATACTGGTTTACTCGATGATTGCATGAGTTGTTTTCAAAAAATTCGCAAAAAGGAAAGGAAAAATCCAATGGAATCAGATGTCACGTAAAATGCATCAGTAATGTGCAGATAGCTCTACTTACAAGAATCAACTCCTGCTCGTAATGTGTGACCAAGCGAAACATAATAGCATTTGCATCTAACATGCATTGAAATCTCGCAGTGAACGCAGTAAAATTATGACAGAGACCAAAAAACACGAATATTGTTCTCCAAGAATCCTAGCATTTCAATCACTAATCATCCCGATCCACTGAATCCATCCTATGAGCATTTATGGAGCATTGACTGAGGGAGAGGGAGGACCTTCTCGACGGGAAGATAGACGCAAGCAACGGCAATGGCAGCGAGGAGAAGGAGGAGGAGGGAGGCGCGTAAGGCGGAGGACCACGTAAGAGACGCCGCCACTGCCGGGAAGAGCCTCCGCCGCCAGGGGCGGCGATGCTCGTCGTTGTCGTCGGAGGTGGCGAGGTCGCCGTCGTCTTGCTTCAGCGACGACGACCTTACTCTCAGGCCCACTGCGCTCGCCAGATTTCGCTGCCCCCGTATTCTGCGGAATCTGTCACTATCCCCCCACTACCCCCACACACCGACACCCAGACACACGCACACCCCGAATAAGTTTCAGCAAGACATTAGGCAACGTGTCTCTGAATACTTTTGCATTTTCTCTCTCCCCGTTAGAAAACACAAAACAAAGGCCTGTATCGCACCTCCATGTAGTTCTCAATTTTCGTATAAACTTTTTATTGAGTAAATTACACTAAATACCCACCATGAGTTTACGTTTTAAAATACTCGTTACCTTTTTCTTTTCAAAATTTACGCTAAGACGCTTCACATTTTTAATTTCGTTTATCAGGTATCCCTTTCCGCCATCTTTCCATCCATTTCTAAAGTCAAGATATTTTTAAAAATACTAAAAACAACCTTACTACCATCACCATACAATTCAAGCAACCCCCCAAAAACAACGCCACCGCACCCCACCACCAAGGCTTCCACACTACTACTGATCACCACCAATACCAAAACTAGCCCATCTCTTAGCCCCGTAATGAGTTTACACACACCTGCACACCCACGCACGCCATGCACGCACACACTCTTCAGTGTGGTTTTTGGTGAATCTATTATGGTGTATATAACTCTGGTTAGTGGATCTGTTTTAGCGGTGGTGTTTGGGTTGATGGGAGCGATTGATTGGTGATGGGAGGTACATTGGTGTGGTATGGTGGTGAGAGATAGCAAAGGTGTCTTCTATGCTGGACACTCCAAACGCATTTACAACATCCCTGACCCAGAAATTATCGAAGCATGGGCAACTTTTTAGGCATGATGTTTGTGAAGGACTCAGTATTCTAGACTATTTAGATTGAATGTGACTTTTCTAATATCATCGAAGCTTTAACGTGAATAACACAGACTTGTCTCATGCATTGAACACTATATGTGTGCTCAGAGATTTTAGAGAGTATTTATGTGTGAGACTTTATTGGTGCGACGAACAGACAACAAAGTAGTAGACAAACTAGCTAGAAACGATAGATGTACTTTGAGATTTGGATGGAAGTAAAGATGTCAAATGAGTCGGGCTTGGGCCGGCCCAGCCCAAACCCAGCGGACCTCCAACGAAACCGGGCCGGGGCCGGGTCAGGCATGGCCTGGAAACTGGTATATTTGGGCCCAGTCCAAGCCCTAGCCCTAAGGGCCGGGCCTGGGCCCAATTTTTTTTCTTTTCTTAACTCCTTGTTATTCACATTTATAAATTAAATGGTTGGAGACTTGGAGCAAGATCACAAGCCTCAATTGGCACAACATATAGATAAGGGGAAGGGGAAGATATACTTGAACAGTTGAACTCACTTTCATCATTAAATAAATGTTCCAGATTTTGCTACATGGCGCCAATAAAAGTTTATAGCTGCCAAAAAATTATCAAAATAGTTGGTTGACAATTTCGTTTTTTCTTTTTATGATTTTTACGATCAAATTTTAATTGTATTAATTAGTTCGGTTGGTAAAGGCTCTTGGCATCGTCTTAAGAATCAATGACCGAATATATCTGGTATCAGTTAGTTTGACTGGTAAAGGCTCTCGGCATCGTCTTAAGAATCAATGACCGAATATATCTGGTAAAGTCTCTTGACATTGCATCGAGAGACGTGATTGGTTACCACCTGCCTTAGAGATTCAAATACTAAGAAGAGCAAGATAAATCAGCTTTTGTGTAACTCAAATGGTCTCTCATGGACCATAAGATAACTTGGATTATAATTAAATTTCAAAATGGGTTCGAAAAGGCATGTGAAGTAATTTGTAACTCAAGTCTAGTTTCAATTACAGGGCTCAAGCTCCAAATCATTTTAAACATGAAAAAGAGGACTGTGAATATGGAACGGGTTGTTGTTCGCTGCTAAGAATGTGTGTCGTGTAAACTCACGATGAGTCAAACAAAGAGTATTTCTTTACCAGTTCACCCTTTCCGAATTCCCTCTTCGACATTTTGTAACATTTTGTGAGAGATTTTACTACATACAAAGATTCACATTAAACTAAAATTTCAATTACATATTAAATATGACCTAGAAGGTCAAACTAGGAAAAAAATAATGAGTAAAATTAAAGTTTACATATAAAGGGTTGTTCTAAAAATCCACAAAAAAATTAGAAGAAAAAGATTGAATGCAACACAGCAAGTAATTGGTTTTGTTGGCATTAAAAAATTCCAATACAACGCATTGAGTAATTGTTTTAGTTGGCATTAACGTTTTTGTAATGAATGCTAACATTTTGGCAGGCTTAACAAATGCGGTATATCTGGGTTGGGCCAATGTATTCCAGAGGCCACTTTCTAGAGCAGAATTAATATCCTCAATAACCCATACTTCAGAAATTTGGAAAAAGTGGGCCAACCCAGAATTTGGGCCAAAATCGGGCCAATTTTGGGCCGAGCTTTTTCTGGGCTTTTTTAGGGCCGGGCCGGGCCATTTTTCCTGAAACCTTGGCCTGGTCCAAGCCCAAGTCCAAGGCCCTAAAATTTTGGGCCTGCATTGTTCATACTAGGGCCGGGCCAGCCCGGTTGGGATGGGCCGCTGGCCACCCGGCCCATTTGACAACTCTAGATGGAAGAGTCTCCTCAGTTCTTGAAGTCGCCCATAAACCCGACTCATTTATATTTATATATATAAAGGATGTACCGCATTTTTCTACTGGTACCATTTCCATTCCACCCGTCCGGTTAAAATTTAGGACGGCACCTCAAAGCAAAAAACATGTCAAACTCCACCGTTTTTCCAACTCTAGAAGATCTAATTGTAATGTTAGCAACAATAGTGAGGTAAAATTTAAACATTTAGGAGTTGATCGCTTACGAGATTTTTTTTCTGTATTCTGTTTTTGTTTTCCAAAATTTAGTATTCAGTTCAAAAATCGTATTGTGTACTTTTATTTTTTTTCCGTATCTACCTTTTCAATTTTTTCTGTACGTTATCGTTTTCATTTTCGTTTTTACCAACTTTTTTGGATATATTTTTTGTAGGTTTAGCATTTTCTACCGTGGGCCCATATTTATGTGTTCCCCTTGCCCTTCCATTTCCCCTTCACGAGTTCCCTTCCCCTTCCATGTTCCTACGTCTGTGTGTCCCCTCTTCCCTTCTTCCCCTTCACGAGTATCTAGGGTTTGGTCGCGACCCAAATCACGTCTGTGTGTCCCCTTTTCCCTTCCCCTTCCCCTTTCACGAGTATCTAGGGTTTGGTCGCGACCCAAATCACGTCTGTGTGTCATTAGTCACTTGGTGTTGCAAGCTCCTGCCATAGCTACAATCTTGTGGTGTGCGAGTCCAGACATAAGACACATGCTTCCCATAATTGTTTGAAACTAGAGCAAAGACCCATTACCATTTCTGTTCTCATTTCCATCAGAGAGAGAGAGAGAGGGGCGGCAGAGAAAGAGAAAGGAGACAATTCTCTGACACAGAATATGAAATGTGGGTGTTTTCAGCTTTTTCGGTACTGTTTGGAAACTTTATCCAAAACGGAACCGAAAAAATGTAAACATATACGAAAAAAATATCTTTTTCATCATCATCGTCACAAAAACGAAAACAGAAAAATGTAAACGTACAGCCCCTAAGCCATTACTCCATTAGGGGAGTGCACAATGCTGGCCCTTCACAGGTAGCCAATTTTGTTCTATAACTCGGCCCAAGCACGGTTCTTCGATAAAGCACTTAGCTTAATATGACAGTGCCACAGCCCACAAACTGACTAGACAAAAACATGACTTCCAGGGTGAGACGAACAAACTTCACCTCTCAGCCCAGAAGAGGTTCTTAACTAGTTAGATTGAAGATCTGCAAAGCAGAGATGTGGGGGAATCAATCTTCTTCTTCTTCTTCTTCTTCACCATTTTCAATGGACCACAAGACCAAAAACGACTGGTCAAGGTTAGACCGCGTGGTCCAAAGAACCCGAAACCGTGTTGCTGTGTCCGGCTGGGATGGCATTCGCGGTACTAGACAACATGTACAGTTGTAGCACACCCACAAAAACTTGGCATTTGATTCTACAGTGATGGTCTTTGGGTAGTCGTCATCTCTGTACTGATGTACCACACCCACTAAGATCTTTATGAGTTGAAGGCATTTATTCCATTACCGCGGACCCATGTTTTGTTTTCTCTTCTTTTTTCGGGATAAAAGAATAACAAAATCTTTCACATTTTTGTGATGGTACCAAATTATTGCCATATTTTGGTCCGTTTAAATAAGTTAGATTACACTTTAAGAGTTTTTGTAAAGAAGTTCAAAAGTTTTTATATTTTCCTCATTTGGCACCACTTAGTACTGATCCAATTTTAAGGTGGCCTCTTAATGTCATGAAGTTCAATCCTGAAGTATTCATTTACTGTTCGTAGTGCAAGATAGGGCTGAAGTCTATCTTGAAGCAGTAATGACATTTTTTTGGGTAAAAGACTAAAAGTTCAGGAACTTCATTAATAAAATGAATATTACTACAACAAGAGCGGACTTTACTTGGATCCCAAGGCTAAAGACAGCGAATAACAGCATTGTTCATTATCTTGGTCATTATTAGTCCTCAATACAATCTAGTTGAAGTCCCTAGAAAAACAAGGCCTGAAACAATCATATCCCCCCGTATCAGCAAGCTACAAAAACCTCTCCACTAGACCATAAACAAGAATTGAAAAAGACAAAACCTAACACTACAAACAAAGAAAGCTAACAACATAAAAACACAAAGCATCTAATAATACGCTATATTAAAATAATAAGATAGACAACCGAAAACAAAAACCGTAAGAGGCCGCACGATCGAGATCCAACTCGAAACCCTTTGAGAACTGCATGACCGAAAACCTGCAAGAAGCCTCGCAATTGCCTCAAACTTCACGACCTACACTACGACGCACCATAAAAACCCCGTCACATAAAAGAGAAATTTAAAGACAACAACTATGCGAGATAAAACATCAGAGGCAGTAATACTTCATGCTCATCGCCACATTAGAACGAACAAATAACCACCAAGTATGAAGCATGACAACCCGATGCAACACGAGAATGAAAGCTTCCGTTCATTTTCCTTTCTCCTGGATCGAAGTTAGACACATCGGCAGTTGATCAGAAGTGTAGCATTATCTGATTGATTGATGATTGTGGCGATGACTGTTTACGCCACTGTGATTAAGTCATGCGGAAAACTGTGTGGGACACTGTCATGGCCCATAACTCTTCGTACAGTAGTTCAAACAAAGTAGGTATGATGTTATTGCATAATAATACTCATCTCAAAGTGAGAGGAACTCACTCCGGAGGAACTTTGTTGATTGATGCGCTCTTCCAAATTGATGTGATGGTTAGACGATAAAGAATAGGTACTTTAGGACGTAATTCAAAACCCTTTTCATATTAGGCTAATTCAACAAATTTATCATAAACTTTGACACTTGGGAGTTGATATGATGGTAATGCTATTAATGCATGCAATTCCCGAATAAATGAGCAAACCCGTGACCCTCTAACACCTACGTGTACTATTCTCGTGTTGAAGAAGTCTTAGATCAACGTCATATGTATCATTAGGATAAGCATGATTTCTCGTCAGAGAGGTTCTACAACTATTTTGGTAACGCTACTTTTTTAGAGAAAAGACCAAATATATTTGTCAATATTAGTCGGTGATCATTAACAATTATGTTAGAAATAGTTAAATGCTAAACATAATTTATCCCGTGAAATAATGAGAAATAGAGCACGTCCGCTATAGCATTTATCCCATAACTAAATCACACTGACTATATGGCAGGGATGAAATCCTATTACCAAAAACAAAGGATGAAACCATCGATGGATGGCAGAAGAGCATATAAAATTCACAGAAACAACCACCAAACGCAAAATAATAATAATATTATACGGAATACTAATTAGCTTAAGGGCAAAGCTTGATTTGATGGGACGTAGGAATGGCTGAATTGAGCTAAGTATATTTTAGTGGACTAAGTTAAAGAATTCATCGTGCCAGTGGAATTCTTGTCCTTTTATATTGCAAGTTTTTGGTAAGCCACACGCTGTTCTTGATCCTTTTGAAGCATATATTTAGTGTGAAAGGTGGATAAGTCCACCATTCGCGATATCACCTGCTGAACAGAGAGAGAAACAAATGGAAGAGAAAAACTCTCGCAATCATTTTGCATTAGCGAGGATATATTATCATCGTCGTAATCCAACATCTTAACTTGACCAATGAACCGAAAAGGAAGAAGATCACTTTTGCAGCATCCAATGGTCTTTTATTTTTTGTTATGATTAGAACTGCAATTTATCTGACCCGTCAATGCCAATGGTCTTATATTGATTCCGAGCCTATTTGATATTTTCTTGTGCCAACCACAAGAAAATCACCTTCACCACCACTATGGCAGAAGAATCAGATGTCCATTAATATCCTAAGGCACGCTCAACTAGTTTAACATATCGGTTGTCAGTATCAGAATCATTTGTTGCCCATGGATAACCTTGGTCAACTTTAAGGTTGAGAAGTATTGACATTTGGCCCTAGCCTCCAAGAAAGGACATTAATATTCCACTCCATTAGCAGCAATTTTCGATGATTGCCATGCTACCTTTTTTATCCTTCTTTGAGTGGTCCAGAAACAAAAAATTCCAAAATTAGTAAACCAACTATGTCTACTTAGTTTAATTCAGCAACTAACTAATTAACTGATGTGGTGCGTTCTAGTCATATCATTGGCATTTGTAAGAAGTGCAAATATGCATATGTTAATGTCAATGAATAAAGTGCACCCAGAATATACACGAGTGAAAGCGTCCACCAGAACAAAAGTGATTTCGCATTCCAAATGGGTAACTTACTGCATGGCTCTCCCGCTTTCAAAGCGATCGTAAGATTTACGCAGTCTTAACTCTACTTTTTGATGAAATGATCACCGTGTCTCAATTGACCTCGAGAAAAATCTTATGGTGATGCCAAGACTTGGTCACTCAGATGTATTTCGGCCTACAAAGAATCCAACTTTGTAGTATCTATGCAGAAAGACGAACGGTCGCCCGTGCCCAGTAAGTGAAATTCATGAAAGAAAAATTCCTAAAGACATAACTTTCACTAGGTGAGATTCTTCGTACTACCATCGCACTGAGTATCAAAACCCACAAAAAAGAATAAAAGAACTTTCTGGCCACTGGTTTCTCCCTGAAAATGATATGAACTTGCATACTGTTAAGACAGGAATCAGGAGTAGGGAGTAAGGAGCAAGGACACAAGGTCTAAGAAGATATTGCATCAGACACCTAGCTACAAAAAGAATATTTAACCGGAAAAGATGTAAACCTCCAAAGTTATAAAGCAGCCAGCACTGAATTTTTCTTTTTTTTTGACTTTAACCGGTTCCTTTTTGAAGTCCCCCTAGAGAAAGGTCGTTTTAAGAGCCACTCAACAACTTGTATTTGACTATAATTTCCGCGGGAGATAGACCCTCTTTTGTCCTAACCCATTGACGCAGTATATAAGTTCTTTCGACCCCGATGCTCATATTGCTATACAAGTGAAGTTGGTTTAGGCTCGAGGATATAGAGTATATGAGAGTGTGTCATTCACTGTCTACATTCAGAGCAAAAAAGTTCTACCAACTGGGTTTATAGCTGATATCCATAAGAGCTCATTCATTCTAAATAGTAGCGGTTGACTTACTAAGAAGAAGCCAAGGGAATTCGATTAGAGGAAGTTTGTCATACAGAGTTACTTGGTCTTCGTTTAGCCTAAAGTGTGTGTCGCTTTTTATTCAAGTAACTATCCTATACTATGAAAATGTCCATGTTAATGTGCAAACAAATCCAGCCTTTACAGCACATTCCCACGGGAGGGATTGACTTGCCTGTCCTCCGCTCGCGGCATCAAAAAGAGAAGGTCGTAGTTATCATGGGAGCAACTGGAACCGGCAAGTCAAGACTCTCCATCGACCTGGCCACCCGATTCCCTGCAGAGATAGTGAACTCGGATAAAATGCAAGTTTATGAAGGGCTCGACGTAGTCACCAACAAGATCACAGAGGAAGAGCGGTGTGGGGTACCCCACCATCTTTTGGGAGCAATAAATCCTGATTCAGATTTCACGGCTGGGGATTTCTGTAACATGGCCTCTGTGGCCATGAAATCAGTAGCGAGTCGTGGACAGCTTCCAATCATTGTCGGAGGCTCCAATTCCTGCGTTGAGGCTCTGGTCGATGACGATGACTACACCTTCCGATCAAGGTACGACTGCTGCTTCCTTTGGGTGGACGTGTCAATGCCAGTGCTTCATTCAGTTGTATCAGCGCGAGTCGATAGGATGGTTGATGCTGGAATGGTGGATGAGGCCAGAAAAATGTTCAACCCGAGTGCTGATTATTCAAGAGGAATAAGGAGAGCGATTGGCGTCCCTGAATTCGATAGATATTTTCGATTTGGAGAATCATCAGACGAAGTGGTTCGTGCGAGGCTTCTTCAAGAAGCCATAAAGGATACCAAGATCAATACACGCAGGCTAGCTTGGCGCCAATTGGAGAAGATTTATAGGCTACGAAATGCCAAGGGATGGAAGATGCACCGACTTGATGCTACGGATGTCTTCCGAAAGCACGGGAGAGAAGCTAATAAAGTTTGGGAGGAGCTGGTGTTGGCACCGAGCATGGATATCGTGAGCCAATTTTTGAGCAGTTTTGAGCATAAGGAGCATGTGGATGCAAGACAACTGCGGGTGGCCGCAATGGGTACAGCCATGGCAGCTGCCACTCACTAATAGTAAGTAGTGAGTTTCATTATACTCCTCTGTCCCAGATTTGAGTTATTCTTATCTTTCCCCAGATGTCCTGGAATTTAAGTTTCTTTTTTTGTTTTTTAAAACTAAAGTGACAGTTCTAAGTTTTACCACAATCACTAGTGGCACCATCACATCACCACTACCATAGTCCTGAAACTCTCTCTAGTTTCTTTTTCTTAAGGAACTTCAATCTTGGGACAGAGGATAGAAATCAAGATTGTTAGTTTTAGGGACGTTGGTGTCTTGTACTAACTGATAATACTAGTACTTTTGTACCCTTAGAATCACATGTGTAACAGAAGTACCCCCAATGACCAGGAAAGAATGTGCTCAGTTGCAGTGAAAATGAACCCTCTACGGCGGAGAAGCTTTTTGTAAGCAAAAGTACCGCAGCTATGACATAAGGCCTAGAATTGATTAATATCAACTCTGTGATGATTTCATTTGCCTTATGAAAGGTCACGATAGGACATGACTTGTGCCTAGAATAACGTCCACTACTGACTCGACAGTGGTTTCCAAAAAAAAAAACAACATTATCTTTTTAGCAATTAAAAAGGATGATCAATTTTAAACAGCTCCACACAAGCACTTAAGCAATGTTTAGATTAGTTAAGTGGGATTTCCCATGACGTCATTAGCAACCAAGTTCAACTGGGTTACGTGAAATGCCTGTGCAAAAACAAATTACAATTTTACTTGGTGAATGTATATCAAAAGTCAGAAAATCAGAATAGAAAAAGTGAACTCCAAAGAGAGAGAAAAAGAATAAGTAGAAAGATTATGAAAGAAAAAAATCAGGTAAAGATGGGTTCTTTGTATATACAGGGAGAGAGGTGAAGCTAAAAAGTATGAGAGAAATAGGAGATAGATCTAAAATTTCAATTACTTTATTAGACATTTTTAACTTTTTAAATAGAAGGGCAAAATGACTTCAAAAATAAGAATATATGGTACGACTAAAAGTTTAAAAAAAAATCTTATGTCCTCTCTTAGTAATGATAATAATAATAATAATAAAAATGTCTATAACATCTTTGAGTTCCAGTTTGCCCATTTTCGGGTACGAAGCATCTAAATTCACAAAACTAGTAAGTGGTCAAATCGGGGTTTTGCGGCTTTTGTCGTCCATTTGAGGTGGAACCCCCGGTTGACGAATAAAGTGGGACCACAGGTCCTTTCTATCATGATTGGCACACAGGCGTACGGATAAGGGTAAAAGGAATATTTCACGGCAACTGGTCCGCGCATCCCCTGTGTGGCTTCCCACCCACCAGAGCCTCGGATAGCCTCTTCCGAATCCATTTCCTATCTTTTTCTACTTTTCTATACACTTTTGCATATTGATGATAGAATTCATTTATTAATCTTAAAATAAAATAGAAGTTAGACTTACGAAGTAATTCACGGATATGTGTCACAAGTCGAGACTTGAGATAAAACTTTTAGAAAGAGTAGGCGCCGCTACTCTTTCTAAAAGTTCACTGCACGAGTTTCGCTTTTAGGCGGGCATGAATAAAGATGATGGCATAAGAAAAAGACTGGAACGATGAACTTCACACACCAAGTGCAACGAACAAAGATAAGCATTATAATAGGCATCAAACATTCGCAATCAATCACTGTCTTAGGCACTTGAAACCCACTCCAGGTCTTTACCAGCATATAGCTCCATTCAAGGTCTTGTCTGACAGCTCACACGGGATAAACTACGATTCCTCCCGAAAGCAGTGATGTGTGCTCTGAGTCGACCTGATTTCCATCTATAGCATTACCTAAAACGCTGACATCATTCTGCAATCGCACTGTAAGCGAGGGTTTTACATTTACATAAGGCAATTGCCCAACTTTTTGGCTGCTATCAACTATTAATTCCCTATTAGGATGGCTGAAGGAGACCACTGAAAACCTGAAACCGGGAATTGGTTCGACAAACTGTAGATAAATACGACAGTTTAATACCAAGCCAACACCTTCACACAATCATTAAACATCATCGAGGGGTCTTCACCTCTATGAGAGTTCAGTCATAAATCAGATAACAGTGATTCAAAAATAACAACGCTCGACATGATTTTTACATATATAAATATAATTATTATCATTATTATTTTTTGAGAAAACAAGACATCATTGACCAAACATCAAATCTATTCTAGACATTTAGATGCATCAAGGTGAAGCTGCAATATTTAAACCCTTAGCCGGCTACTGCACTGGAAGGTGACGTTGCACGAACTATCAACCGTAACAGTGTACTGGTGGATAGGCTTGGAGAGGAAAGGAGGCAAGTACACAAGCAGGTCACAAACACACTCGTCGTCAACCGAATTCAACCACCTGCAACAATCTGCTTCTACAGGCGTTTCCGCATGCTCATGCCTATGTCCACCATGCCTGTGCCCGTGCCCGTGTTGCCTGTGCCTGTGTCCATGCTCCGGCCCAGGAGGGCAGTCAGAGGAGCATGGAGGGGAGGGAGGTGAGGGAGGGGGAGGAGAGGGAGGCGAGGGAGGAGGGACTGGGGTGAATGGCAGCAATGAACACGCATGGTTCACAAGCGCAAACTGTGACACACAAAGTGGACGAGGAGAAAGAGGTGGCATCCGCACCAACTGGCACTCCATCTTGGGATTGAGCACCAAAAACAATACGAGGAGTGTTAATTTGAAACTGTTGGCTCTGTCCATGCTTGTTACCTCTTTTGCTAGTGTATACAAGAACTGCCAAGGTAGCTGTTGTATAATCCTTGCTCCTACTTTATAGTAGTTCATTAGTATGTAATAGCACACTCATGAGCTTTCCATGTTTTTAGTTAGGTTCTTTTGCAGTTGATTGGCAGAGAAGATTTAGATCCTAAAATAATTTATAATACCTCATTCAGTTGGTGTGAAGGGTGCTTGTTTGGGGCAATAGTAAAGCTGCACACGCAAACCTTGCCTCTAACCATATTATAGAGAGAACTCTCAAGAAATGTGCAGTACGTAATGCGTCTACATTGACCATGGAACGCCATATTCCAGGCTAATTGTTAATTTAATAAGTTTATATGTCCCCACAACAATGATGGGTGCAAGATAATTGCGAAAATTTCCTTTTTTTTTTCCTTTCAGCGATATAGTTGCGACATTTCAAATTCACTAAATTCCTGAGCAATATGGTATTGCAGAAGGTTGCATCTAACCTGCTTCTCCGTTTGATGCACCCCCCAAGTCAGGGTAAAAGAGGATATAAACACCATCAATAACGTCTCTTCTCTCTCTCCCTCCCTCTCTCTCTCTCTCTCTCCAAGCAACAGAGCCTCCCTTCACCGACATTTTCAGTGTCACCACCTTCTCAGCCGGCAACCTTTAGTGGTGTGAGAAAACCTGATTTTTTAAGCCCAGATCGTGGCTGACCTCACAGTTGACAACAACAATCCCACCACATCACCATTCCCACGTTCTGCTACAGCCTACATAGCTCTCTTATCTCTCTCACAGGGACACACGCACAACAGAGATATACTGTAGGAACTTAATCTCTGTCTCACTTCTTTTGGAATGAAATTTGGGGTATCATCTAATTCACTTCAATTTATGTGGTGAATTACATTTCAGGATTGCCATAGGGAAGGCCGTTTGAAGTTCGTCACAACTTGATTCAGATCCAACACAATCACCAAAGTTAGATCGAGGATAATGTTAGTGAAATATGAGACGCCTTATTTGATGAGGACGATAGCAAGAGTTTGAAGGGGAACAGGTTGGAAGGAGCAGGGATATTGGTTACATGGGTTTCGGTTTGCTGGTTGAGTGGTAGCGTAGCAGATGATGAAGGTGAGCTGCCTTAACAGACAGGAGATAAACTAAAATCTTGGGCTATTAAATAAATACACAATTTCTCATATTACCCTTAACTGGGGGTGGAAAGCATATCAGGGGGATGGGGTTGGAACCTATGCATGCCTGGTTAACTTAATACTAGTGAGCATTTCAAATTAGTGATTTTGGTCCTGATGGAATTTAAAAAATACAGAGGCTTGATGCTAGTTATATGTTGATGGAAAGTAGGCCCCAACAAGGGATGGCAGGGGACCCAAATCCATGTACATGTGGCCTAAACAGTAAATCATGTAGATTATATGTGCTATCTCGCATTATGCTTCTGCTCGCGGACACACAGACATTTATAGCTTGTTTGTGAGTTTTGAGACAAGAGAAAAGAAAAGAAAGGAAGAGAAGACAATTTTCCTTCAATTCGTTTGTGAGTTTAAGAGAGAAAAGAAAGTATTGTTCATTTCCCTTGTTTGTGAGTTCAGTAGAAAAGAAAAGACACCTGATTACGTATGTACCCCTAAACTATATTCTTATAGTTCTAACAAAGATTATGGTGTATGATCCTAAAAAAAATATAAGTTTGACGGGAAAAATTCATCAATGAAATCATACAAAAGTTCATACCATATTAGTGTAATAAGCCTTACATTACTGGTTATTGTCACAGTAGAAAAAATAAAAGTTAGCCATAAGTTGACTAAAAATATCCCAAGATCTAAATTTAATTAATGTCACGCCAAAAACAAAACAATCAGTCAGGACTCAACTTTAACATTTAAAACAATCATATGTTTTGAAGTAAAATGGTAAGAGCTCGTAAGGAAGCCTAAAATTTAAAAGTTATCAAAAATTTAGTCTTCATTATCCCAAGGTTAATATGGGCATTATTAAAATATTACTTATGAGAGTTTCCTTTCTCTTTGTTTCTTTCCAATTTTGGGTAGAAAGATTTAGAGACAAAAGAAGCCCAAACTTAAAAAAACTCACAAAATAGAGAAAATAAAGGAAAACAGTCACTTTCCTTTCTTTTCTCTCCTAAAAGAACTCGCAAACCGGCTATTCAAGGATCCAAATTCCATCCCACAAAATAACATGTTTCAAAGGATTCCTACAGCCAATGGCATCTAAATCAGGTTAAGCTTCTGCTTCGTATGAATTGACCCCTACAAAACCATTAGAATTTCTGAGTTCCTTACATAGGCATAAATCGAGGATACTGTTCTCTAGAGAGTCATATTCATGCATGGGGGGGATGATAGAAGCGACAGTTGCATTGCTGCGGGTCCACCATAACCAGGTAGTATAAAATCGGCTGCCACTCTTGAGTTCATTTCTTCTACGTAACTAGCATAGAACCCGTGCAATGCACGAGTTTTATTCTTTTAATACATAGTTTATAAACCAACAACTCGTCGCTAAGTAGTAAACACTAAGTTCAGATACATCAATGCTCTCCCTGAAATGATTATTTTTCATTTTATGTAAATTAATCGGTGAGTCTAATGGAAACACATAAAGTCAAAGCAATTCGGGGAAGCATTTAGCAAATGCCTAGTTTGGCCTAATACGCTCGGCTTCTAATCCATGCTGACAATTTCACCAGCAAACTTCGCACCAAAACATCCTATGAGTTCATAAAGCTTCTAACCAAAAGCATGGTAATATTAGGTTAAAAAGAATATATTGCTTTCAATAATATATGATATACTCTTATATTTCTACATAATGATTCTGAAGTCAAACCTAAGTGTTGGAGGTGAATATCAATCGTTATATCATGCTAACGTTCGTATTGTAGTCATTTCAAGATCAATGTAGGTTTTTCTCTGTTGTAAATTCCCAAAATAAGTTATAAGAAAGCTTCGCTAGCCTACTTGGTTTTCTCGAAGTTATAAACTCAACATGTTAATAGGTAGATTTAACTGTGAAGATTACCAACGTATCATCTTTTTTAAGTACAAATCTCCCTTGTATTATGTGACGATTGCAAATTCATCATCTTTCCAAATTAATAGTATGTTCTCCTTGGTTTCCACGAATAAAGATGTTTTCCATACGTTTTCTAAGACTTGACATGTTATAAAGATAATGTTTGCCGCATAATTGAAATGAAGGAGGATTTTTAGAGTTTTGAACTAGTGTGAGGGGGTTCATTTTTCATCCTAAAGTAGTCGTGAGAAAACTTGCAAATCTGTATCTAGATTCAAAACATACAAAAAAACAAAATTTGGATAAAATTGTAAAAGGCAACGGATATAAAATGAGGGAACAAATTTGTAATCAAACCCAATAATTATGCTAATGGAATCTTAAATCAAAATAATTTACAAATTCAAATGCATTCAATCTATGGAATTTTTTAAACAAGCTGATAAAAGAAAAGAGAAAATAGGAAATTATGCAAGCTGCTAGGTAAATGCCTTTTTTTTTGGATTTTTATGTAATATCACTTTCTAGATAAAGATATTCTTTCAAGTACACCTTAAAGTGTATTTTAGACTTAAAGACTTTTATTATCTCAAAAATAGTTTATAACTGAATTTAATTGTACTTTACTTTTCTAGAGTGTTTTTCAAAGTCAAAAGTATGTCCTACTATATTAGTATATTGATGAGATAGATTTTTTTTCTACGCTTGAGTTTATTTTTCCAAATTCTACATGGCTTATTAAAACTGTCATTATTACTTTTGCAAGCTTAGGTATTGTTAATTGACAAAGGTCAACTAAAAAGTTTTGTAGAGACAAATATAATTAGAGAACTCGAAAGGACACGCGTTGCAATAATTGAAGCACTAAACAAAGACACATAAATATCATATTTAATCATATAAGGAGGGAGTTCAGTTCGATTTTACGAGAGACCTAGGAATTAAAAGATGACATTTGGCGTAAAACCAGAGATGAACTCATCTTTCATACGTTTATATTTATATATATATTTATATCTATTGATATTGAGGGCATTGATTATATTGATATTGATACCCACTTACAAAGCTCTTAATCTTTATTTAACTACATACTTCAAAGGGTAAAATAAACTTGGTATCCCAGAGGTTACTTCTTAAAACACTAATTGTCCCCCTTTTAGAAAAATTACACCCATGATCCTCACATTTTGTTCCCCAAATCACATACCCCCTTCCGTTATCTTTCCATCAATTTTAGCGTTCAAATATTTTGGAGATCCAAACATACCCCTACTACAACTACCTTACCAATTCAAGCAAGCGCAAAAACCAATACCACCACCGCTCACCATCAAGCCTTATATCCCCACTATTAATCACCACTAACACCAGCCCACTTCTTATGCCCCATCACAAGTTTCCATAAACACAGACACCTTGATACACTCTTACGCACTTGGGAGTGGGTTTGTGGTGCTTGTGTATTTCGTTGGTGGATCTAGTGTGGTGGTGGGATTGATTAGTGGTGAAGGGTTTGCGGCAGTGGATCAGTTGGTGATCCTAGGCTTGTAGTAGTGGGATAGATTAGGGTGGTGGGATTGCTTGGTGGCTGTGGGTTTGTTTTAGCAATGGTGGGGTCTAGGATTGTGGGTCTCTCTCGGTCATGATCAATTTGTGGTGGAGGAATTTTTAAGGGTGGTGGGGTTGTTGGTGGGGACATGTTTATGGTGGGGCGGTCGGTTAGGGTGGTGGGTTTGTGGTTTCTCTGTAGTGATGGGTTGTGGTAGTGGGATCATCTAAGTGGTCGGCCTATGGTGTTGGGTTTATGGTGGGTGCTATGGTTATTGTGATAAGATTGGAATTGATTTCTAAAAAGTGTTGAACATTTTTTAAAATTCGTTACACATGTAAGGGCCTTTAAGTCATTTTAACCAAAACTTTGACACCATCGACCAAAATCTAACAAAGAGGAGCGTCGGTTTGATTTTCCAAAACAGAGGGCTAGTGAGTGTAATAAGACACAAACTCAGGGGTACCAAGTGTAACTAACCCTATAAAATATATGAAGGTAGTATACACCAATACAAGAACCTAAGAAGCAAGGATTCCGGTGCGGGTGCAATACGGGTGCGGATACACAGATCCGCCATTTTTTTTTTAAATAGGATGCGGGTGCGGCAGGACTACGGCAAACATTTACTAACATATCATTTATATGTAACAAAATTAATGCTACTTTGGACAAACAATGAGATATTTTGTTAATTTGGTGGGCTTCTTTAGAAATATTGAAAGTGCATAGCCAAATAAGACAATTTTTGTAGTTGTTCTATTAATTTTTAAAAGTAGTGGGGTTATTTTAAAAGAATATCAATAAAGCAGGGACTTGAACATAATAAACATAAAGTTTGATAGAAACCCTAGCTTATAACACAGCCGTCACCCAAAACATAGACAACATCGATAGAGCTCTGCAAGGAGGGGCTGTCGCCGTTGCTGCCGAACACCGCTAGTCGCCTCTCGTGCCAGAAGAGCCTCGCCTCTCCGGCAGAGGTTGTTTCTTCTCTTCTCCTTCTTTTCTTTCTTATTCTCCTTCTTCTCTTCTCCTTCTTCTACTCTCTGCCAAAAAACCCTGGGTGTGTGTCCCAGCCGCACCCAAGATCCCAAAAGTTGATTGAAAAAAAAAATATAGTTTTGGACACGCACCCAGTGCACACCCATGCCACCCCCGACTCGCACTTGCAGCCTACGCGCACCTGGTGCCTGTGTTTCCCCCAAACTGCCGCACCGATGCTTCATAGAGTAGAACATTGCTGATGAAAACTGATTATGCATAGATGGGCCTTCGAAATATGTCTAACAACCCATCCCTCCCTCTAGAGGTAAATGAGAATGTAGACAATAAGTGTCTATAAATTTTGTAATGGACCCAATAATGCTAGAGATTGGATGGTCCGCCGGCTTGCACACCCTCCCTCTTTTCTAGATAAATAGAGTTCCCAAATATATTCATAATTAGCCGTTCTAGGCCAGATAGCCTAAGCCTTCTCTGCATTCAAAAATTTAACAGGGATAATAACATGCTTTAGACGTAATATGAAGGCATCTATTTTAGCAATATATAATGTACAAAAACTTACTATACCTTCCAAGCCTCTTATATCTGAGTGAAACATGAACTAGATGAGACTGAAAGCATTAATAAACAATCCTGCAACACATTTCAAGCTATAGCTTATACCTAAGAACATTATGAATCACTAGTGGAATGCTCCACGTTTCCCCTTACACACCTGAGATCAACGACATCGTATTTGCTCTGTCCCAATAATCAACCAAATTTAGTAGCACGAAAATCTAAGGAACATCTATTTGAGTGCAAGATCAGCAAAGCAGTAGTTGAAAAACAATGCATTAATTTTACCAAAAGCATACTAAACACCAATAGAACTGGAAAGCAAACAAGCTTATTAAGGAAAAGACCAAGAAAATTATCGGCAAAACTAGAGACTTGGAAACTTACCAAAATCAGGAGCAACTGAGCCAGAATGAGTAAATCCACCGGAGTTGAGTTATTAAGAGACATTTTTTCTTCAGCACAAAAATAGCCTCTCTTCCAAACCATCCTAAGCAATCCAAACACAAAGTAGCCTTCCATATCAACAAGCAATGGTCCATATATGCACATGTAGAACCATTGCATAAACATTGGAATCAGGAGATTCTGCAGAAAAATGAATATTAGTAAAAATATACTTCTGTATCTGATATATGATAATCCATTAAAGAAAACTGAACAATTAGCAGCTTGTTTTCAATCTGCTATCCACTATACCAGCAATCACTTATCAAAAAACGTGCATGCAATAATGTCAAGTCGCGCCCCAGCCTCTCGGAATGATAATGGCATGATTTCACCACCAACCTATATAGATTTAATCATGCAAGCAAAAAGTAGCATAAAAATCTACAGTTTACACTATGATACCCTGCCCATTTACATAAAAAGCATAAAGTAGAGCATGATTTGTAGTTTATCTGCTTTGGTTTCTCGTTAGATTAATTAGCATCCATAAAGGACAGAGGAATTAAAGCTAGTACCTCCCCCCCCCCCCCACACACACAGCAAACAAATACATACACATGTATATGTACATATACTGGAGTGAGTGATGTTCATATAAGCAGTCATCAAGAGGGTCACAAGTACATCTGAACTTACTAAAAAACAGACATACATTTATAAGTCAGTTGAAAATAATTTATGAGGAGATTTAGTGTTCAAATAGTTTACAAGCAAGCCATACCAAAAACATTACAGGAATAAATGTAGATAAGGTTTTGATGTCATGACTAATTTCAAAAGCGACATGGATGAACTTGATCACTCTGACTCTAACGTGGCAATGAAATAACAACTTGCGGACAAAGCCAAGAATATAACTTTCTGTACACCAGTACCATAATTATTTTCTAATAGTTGTAAACGGAACTGTCAATCTGGTTTGTTTCAACTACACATAAAACACTGAACAGGAAGACAGGTGTAACAATCACCTTAGCTCTCTGTGTAGCCTCCAGCAAAAATGATAATGGGAAAGATAAGAACAGAAGGATAGAAGAACATCCAATACCAATGCGATGACAATTTGCCGTGGATGACAAGACCATGTGTTTCTCAAAACCAACTTTTTTACTGGTTAGCAACACGTTAGCACAATCATTAAGGAAATCTAATGTGGGCACACCAACGAAACAAACCAGCAAACGTTATAGATTAACAACATAAATCTTTGCCATCCGAAGCATTTGATATTATGCAATGACAATGGACTTGCCTTCAAAGTTGATAAACTCCAAAAAGTCTACATGATATATCTACAGTAATTCAGTGTTGTTTCAAGAATTAAGCAATGAGCTGCTACATTCATTTCAGATTCTTTCTGCAAATTTAATAACCATATATCGTTTGTCCCATCTTCTACAATATATTAGCTAAAACGAATAAGTCATGGCACAATGTTGATCCCTTATTATGTTAAGTTACAAAGACAGCAGTTATTACCACGATGGCACCAGATACTGTTTGGCAAAAACTTTGTATCTGAGTCTAACTCTCCGCATGGAAGTTATAGTTATAGATGCTTGGAAAAGTCAAAATGTAACCAAATCTTCGCTCCCATGCTTGAAATGTGTAAGCACGATAGCAGATCAAGGTTTAGAATCAGAGCTCTTCATCGTATTCTTGATTGTTCAATTCATGGTCCCTTTTTGCCATCCTTTCCATGTCCTTCTCAATCACTTGCTTTTGCAACCTCAGCTGCTCCGCCCTCTGCTGGTGTCCTTCTGCCAACAGTGCAACAAACTTATCTTTAATCTCTAGTAGTGGATCCCGATCAATCAATTCATCATTCCTGTATGCTTCCCTCAGCATGGCAGTCTTTATCCCGCCTTTCAACGACATATAAAATATCCCCGAATGCCTCGTAAACGCACTAGAGAACGCATTTGAAAACCTGTACTCTTCGCAGAACTTCCCCACTATAGGCACCGGAATCCTCTTATGAAGTGAAAGCGAAAGCAATTCGTGGAGAACCCCCACCGTCCGCTTCTCCATTTCCGGAGACGCCTGATCCAAATGCGAAGCATCCTTGTACGGGGAAATATAAGGAAGCTCCATCCAATCTCTCACCCATTCCCTCATCTCTTTCCTAAGAACAAACCCCGCTGGAAGCTTCACATTAAAGGACGGCCTAACCCTAATCCCCGTCATCTTCTCCTCCTCCTCCGCCCGTTTCTCTATTACAGACTTCTCGAACTCAGGATTCCACGAAACCAACTCCAAAAAAGACTTCCCGTCTCCCGGACACCCGACCAGCCTAAAATACTCCGGATACTTTGGCACCAAATTCACCAAAAAATCGTTAGGAAACCCAAACTCCCTCTTCACATGCACCAATTTATCGGTACTAACCACATTATCCTTCGACATCATCAACAGTTTACACGCTTTCGCAATAATTAACGGCTCGTTTTCCAAATTAATCCCTTTCTCGTCATCTAAAAATTGCTGAAGCCGACTACTAGGCCTGATAAACGGGACGGGTTCGGTCTTGGGCTTTATTCGATCGCGGTAAGTATCGAAAAGGCCAGGGTTACGAGCGAGAAACGTCGTGATTCTGATGGGTAGCCGCATTCTTTCGCGGCGCTTTTCGAGGTATCGGAGCGGGATTACTTGGCCAGGTTCGTTTAAGACCTCTTTGACGACTCGTGCACAGAGCCGCCATTGCTTGTCGCGGTCAATGGCTTGGTCTAGCTTGTGATCTTTGCGCCACACTACTTTGAGGCTTGAAATGGAAGCTGTCAATTGGAGCAAAACCCTAGCCCTAGAAGATGGAGCCGAGTGTTCTCGAGAGAGTGAGTGGGAAGATATGGTGCGGGCGTTGAATAGCATACCTGGAAGTGGGAGTGGGCTTTGTAATTTCGAATCAATGATGATTTTAGTGAGCGATTGATAGTCTCAGCCTCCAGGGGTTGGCATAATCGTGATAGATGGCAAGCAAATCAGGGTTTTGGGTTTATGAAAAGTTTCGGGGTAATCAAGCACTTAATTTTGCCGTACATCGTAAGAAACACACAAACGGTGGAATGACGGAAATTATTTTGGCCGAATCGCATCTAGCTCCCTAGGGTTTAAGTACTTTTGCAAATTAAATCATGTGGTTTCAATTTTAATAACTAACACCATGACTTTTTTAAACTAATGATTACACTCTCAAAATCAACAAAAAAAAATGTTGGTGGCTGTCAAGTGTGCCAGGCACGTGAGTCATTTGCATGGCATTTATGTCAAACCTTACATGCCATTTAGTTTATTATATTTCTCTCTTTCTCTCGTCCTTTCGCATGCACCACCGTCAACCTCACACACAACCACTAGACACCACCACTCCATCCCACAATAACCACTATTCACGCCACAGCCATCCCCATCTTTGTTTAGTTTTATATGTAACGAACGAGGGGAAGACTATCTTAGGAAAGATCATTCTCAAATATGTAATAGGAGGATGGGGACGATGAGCAGGAAGGAGAACAGGGTAGCTCGATGGCGTTGTTGGACTGGGGGGAACGGGGGTTGCTATGTTGTTTTTGGGAGGAGGAAGCAGAGTAACGGAGGGGTACGGCTTGTGCGGACGGTGGTTAGTGGGAGGATGGACAGAGTCAGCTCTTTTATGATTTACGGTTATACTAAGTTAAGGATTTTAGGGAACTACCCTCAAGTATCATCCTTCATGGATGAGTCCCAAATTTGATTTTAACAAAAGCTTCGAGCCCATCTAAACTTATAAGAATCAATGAGAGATTGTTTTTCCTAAGTAGGAGTTATGATGAAAGGTTATGGTGGTGGTGGTGGCTGTGGTTGTGGGCTCACAGTGGCGGAGTTTTTTTAAGGTGGTGGTGATGTTATCGTCATTAATGGTGAGGTAGCGATGGCAAAGGCGTTGCAAGGTGGTCGCGGCCAACTTCACGATATGGCTATGAGTAACTATATCTATAGTGTTTAGGCGATTGATAATGGACTATGGTTATGGTGGTGGTTGTGGATGCGGTAGTGGTTACTGTTGGTGATGGATGTGACGGGATTATATTGATTGTTGATGGTAGCTAATGGAGGGTGGATGTGGCGACTGATGCAGTGTGTGGCGGTGCTTCTTAATGGAAGTAGTAAAAAAAAGGGGGAAAGAGGAAAAATGATTTAAAAATGGAAGGAATAAACACCTTAACAAAAAATATAGACACAGTTTAAGTAGTATTATGAATGTCACGTGTGTGACACACTTCTACCCAGTCAAAACATTTTAACAAATTGCAACTTATGTTCTATAGCTGTTATTTAAAACCATTAGTTACCCAAGTCAAAGCCACGGTGTTTTGTTCATGAAGAATGATCAAACCATGTGAAGTTAGATGTAATTCAGCCAATTATTTTATCCACTTCCATTTTTCTACTCAGACACAACATGTTTGTGCTTGTTTGTTGCTAAGACTAAATTTTTGACACTGAACACCTGTTTGGTTAAGGAGATGCAATAAATGTACAAGCAAATAATGAGGCGAAAACAACATAAGAGATGACATGATAGTAAAACAAGAACAACCGATGGCATATGGGAAGCCCCGCCATGTTGAGTCCCGACCCATGTTGCCCCATCTCCGTATTTTGACCCAATAAGTAGGTAACTATGAATTCGATTCTGGTGGGCTGGGTAGAATGTATGCATGATTTCGCGAGTAGTATTTTCTTAGACCTAAGTCTAACCCACCAGTGCCAATCCACTAGTAATCCAAGGTCCTCCCCGCCCTTTTTTTCCCCCGTTCTTGTTTCCTGACACACGTGCACTCTCTCCCCATAACACTCACAAAAATAAGCAACACACCACACACACACATAATAAGCATTACACGCAAAATAAGCAACACGCACGCACAGATGTGCTTCACACATATAGATAGATACACATTCATGCACAAAATAAACAACACACGAACGCATGTGCCTGACACTCTTAGAGTTATTGTGTGACTGAGTGAAAGGTAAAAATGACCGAAAGATAAAAAGTTAAAATCTCGAGTATAATTTGCATGTGGATATGTTGATGCCTGACCTGCTTTCAACCAAACAATGCGGGTACTTGTAGGCAAAACAAATGCCCATGCTCGATTTTTTGGCCCCGGCTCAGGTTTACATTTGGGTCACAGGTAGGCTTTTACTGCCCCACCCTTGATAATTTTTCCTATCTAGCCATCATATCCTATTTGCCCATGCCCGATTTTTTGGCCCCGGCTCAGGTTTACATTTGGGTCACAGGTAGGCTTTGACAAGTCCAACCTTACTGCCCCACCCTTGATAATTTTTCCTATCTAGCCATCATATCCTATTTAAATCTAACTCATCTCGTTTAACTCGACTCAGTGCTAGTCAACTCGTATAACTTATACTCCTTTTTTTTAAACTAAACGCAATTATTTTTTGATAAAATAGTTTATTTGCACCCTTGCTGGCAACGGTGCCTAGAGCCGGACGGTGGTGGCTGCTAGAGTTGGCTAGTATATTGGCGGTACCGACTATAGTCGAAGGCGATAGTTGGCGCCATGGCCAGTTATGATGGCTACCGGTATAAGTTTGTGTGTGATGGAGAAAAAAGGGCAAAAACATGTACTTGGGTTAAGGTTTGGAAATCTAGTTGGTTAAGCGAGGATTAAAAAATATGGCCCCAACTGACTTGGTCCCTAATTACTCCATCCTCATTTCCCCAAATCCACTTTAGTCCCTCCCCGAACAAGTACAATGCAGGACATGACTCAATTAGACCCTAAAATTGCCATCCTAACTTTGGCCCTCTATTGTTATTGAAATTCATCCATTTTCCATTAGATCTCACCTTCGGGTTATACAACGTCTTTTCTATCACCGGTGTGGTAATTATCTTTTATAAATGTACAAGCAGCAAACATCCTTTCTATCACCAACTGCAGGCAACAACTCAATCTTTTTAACATAAATGATCAAGGTTAAGTTGTGAATGAAGATTTGGAAGGTGGACAATGATGTAGTGTTGCAAACTGTGGCGCGAGGAGTTGGTGACGTTGAAATTCTTTGTTTGAACGAGCTGTCAAAATAGAGAACACAAAAGACAAGGTGAACGAAAATGGTACAAGAGATAAATGTATCTGTTGCAGCTAAAAACTGGATCGGGAACCACACCAGAAATCAGGTCTGCAAAAGAGAACACGGAGTGACCGCCGGGTGGGGTTCTGGCAGGGGAACGCTCCGATGCTTAAGTCAGAGATGGCTAACAATGTAGAACTCTGAAGAAGCAGTAAGACGCAATGTGTGATTGTGTGTGAACTTGTCTGTACCTGAGGGGTCAGACCCCTTTATATAGTGGTAGAAGGAGGAGTCCTGGTAGGACTGGGCTTTGCTCAATTCCAATCAGAATCTAATTAGGATCTTAGAGGATCTCATGTCAATCTGGACTGATAGAGTCAGAGCCTCTTTAGGATTCTGCCCGGTGATTGATACGGTAAATGCCATATCAGTAATGAGCCAGTATGGGTTACGTGTCATAACTGCCACGTGTCGTCCGTAGATTGGTATGGTATAAGAGATAAATGTATCTATGAACTAAAGTCGGACAAAATTGAAAGACTGCATCAGTTTTTTTTCCAGGGATGCGATTAAATAGACGTGAGAGGCAAATGACCTACTTGGCGAGGAAGAGTTTGAAAAGGTCATGATGGCATGGGAAAACTGAATTTTGAGTTGGTTGTTTCAAGGTTGCAAGGGATGGGAAACATGGTCAAGGTAACCATCTGGTGATGGTTATGGTTTATGTTTCACTTCTTCTATGCTCATATGCTTTCTCAAGATTTCGGTTTACTAGATAGACAAGCTCAACAAAATGGTATACCATCAGTGGTAACTTTGCTTTTCTGGTTGGTTGGGATAGTGGCGCCCATTCCTAACTAGTTTTGAAAAGGGCTTGTAAATGGAGTCTTGAACTAGCTGCTGCGAGATGAATCGAAGGCCATGGATAGCGAACTGAGGTTTGAGGAATAGCCATTCTAGAACAATCATTTGCTTAGTCAAGTTATGCACTCTCCATGTATCCCTCATCGAGTCACTTCCTTTCCGCTCAGAGGATTGATAATTCTAAGTCTTCTATGAGCGAAATCAGCTTTCTCACTTTTTTCACGTATATGGGATTTGCAGGGACCCAAAACATCTGCGGACTTATCCTCAAGATCAATTGTAGGATTCGAGAAAGGATTCCTCTTCTTCCGTTGCAGCTTACATGTGTCCAATGCTCTTCAAGCTAAGACCTATAGGCATAAAGAATTCTTTGTGGTCGTTCCTGATGCAAAAAAGTAGCAATTTGGAGGAGTAAGAGTTGGCAAAGCGACTATTTCATTGAATGTTAACAAACAATGCAAAGGCAATAATAGAAAGAACGAATAGGTGATTGATTATTGAGTTAGCTATACCTTGTTAAGGGCGACTTTACAATTTATTTTTTTTTGTGTAAAATTTAACTATAACAAGTAGCAAAACAAGCTAAAAATCTCTATATGAGAGAGGCGATAAAACCGATCCACTTCTCCCTGCCAAACCCTTATCTCTCTCACATGTCTCCGTTTCCGGCACGTGGTGACATGGTAGAGTAGATGGCTAGCCTACGTGTTAGCTTAGGGCTATATTGGGGTTCATGGTTTCTCTGACGGATTAACTGGCATCGTCATTGAGATGCCTCGTTTTTTGGGTAGTCGGTTTGTCTTCCATGTTTTTCGGCGCCGGTCGTGGGTTGACGATAGAAGATGGGTTGAACTGTTGGGATCCCTGAGTGCTCTATGGTAGGGGCAGTGGTGGCTGAAGTGGCGAGGTTCTGTAATGCCCCCGGAATCTGGCCGGAATCTGGAGCTCCGCCGCCCCGAACTCCCGGGTCGTTAACCTACCGGATCACATCAAACTTGTCAAATCCTCTTCACTAACACATACTTCCAAAACAGTTAATCTGATATCAACTCAAACTCTTCACATTCAATATTACAAAACTACTCAAACTTGAACCATTTAGATCTAGGTTCTTTACAAACTCAAGTTCTTATAGAACGCGTTGACAAAACTGACCCACGCAGGGGTCTCCCTACACAGTAGTGATGGGCTCATCGGAATCTCACACAGACTCTAACCCATTCCCAAACATGCTACAACTTATCATCACCTGCAGAAGGAAGCTAAACGAAGGGTGAGCTTTTGAGAGCCCAGTAAGGTCGTAGAAGGACTACAAAAGAAATTATAACACGACTCCGAAAAATCCAACCAACGGTGATTTTCAAAACACTTCGAACGATCAAAACTCAATGATTACCCAAAATGATCAAAATTCATCAGAAATAGATGCCAAAAAAAATATTAACAATCATAACAAAATCCAAAACGATCAATAAAAGATCATTGTCAAGCAGCATTTTCAAGTACCGTGAAAATTTCCCTTACTCGATGGATTTCAATCCGAGCAGAAATTCATTTCCAAAATACAGCAAGATTTCCCGAGAAATTTTTAACCCAAGCAGAAATCAAATAAGATAATACGATAAAGGCTTGTCAAGGGATTTCAACCCAAGTACAAATCCTTCTAGCTAAGTACAATGAATGTTTGTCAAGAGCTTTCAACCCAAGTACAAATCATTCTAGCTAAAAAAATAAAAAATCAATGTTGATCCTGGGCGATTGTAATGCCATTATGGCAAGCTCATATAGTAAACACATGCATGCTGTACTAAAATAATTACTAGTCCATTTGGGTACTAGCCTGCGTTTCATTAGGATTCAACCAGCCTTATACCGCCTCCCCACTAAACAGGTACCCAGGTCAACACATAAATTAACAACATCAACGAGCGTTAGCACAAGCTCATATCCCGAAATCAATTCGGGTTCTCATAACAATAATCATACTGCCATAAGCTAGCATTCGGGATTTTCAGAAGAAATCAGAATTTCAGAAGAAAAAATCACAGATAGACAACAAAAATGACTGCGAATAATTATCGAATATAATCATAACAATTCGAAAGAATGGATACAGACAATTATTAAATTTGCTCAGCACGCAATAACATGCGAGCATCACAAGATTTCCAAATAACCGATTCAGGTTCAACGTTAGGGTTTTCTGGGCAAGAACATGCTGATATCAAATACATAACTCAGAGTTCGGCATTAGCCGTAAATATATCAAAGGAGTACTTACGAGTACAAGTAATCAAATAAGGGTTTGGACAAAAGTCCTTACCCAAGGTTCAGATAGAATCCCTTACCTGGATCCGCAGCTAAATTATCCTAACCAGAAGTCTTTAACTTTAACCTAAACGGAATAATCAAACCATTAGAATACAGCCTACAGAACAAAATTATAACTTAATACGAACTCACACATGCTCCCAAAATGAACCTCCCTTCACTGGGTATGTAAAATTACCGAAATACCCCTAGGGTGTAAAATTACCAAAATGCCCTTCTCGGACTTAAATCACCCAAACGGTCTTTCCGTAAGTAGAATCACTGAAATAAACTTCTCATATATAAATTTATGCAAAAATACCTTTCTTAGGTCAAATTACCAAAATACCCCTTTCGGAGTGACAAATTACCAAAATACCCCCATTACACTTTAATTCTCAAAATGACTTTCCATAAGCAAAGTCACTAAAATAATCGTACTGTATGTAAATTTACTTCCAAATACCCATTCGGGGTAGTAAATTACCAAAACACCCCTGGGAGTTTTTAGCACCGAAAAAATATCTTAAACCGATATTTTAAGTATCTTGATGTTATTCTGGCCTAAAAATATTTTAGAAAATTTTCGTCCGAAAATCCCGAACCGGTGTCCGAACCGAGCGCTAAAAGGTCAGTTTCGCGAAAAATACCTATCGACCTCAGAATGGCGCAAAATTTTAGAATGTAAATCATATCAGTAAAATAGAGTTTCCATAAAAATTTCATATTAAAATAACTTAGTTTACTAGGTTAATTAATTCGATAAATTTATTTAATTGATACCCCAATTTAGCGCCCTTCACGGATCCCAAAAATTTCCAAAAATTTTCAAAGCATAGTTCTCATAAAATTATTAGGGGTTACTGTTTTAAGTTTTGTCCAATTATGACCCTAACTATTTTTATAAATTCTTCAAAAGCTGCCTAATTAATACTCCCTCTGTAGCGACAAAAACGATTACTATTTGGATTAAAACACACACTAAAGCACCTCAGCTGCACACACTCTTCTTCCACCTTCAGCCGAGACACACAGCTGCTTCAACTTACATGTACACCCATTGATTTGTCCTCAATACACTAGAAGACACCTACATAGATTACTTAACATCCACTAACCTAATTTAAATACAATTACACCTCCTTACACCACCCATACACACAGATTACCATATTTATACACATCCGCACACCAAGAACACACACACATACATAGTTCAGTCACAAACACTCACCAACCCACACAAACTGATACTCTAAACCCCTCGAAAATTCACTAAAACCCCGCACCCTATGAAGCTTCACGACACTGTAACTCATCCGATTCATAACCCGAAATTCGCAAATATGCACACACACACACACACACAGCCGTGGCCCACACACACACACACACACACACACACACACAGCAACTCACGCACGCACCTGCTGCAACCCACGACAGCCCTCCCCTTCTCACACATACGCATATGATGCCACGAAACCTCACTCAAATCCTTACATCCTCCCTAATACACCGATTCAAGGCTGCTAGGCAGCCTTGCTTCCCTTCCCATCCACAAGCACTCCCCTGCCCTGAAGTTAAACATACGCAGAACACATTAAACACGCACCCACCGTTTCACCCACTGAAATTAAAGGGGAAGAGATTACCTTACAACTCTTTCAAATTTATCTTCTTTGCCCGAAGCCCCTTGTTTTCCCCCTCTATTCCCTCCACTTCCCCTCTGCTCTGTTTCCTCTTCTGTCTATGTTCTTCTTATTCCTGTTTCTTCTTCTTTTCCTGTTGTTTTTTTTTTCTCTCACTCTCTCTTCATTTTTTTTCTTTACCCGAGACTTCAATTATCCCCAATCCAATATTTTATTATTTAATTAGCTTAGTCATGAAAGCAAGTAGGTGGTGGCAACCCCTAAAAACATGGTTTCTAAATTATTTTTATAAAATTACACAAATGACCCCAAACTTTTCATATTTGCAAAATGAACCCCAAATTTTGTGTAATTGTATTTAAGCCCCAAAATTATTCTAACATCTACTAATTTAATGAAATGACCCTAAAACATATACTGCCACTCATTTCATTTATTGTTCATTAACAAGAATATTATTTACATATATGCCCCCAAAATTTTGAAAATTACATTTTTGCCCCAAAATTTTTTAAGCTTCAATGCATTACTAATCCCCGAGCATTACTCAAAATTAGTGTTTGTTTAATTTTTGGGTCAGGGATGACTATTTTAAACAGCTCCCGAAGTTCGAGATATTACAGGTTCTATGGCCATCGGGTTGTTCCTTATTTGTTATAGTGTTTTTCGGGTGTGTGCTACATGTGTTTCTCTCTATCAGGGTTTCAGATGCTGAGATTCCTTGGTTTTGAGTTAGATCGGAGAATCTAGGCTAGGGTAGTTACTCCCCCTCCCCCTTACGTTAGAAAGGTTGTTGGTTGTAATTAGCGGCAGAACTATATGTGGGCCTTAGTAGTTTTGATTTAGGGTTTTTTGGGAGATGTTGAGCCAGCGGTTGTAACCATAGGTGGACGAAGGTGGTCTGCTGAGTTGAAAGGCTCCTGTTAAGACGTAGATTCCGACGGGTTCTTACCTCTTTCTCGATTTTGGATGATCACTTTGGCTTGGAATCGAGTAGTTGCTGTTTGGGGTACACTGGGGCTCGGCAGCATTGAGATAATCGAAAAAGGCGGGATTCAGGTGTCGGCTTGGTGCACGTGACTCAAGGCGATGATGCAACGTTGGGACACGTGTAAGGCTCTTTGAGTGGTGCCGACAGTGTGGTGGCGTGTTGTGTGGTTTTTGGCTCGTTTATCTTGGTCCCATCTTTTTGTAGTTCGTAACTATCTTGTTTTATTTTAGTAGATAACTGGTTTTTACTTATCCACAAAAAATAAAATGTTTATTTGTCTGTAGGTTTAGTTGTTTATTATATAGCCTACCAAAAAAAAAAAAAGATAGTTCTTCATCTTTTGTCGGCTTTAATTTTGTAGTTTATTACTTTTTTTTTGGATGCTACGTATCGGACGAAGTTGTCATCCGTTATTAATATTGTGTAGATATGTAATTTCAAAGGTTAGAAATGTTAAGTTTATTTATTTTTTGATGATATATATATTTATAATAATTTTTTTAGAAAAATTCTGACACATTTTTAAAACTGGTTTGACGCATTTTTAATCAAGGCTCGGTCCTAGCAAAACCAGGTCGAGCTCGTTCAACCCATTAGCGGGACTTTAAACGATGGTCGGGAACCAAAGGGGTCCGCAAACAAAATCCGTGCCACGGACCAGGTTTGCTCCACGTCACAATCATTTGCCTCCCCCCATCCCAACAGGAATCCCCATGCTCCAAACACTTCACTAAATCCTTCCCAGTTCCTGACCGTCGGATCAAGACAAGATCCCATCACCAGACGCAACGTCACCACCCATCCAACGGCCCATGCTTTTCTTTCACTAACCATACCACCAAAAACGAGACCCACGCCATCGAGACGCTCTTCCGTCTCTGTCGCAGCAGAGAGAAAAGAACTACCAAAAAAGGAAAAGAAAAAAAAAAAGAAAAAACGGGAAAACCCAAACGGCCAAACCCCCACCGCATGGCAGTAGACGAGAGCTTTGTGTGGTTGACGAACGCCCAAACCCTAGCGGAAATGGCGTCGAGCTCGTTCGTGTTCGAGCCGCAAGACATCGAATTCGGCAGGCCGATGTGGTTCGTCTACGCCGGAGTGTCGTGCCTGCTCGTGCTCTTCGCCGGCATAATGTCCGGCCTGACCCTGGGTCTGATGTCTCTCGGACTCGTCGAGCTCGAAATTTTACAGAGAAGTGGCACCTTGAAGGAAAAAACCCAAGCAGGTTAGTTGCATGACAATCTGATTCACATCGTATTCATCAGTCGTTCCATTCTTGTTAAAATTGCAATGATCTTGAGCCCGGTGGAACGTTTTATTGATGCGGGTTAAGCATATTGTGACTTTGTCTGTTTGTTTCAGCTGTTATATTGCCGGTTGTTCAAAAGCAGCACCAGCTGCTCGTGACATTGCTCCTTTGTAATGCTGCTGCCATGGAAGTGAGTAATTACCTGATTTTCTGTTGCTCCGTCTGTTTCATTATTTGTTGTTCCACTTGGTCTTTTTTGCGAATTTTGAGGATAGAATTAAACATTTGAACATAAATTGGACATTTGGCAACTCCACGTTATACAAGTATTCTTCGACAAGTCAAACTAAGGGAAAAAACAATGAGTAAGTCAAATTCTATTCTAGTAAGTCGCAAAAAGTCTAAGGGGACAAAAATGATGAGATGTTAAGTATTTTTTTCGACTTCGTAATGGAATACATGGCTATGATTTCTGCCCACTCCTGCTTTCTGCTTTGCAATTACCGATTAAAGCAAATTATAGGGCAAGAAAAATGTGCGGGTTTCCGCTTGACATATTTTTGTATTAAGTTGGATATTGTAATTATTAATCTATCCATTTCATTGGATCTTCCCCCTTTGACTTTTTGCAAATTACTAGAATGGATTTAGTTCATGTGAATGTTGACTTTACTCAATTGTTTTTACCATAGCTTGACTTGCCATAGGATTTGATTCAATGTCCATATGTATCAAAATCTACCGTAGGATTTAGCTAGAAGTCAAAAGATTATTCCAATGGAACAAAGGTAGCGCATGTGTTAAGTACTGTGACTAATCTTCTGTATCCTTTCAATGAACCTAGAACAAATTTCACATGTATGCTGAAGTGAGTGCATTAGTATGTTCTATTTTTGAATTTGCTTTAGAAAAACAAAACAAATTGTACATCTATAGTTAAATGATCATACTGTTACACAAAGAGAAAATACTAATGCAATTAGACTAAACATGATTAAGAAATGTTTATCTTGCACTAGGCAGTGGTGACATTTTGAGAGAACCAAGATAAAAGTGCATCTCTTCCTGAAAGCCTCCCTCCTCCTGTTGAGGATGACTGTTAGTGATGACCATCCAATAATTCATCCTGCAGCCTTAGTTGATATTACGTATGACTAATGTGTCGATTTTGAGTAGTCCCAATATAGGGGGAAAGGTTTAGCCGTTTAGGAGATCAGACTTGATGTGTAACGTATCAGTATATCCGATACAATTGACTCTGTTTGCAAATTCCTGATGGAGGCGTGTTTGTTGACATTGCTTCCTGCAGGCTCTACCTATTTACCTGGACAAAATATTTCATCCCTTTGTTGCTGTTGTGCTATCTGTAACCTTTGTCCTTGTTTTTGGAGAGGTACACTGTTCTTAATGGTGTTTTTCACTAGCTACTACTATTGGCATAGCTAGTTCAGTTAAGTGGGTTTAACTTGTTATCCTCTTTAACTGGTTAGGTCATTCCACAAGCTATATGCACTAGATATGGGCTTGCTGTGGGTGCAAACTTTGTAGGGCTTGTGCGCGTGCTGATGGTGATATGCTATCCTATTGCTTACCCTATTGCAAAGGTACTTTTCCTGCCATTGTTCCTTTCTTTTACCTGCCACGTCTGATAGAAATGCCAGATTATGGTATCAGATATCGCGATTTGGCTACATGACACTTTTTATTTACCGAACTCACGAAGACATTAGATGAGATGTTTCCCGAAGTTCCTCATCTCTAGGTCAATATGAGAAGCGTGTATGAAAAAAAACTATTGTTGACAACCTTGGGGCTTGAAGTTGCATTGCTTGATTTTCGATATAAAGATCTATTGCCTTCCATAAATGTACTTGCAACTGTTTAGCAATGCAGACTGGGATAATCCTTTGCAGAGTCCTGGCTCATTTGCCACATGCTCATGCCAAGTGGTCCAACGCTCTGCTCTGAGATTTGTACTTTGCTAATTTTGGTCTATTTGTTATTGTTGTTGTTCTTTGCGCATGTGTTTGCATATACGCGAAAATGTTTTCGGGATGCAATAGCTCCTGACAGTTGTCATGTATGTGATTGGGCCTTCGTAGAATTAGCTGGCGAATAACTTTCCGAGACAAATAGGCATGCGCAAACTTTTTCCAAAGAAAAGTCAATGTCCTTGTATATGTGGTTTCAGATTCTAGATGCTGTACTTGGGCATAGTGATGCTTTGTTTAGACGAGCTCAGTTGAAAGCCCTCGTTTCCATCCACAGCCAAGAGGTAACCTCCCCGAACTGGTAATTTTGTGTTGAAAAGTCATGTGTAATGCGTGTAAGTTTGTAGAATATGACGTCACATTGGAAACTGCCTCACGAGATTTACATGTACATATATATGAAGGAATCATGGGACAGTTGGGCGTCATACAAGTTATTTTGGTTTTCTTATCACACCATGTCATGTCGGTTGTTTTTTCATCTTAGGCTGGTAAAGGGGGCGAACTGACACATGATGAGACTACTATCATAAGTGGAGCCCTTGATTTAACTGAAAAGGTAAGTACCATTCCAGAAGCTCCAACACCGCCCCCCCCCTCCCCCTCCTCTTCTTCTTCTTTTTCCCCTTCTTTTGTTTGTCATTACATTGCACTTTCTCTGCAAGGGATCCTCTCACTTTTTTAACCTTCTTATTCTGCTGAAATTCATCCTGTATACCTTGTCGAAGGAGATTGTGACGGACTCTTATTTTGACACTGGTTCCTATAAGAAACCTGTTAACGAAATTTTTTAGAAAGGATGTCACCTTTATTTTGCATATATGATACTGTGTAGTTTTGTTTCATTTTATGAGAGTAGTTTAAAGTTAGGGCTTTATCGACCGCTTCATCCTTTACTGGAACTTCCAATATATGCACTCGCTCTCATTGTTGTGGTATTTTTCTTATCAACCACATCAAATTTCATCTCCTCGTAAAATATTTGCTCTTGTTTTGAAATTAGTTTTCGTGATTCTCTGTCATTTTTTGGTTTCCTAGCATGTGCCATTCCGTCAATGTTTTCTCACTGTCTTTCTATGGAACGAGTTTGAGTTTCTTAAGACATTTGCAGACTGCAGAGGAGGCTATGACACCTATTGAATCAACGTTCTCCCTGGATGTCAATTCTAAGCTGGACTGGTGAGTTAAGTTACACGTAGTAGTTGCTTTACTTCTCTGTTTTTATGTATTATGAAATGAATAGTAGCGATGATGAAAGCTTGCCTTTCACCTCTCAATAACACTCTGTTTTAGTGTTATAGGACAAATACGGTGTACTTGAGGCTCAAGCCTTTTAGTAAACTGTCTTTTGTAAATGATTTTGGAGATGGTATGGATAGCGCAATTGATGTCGATTTAGGCTCACCAAGAAGAGAAAGTGAGAAGCTGACTAGTTGTCACAATCAGAAGCAAGTACAAAGTCTTTTTTGGTGGGCAAAGATTTTGCTGCCATTTAGCTATTATGGAACACAAACTTGATTGGACAGAATTCTTCTTACCCTATTGTCCTCAATTCTCTCCTCCTTTTCTGGTTCTACGGCATGGCTTGTAGTTTAAAGGCAGCTAGGGGTCGGTGTATAGGAAGAGATTTTTTTTGCTCCAAATGGCGGACAAACTGGTTTCTCTACCCCTCCCCCTTCATGCACTGATGCTTATGCTTAAAATACCAATGAGCTAATAATGCATCAACCAGCGACACTAGGCAATCATCATACAATATAAGCCCAGATTAGACTTCTACCAGTTGGAAGGATTTTTGTTTTTCATCTATCAACTTTTGTCCTTTTCTTTTTTATTTTTATAGCATGCCTTTGTTCAACAGCTTGTCATATTCTAATCAATACCTTTCTGCGGTGCAACAATATCAGCTTGAAACACAGGTCTTACTTTTTTTTGGTATTAAAGGAAAAGGAAATACAACTTAGTTCCTTGGGTATTCTACCCCGATTACATCTGCATTAAGCAGTGACTGAAGTTCCACAGGGGGTTGGTTGAGATAAACAAAATCCCCATCTTGGTTAGTACCTAAATTGGCAAGCATATCAGCACATTGATTGCCTTCTCTAAAAACATGTATTATATTTGACTTTGTCGCAACGAGCAGAAATCGACAGTCATTCAAAATGTTCGCCAAGGGATGAAAATCTGCTTTATTTCCATCAGTGAGGAGTTGTTGGACCATCAACGAATCTGTCTCTACCACAGCTTCCATGATGTGTTGGTCCTTGAGGACTTGTAAAGCTTTGAGGACACCATGGATTTCTGCTTCAAGGCAATCATCCGTTGGAAGAGACCCAAAGAAGCCTCCTTGCCATTGTCCTTTGTCATCACGTATTAGGCCTCCAAAGCCTCCTCTCTTGCTTCCTTTTGCACAACCATCAGTATTGAATTTGACACTCCCTGCAGGTGGCATCAACCATTTGATTAGTTTAGTCACTTTATTAGGAGGTTGAGGTAGCTTACTAGTGATCACATCCAGGTCATTAGCCAAATCCATGGCTCCTTTCCAAGCTGGCCAGATGTTGAAGGTCTTTCCTTCAATGCTTTCTTTGTTGCGTTCCTTCCAAATCTGCTAAACACAGGTCTTACGATATTCAAAAAGTTGTGTATCATTCACGATGATTCAACCTGGTGCCGTCTGATACCCAGCAATGCCTATCATGCAAATGAAAGATTTTAAAGAATCAAGCAATCACCTTTTAGCATTAGAATCATTTCCGAGAATCGATAGGATATGATCTGCCTGGGTAGGCAGAAAAAGATCTTTGGCTGATGGATCCCTGGAAACAACTTAAAAAATAACATGTACTGTTATCCACTTGTTTGTTGGATGGTCGATTTCATCTATATTTGTTGAAAAAAGTTCAAATGTATGATGAAGTTTTAGATACTTATGTCTAATTTTTTCCTTCTATGATCTTGTTGCTTCAATCTCTTTGACTTCTCAATAGGATCTTTCTGGTTCACTATAAGTGAGCAAGACTGACGTCTTGAATCAGTTCTGTTGCCTGTAATTCGTTTTTCCCTCTGGTTTTCTCAGAGGATTTTGATTAGTCGTTGGCATATGGTTAATTGCAGCTGGTTTTAGTGTAGATTTTGAATCAAAATAGTAGCTGGAAGTAAAACCAGTATCAGGAAGGGGTTTCTTCTTCTTTTGCTGGGGATTGGTCTCCTGCATGACATATTAATTTATTGATCTTTGACAAGTTCAATTTTTTATCTGATAATACAGGGAAGCAATTGGAAAGATTCTGGCACGAGGGCATAGTCGCGTCCCTGTCTATTCTGGGAGTCCAAAGAACATTATTGGTCTCTTACTGGTCTGTATGAAATTCTAATGAATATCCGAAGTTATCTTTTCTGATGTTGTTCTGTGATCGGCAGCCAGCTGATAGTGAACATGATCGTTGCCTTTGTCATTCCTCTTTTGTTTCGGAGATAGGTGAAAAGTCTTCTTACAGTACGGGCAGAAACAGAGACTCCAGTTAGTGCGGTTTCAATCAGGAAAATTCCTAGGTACTCTCCATACTTCTACACCTGTTTTGTTACTTTTACGTCCGTGATATGGTTCCCATGCATAAGATAAGTCGCGCATATATGTTTGTATATGTGTATCTGTATAACATAATGTATGTATGTGACTTTCATGCATTGACATTCCAGGGTACCAGCAGATATGCCACTGTATGATATCCTCAACGAGTTTCAAAAAGGGAGCAGCCATATGGCAGCTGTAGTGAAAGTGAAAAGCAAGAAACCTCTGCATGACGCTGATCAAGACAAATATGGAGGAAATAGAGCTACCAATGGGAAATCCTATCTAACTACCCCATTGCTACCCAAGAATGATGAAAAAATAAATAGTTTTGTGGTTGATTTCGACAAGGCTTCAAATCCTATTACACTAAACCAACAAAGTATTTTCCATGCATCAACAAACAGTTTGACTCATCTGCCAGAGGATATTGAAGATGGGGAAGTCATTGGCATCATTACCTTAGAGGATGTTTTTGAAGAACTTCTGCAAGTAATGTTTCTTCGCTCTACTTCCCATGACTTCATTCTTTATAACCACCATTATGTGCGTGACTTTGTGTCTTTGAACTTCCAGTTTGGGGAAAGGATTTGTTTATTAGTCCCTTTACTGTGATGTATGTTTTATTGTTTTTTCACTAGAGTAGCAACTTTTTAACTTTTCTCTGTGAGGGTTTCTTGACAGTTCCTAACATTCGTGTCCATTTGATGCAGGAGGAAATTGTAGATGAAACGGATGTATATATTGACGTGCATAAGAGGTATTTAGGATCACATTGCTTTACCTTTTATATGCAGTCTCTCTAGTCTCTACCTGAGTGCCTACTTGACTAAGCGTTGCATTATGATTGTTGCAGGATCCGTGTAGCTGCTGCTGCCGCTGCTTCAGTCGTTGCCAGGGCACCTGCAAATCGTAGGCCGACTGGTCAAAAAGCCAAGTAAGTTAAATTGCCTGTTAATTATTATCTTTTGTAGATTTGTGGCACGACTGTTACATTGACTAAAATTCTGAAACTCTCATGTTGAGGTGGTTTTGACTATCGTGCTAAAGAGGTATTGTGCATGCCAAATAGTGAGCATGCTTTGAAAAATATCAGTTTGCTGTTGTAATCTGGTGCTACACCCTTTCAGCAGTATGGTTGAGTTTAAGAGCTCGCTTGGCAAGAGGGAGCAGTGAAGGGATGGAAAAGAATGAAGGGAAAGTAGGGGATGGAAGGATCTTCATTAGTTTGGTGTAACGGAAAGGGAAAGGGAGGGAAAGTAGGAGGGTTGACTTTCCCTCCCAGCCCACCATATTCTTTCCGCTCCAAGTTGGGCGGAGTAGGGGTGGTATGCGTCTGGTCCGCTCATTTGAATTTTGTAAACTTCCACATCCAGTTGATCATCCTAGGGAAGGGAAGTCGTCCTCTCTTTCGTTTTTTAGAGGAGGGAAAAAGGAGGTAAAGAGAGATACGTAATGCAGATGCTATATATTTGTCTTACAGAAGATCTACACACATTGTAGGTTCCTTCACCGCATAATCCAGAGTTGCTAAGCTTCTCACGAGTTTTACCTCTATCTGATCTAGTCCAAATGCCTGTATGGATCTGCTTTTTAAACCCAACAAGACTTTTTTAATACATATAAAAGACGTTTATGCAGAAGTTGCCTTTTAACTTATACCAACTTCCTACCATCAATACTGCCAAATTAGAGTAAAAAAAATTAAGGAAGACATCGCTTTCCGAAATCTTCGATTTAGGTTTTTCTACCTAAACTTTTAAGACTTGAGTTCGTTGAGAAGTACGTCCAGGAGGTATTTGGACGCTCCCCGAGACGCTGCAGTGGTGGGAGACACAGTGTAGCGGTCAGTCTTTGTCTAATCTTTAAGAACTTAATCGATATTTGAAGATGTGGTGACATTTGATGTACAGAGGCTTTGGTCTGTGTGTTCTTGGGCATTGTTTGGGGATATATACGAGGAAGTACCAACGCTGTAAGAAGGAAATTGTTGTCAACCTATAATCTATTGACAGTCAGAATCCGTACCGGCTTTCTCAAAGTCAATTTTCTCCCTTCTTATTTTACTTGTCGATAAGGTTCTCTCAGGGACACATGTTTTTTGACCCCTTCCCAGCCTGGAAGTTTACTTCTGACAACAAGCTTCTCTCGCTGGCACTTGGACATCGAAATGTGCTGAAGTTACCTTGAATCGATCAATAGATGAACGAAAAGAACTGTTTGCCGATGAATAGAAGGGAGGACAGGTTGGTTTGAGGACCTGTTGATCAAATGAACGTAATAAAATTGATTCCGGGACGGAGCCGTATGACGCGAGTCTCTCACGTAAGGGTGAGATACCAACACCTGTCAGCTTTTGGTGTCATGAAACAGGTTTTAAAACTAACTTTAAGTGCTTATTCGAACGAGGTCAACAGAAAACAAAACATCTATATCAACTGCTTAGCCTTCAAACTGAAGTAGTAGAAGACAGGAGCAAAAATACCTGCACATTTTTTCTTGTGAATGGAAAACGTGCAGTAAATTTGACACTCCGCTGGAAGATAAGTTAAATAATATTATAATTGCGCTATTAGAAAATATTTTGGAGGTAGACCCTGTTTTTCATTTTATTGATTGATGGACATCTTGTGAATAATTTTTCGGGATCCTTCAGGTAGGCCAAGTAAAGCAAGTGGAACCCCCTTACTGAGGATGATTAACATTCGAAAAGTTATCAGAGACTCCCTAGGAGCCTTATATGCGCAGTAAAACTATGATTTGTAGTGCTCAACAAGATATGTAAAGATGAACGGTACATTCCCTTCACCTTAGCCACCTCATGTAATCTTACTTTCCTTTTTTTTTGTTTTTCCCCCTTGCTCATCTTGTCCTTGTAGTTGTAATTTAAAGATTAGATTGGTAGAGTGCAGTGCAGAATGTTTTCTTTCCACTGTCGGCATCAGAAGCACGATCCCCGACTTGTTGTGGATACCAAAGGAATCTACGTATATTATTGCTTATGCACTAAATTGAAATGTTTTAGGCAGCCAAAATGCGATGATTGACTCTTTTTAATTTTTTTTTAATATCGGTCTTTTTCAGAGTGGATGATTACTTTTCACATGAAATGATGATTCCATGTAATTGATACTAATTTTGGGTGGTTCTTGGCCAGCGAAATCTGAAGTTTTACATGCCTCCTCTAGTCTGATATGTTTTCACTTAGGGCTAGTGTGGCTAGGGATGACAATGGGGCGGGTCGGATGCGGGTTTCATAAAATCGGCACCCGCCCTGCCCCGCCATCGGGTTTACAGATGATGATACCATCCCCGATCCGATGGTCTTCCTGGTAATCCGACCCAAACCCGACCCGATCCGCACTGGCCATTGTAGATCACTGCAATCGTAGTCGTCGTCGTCGTCGTCAATTTCGCCTTCGCTCAACACGCAATACAGTAGCACCACCGTCCCCGCGATGCCATGATCGCTTTGTCTCAATTGAGTTTTTGACCCATCTTTCGGTCTTTGTGCAGCAGGCGTATACTCAACGAGTTTGAACCTCGCAAACGAGTGCACCTACACTGTTTGGCCAGCGATGGTTTCAGGCCACGGGACGCCGCCCCTCACCACCACCATTTTCATGCTTGAACCAGGCGAGTCAGCTTCCCTTTTGATCACTCCCCTATGGTCTGGTCAGCTCTGGGCTCGCACCCTCTACTCCTACGGCCTCACTGGTCGGTTCAACTGCCTCATCGGCGATTACGGCACCGGGTTCGAAGAATGCGCCTAGGCCCAGACCGTGCCGGCGGTGACGGTGGCCAAGTTTGACATCAGCGGCGACGGCGGAGTGAACTTCTATGGCGTGAGTGCTGCGCGCGGGACTGTGCAAAGGAGAGGCCGGGAGAGAAGGAGGCGCGACGGCGGCGCGTCACCTTTGTCGGCAGATGAAAATTAGGGTTGTTGCGGCACCGCGGCACCGCGGCACCTTTGTTGTCGGCAGAGAGTGAGAGTGTGAGACCTTTGTTGTCGGCAGAGAGTGAGAGATTGATTGGGAATTAGGGTTGGAGAATGGGGATGATAAGGAGTAAGGACATATTATATAGGTGTGAGATGGACGGCTAGGATTAAAGATGAGTAGGGTTAAATACCGGGGCGGAAGCGGGTCGCGGGGCGGTTTGGACTAAATACCATACCCGTCCCTAACCCGCTGCGGATTTTTTTTTGAAAAAAACCGTACCCGTCCCGTGGCCCGGTCAAAGTCAAAAGACCCGATCCTATAGGAGCGGGGCAGGGCGGGGATCCGCCGGTTGCGGGTCTCATTGCCATCCCTAGGTGTGGCTGTCTCGTGAAGATGAATATTCAAGCTTCCATTTTGGATCTGACCTGTATCTGAACCATCTGAAAAATGGCAATCATCACGGTAATGATTTTCACAATGTGGAGGGGGGTGGGGGGGGGGGTGGAGGGCACATAAATACTAAATTATTGACACGTCCACTAAGAAAACTGTTGAGGGCCAGAAGAATCTTATGACATTCTACTTGAGTATCACTTACATTGTCGAAGGTGAAGTTCAAATGATAAAAGTGGAGCCTATGTCGTTCTTGAGAAACTTGACATACAAGTTAGAACTCTTAAATGGTGATCTAACTTAAACAACACATGTTCTCATCGTCGTTGTTTGTCACCACAATTTCAAACGTGGATTATCTACAATTCGAGCAGTGTTTTCTAACAAGGAGACTAGGTTTCCAGCGAAATACTTTGGATGGAGCAGTACAATTGATTTTTGATGAGGTTACGTCCGTGGGTTGAGATTTATTTGATCTGTTCTTTCGTCTTTCTTTTCCTGTTTTTTTTCTTTTTTGTGTTGATAAATAAGAGAATTACATAGATAAGGAAGAGTCTATATTTGCACACTGTCGTGATCTCCTATGACTATTCAAAATAAAATATACAACAAGTACAAAAACTACCAAGTGATGACATCTCGGGGTACGTGTATAATTCATCAAGGAAGGTGTCGGAACACATCTAATTACGACATCTCTCCGTAGATATCAATGAGCGTCATGTCATGGAGCAGTCTTGGTAGATATTGATGTGCACATGACAAGTAAAAGTTGCAAGGGATTTATGCTCCGTCGTCATGGAGTAGTCTTGGTAGATATTGATGTGTGTATGACAAGAAAAAGTCGCAAGGGATGTAACCTCCATTATCTGAGATGCATTTCTCCTGTCGATAGTATCTTTCTCTCGTCTTAATAGCATGAAAAACATCTATCTTCGTTACAAAATTTTTTTGTGTGGTTGTTTTTTTTTATATATGATTCACGAAATCATTTTTCGCAATGAATGTTGACTTCAATAGCACTTTAGTTCTAAAGTAGAAAAGAAAATGGTGCTAATAAATTGACTTTCAACAACAATTGGCACATTTTGGGCACTCGAAGTACCAATTGCTGCAACTTCGAAAAAAAATGTTTCGGTGCTTAAAATGGAACTAAGAAAAGATTAACATTTTTTTTGGCAACATAAGTTAGGTATATTATGTGCACCTAATTCGTACGAGCAAGAGACAATTGTTATCCACCGTCTCTACGAGTCTCTTCAGCATAAAATTAAGTTACTACTTCTATATTCTCCAGAAAGGTACTAAATAATGTGTCGAGATTATTTCTAATTTTTCTTTCCTTGCAAAAACTATAATGTATTTTAAGATGTCTAATTGTATCTTTTTATGGTTGACTAGTTACTCAACATGGTATATGTTCTCTATATTAGGCAGATAAAATGAGTACAGTTTTGTCCAAAGACCTATATGTACTAACTGTATCTAGTCAAAAATTTGTTATAGCAAAATGAGGCCGATGCTTTTCTGAATGACATGATATAAGGGACAAATAAATAAAGTTTTTCATAAAAGAACTCAAATACAGAAATTTCTAAAAGAAGGAATTATTATTATTATATTATAAGAGTAAAAAGTCAGTCAAAATTCATTGCAGGTAATAAAAAGTAACGAAAAAGGTTGACACAACTGTTGTCGGTTGAAACCCAATAACTGTGCGAGTCGACCAGTCTGGAACACTCCCGCGAAGTTCCCAAAATGACCCAAATGCCCAATTTCTTAGCTGCGTAGGTCTCCTCAGAAGGCCAAGACGAACACTACAAATATCCGAAGTACGATTTCGTATCCCTATTACTCTCTCTCAAACGCTCTCATTTATTCTTATTGGATGCCGCAATCTTCGCCGCAATCTTCGCCTCCAAAGGTCGGTCAGTCCCCCTCTCAAAACCCTCCATAATCATCGTCCCTAGGGTTTCTGCTTTTCCTCTATCTCCCTTCTACAATCCTTTGAAAACTGTTTGTTTACCGAGGAAAAATCGGTGAATTAACAGAATTCTCGATACCTGCCGATCGTACACGAGTATTTTCTCTCGCTTCCTCCGATTATTTCTTTTCAAACATAGATTTGGAGGTTTTTTTTTCATCACCGTGAATATGCGCAATTGTGCTTGATTATGTAGTGGTGATTATGTGTTCCGTTGTTTCATTTGCGTTGATCACTCGGTGTCTGTCTAGTTTCTGTAGTTCATGTTTATTTATTAATACGACGTGAGATTGTTTGATCGACAGGTTATGTTTGGTTGTTTGCTTCGCACTGATCACCGTGTCAATTGACAACTAGTGGTTATTATTTTCTGTAAATTGTGTTAAATTACGGAGTTGTGATCCCATTCTGAAGGTATGTTCTGTATCGATGGATTAGGTTACATATGTGTTCACTTGTGCAAACATATTTCCTTAAACTACTACCGATTATCATTCTCTGTAAAAAAAATTTAGCTAATGATGATTACGTTTGAACTTATGATCCGTATTGATGGATAAGTTACGAAGTTGTGATTTCTTTTGGTTATGATTCTCTTAGATAATTGTGTTGCATTATGTATCTATGATTCCAATACGAAGCTATGTTCTGTACTGACAACTATTTTATGCTGCGTCTTTTTGCAGGATTGATTCTGTTGATTTTGCAGGATAGGTAGCCATTAAATATGGGGTTTCCTACAGTTTATAAGGCGTTGGTTGAGGTCTTTCCAGAGGTAATCGACCTTGTGTTATTTTAATTTCACAGTTATGCCTTTTTTTTTCTTTTCTTTGTTAATTAGCATGAGGCATTGTTGTTTTGAGCTGATTGGAAATCTGTAGTACTATTAGAGATGCAATATTGCGATGAATGATAATAGCTCTTTTCTGTAGTTTATTAAGTCCCTCATTTTTCTGATTTTTGAATCTTCTCACTGACTAATGAGAGAACATGGAGATAATCTATTTAATAATCTGAAGTGTGTAATTGTTGACATTTCGTTGTTAAGTAGCATGAGGAGTTGGTGTTTGAGTTGACTAGGGAACTTGTTGTCGGATACATATGACTTGGCATCTTTTCGTCTGATATATATTTTTTCCTGTATTTTTAGAAAGCACTCGTTATTATGATTTATGAGAGTTATCCACTAATAATTAGAGTAGTGAAATTTGAAGTGGTAAAGTTAAATGAGTTAATAAAACCAAGCACATTGTTGAAGATAGAGGTTTTTAGTTTGTTATTGGATTCATTTTGGGTGACACTCAATCTGATTGAAGTTACATTTCTATCAACTTTTTTGGGGGAAAAAAAAGGTTGACTCTCGTATGCTGAGGGCGGTTGCGATTGAGCACTCTAAAGATGCTGATGCAGCTGTTGAGGTTGTTCTTACGGAGGTTATACCTTATCTGAAGAAACAATCGCCTTCTGGTTCTTTTAATGACAGTGGAGGCTTGCTAAATCTGCCCACAGGTATGGCTTTTGTTTCAGTGAACGTGCTCTAGTCTTAATGTTTTGCAACTATTTGCTTTCTTCTCGAAGTTATATGCAGCTTAATTTAAATGCTACCTAGCTTTATACTGACAGCCTACGGATTTTTTGAACTCTGAAGCTGCAGCAGATGCCGATTCAATTCCTCAGACCAATGATGCCCTTCTTGCTAATTCAGCTTTTGTGGATGAGCCGGTAAATAGCTCTCTTGCTGATGCATGTGGTGAAAATAACAGTGTGCTTGAAGATATTGGAAAATGTGTGATTTCCCCCCAGAATGGTGAAGAAAGCAACTTAAAAGAAGCATCCCCTGATATTTCATCAAGTACATTAGTACATGAAAGTGAAGTAATTACTTCACCTGGGAAGTGTGAAGCTCAAGGAAGCAGTGCTAAGGAAGATGGCCCAGAGATGTCTTCTCCATCAACTACTTTGGTACATGAAAAGGCTGTAAATGACGAACATGAAAGTGAACAAGTTATTTCTCTTGGGAAGTGTCAAGAAAGCAGTGCCAAAGCGGCTGGGTCTGATCGAAGTCCACGTGCTACTTTGGAGGCTCCTAAATATGGTCATCTGCATGCTGGTTGGGAGGACTATAAAGTTGGTTTATCACCTATTCAAAAATGCATGCAGAATTCTCCAGATAGCAGCCTTCAGTTAGTAGAAATGCCTGTCATGCTAATTAATGAACTTGGGAAAATAGATTTCAGTTGTTCTATCAATGTTACTTCTAAGGAGGATATATTTGCCAATGAATTGGTTGAGGCTGACAGTACTATCGCCACCCGATCTGGCCAAGTCTGTAACATTCATCTCCTTGAGGAAATTATTGAAGATGCAAGAAGTAACAAGGTATTCAGCATAAATTTACCTTTTCCTAGTTACAAATTATTTCTAAATCAACAATCATCATTTTGAGCCTTTTCAGTTCTCACTACTTGTGACCACATGCCGGGCATGTCTTTTTTCTCCAGAATCTCTTAGCAAGATCTGCAGCATTCACTATAAAGTAGTCTATTATCTGAGCTTCATGTAGCTCAAGCTACCCATTTTTTGTTTTGATAAGTAGATGGTTCAAGATCATATGCATAATCTGAGCTTATCTTTTGTCTGGTAGTGCGTTGTCCACTTTCGGCGTTGACCCTCATCTCTTCCAAATTGTTTAACTGGCCACAAAAGTTTCTATTGTCTTATGTTCATTCAAGAATGTCTTCTGGTAATAATTTATCTAACTTTTTTGGTTATTAATCTGAACTTGCTTGTTCTTAAATATTCTTGATTTTTGCATTTTGTTTGGTCTTGTCATTCGACTTGACCTGTATACGCACTAACTCCTCAGTGGATATCACTAGACAGTCTTATAGCCTGTTTGTGAGTTTTTTATAGGAGATAAAAGAGAGGAAAAGAAAGTGGCTTCTTTCCTCCCTTTTATCTAGCTTGTGAGTTTTTTTTATGAGAGAAAAGAAGAGAAATGGGAGGAAAGTTTGGGCTTCTTTCTGTCCAAATCTTTCCTTTCAAAATTGGGAAGAAAAGGAGAGAAAGGACAGTGGTGGACCTACATGGTGGCAGGGGGGGGGGGGGGGGCTGAAGCCCCCCCTGAACTTTTGAAAAAATAATTTTTTTTTTGGGAATCGCACCCAAACCCCCTTTCCCAAGATCCCGTTCCCCGAGACGCCGTTTCTAATACCCCATTCCCCGAGACCCACACTCGGCACTCACTCTCTCTCTCTCTCTCTCTCTCTTACCGTTTTGACTCCGTGAGTGACCGCCGGTGGACTCCGACGAGGCTACTCCGACCAGATCTGCCCCTGCCGGCGACCGCGATTGTAGCCGCTCAGGTAGCGATTACCACGACGACGGCCGACGAGACCTTCGAGACTTCGACTGCTACTCGAGCCACGACTACTCTGAATCTGACCAGATTTGGCTCCTCACGGCCTCACCCATGCAAGCGACCGCGACTGAAGCCGCTCAGGCGACGCCGCGACGACGCCAACGAGGCTCCCTGCTGGCTACTTGATGCCTTGACCTGCTGCTGCTTCAACTCTTCGACTGCTTGTGGACTTGTACATCGCCGCCACATCTAAGCAGCCTTCGCCGGACTTGTGGTACAGTGACCAGTGTATTTGATATATAACTTTTTAGGTACACTGTATTGTAAAATTATTGTTATCATAATCATAATTAGGCTAATTGATTATTACTTACTGTTTTTAATATTATTTTAATAAAAAAATTTGCACCCCCTGAAAAGAATTCCTGGTTCCGCCCCTGAGAAAGGAGACTCATAAATAATACGTTAATGATGCACATACTACCCTTGAGATAATGAAAGTTTTTAATGACTTTTAGGTCCTAGAGTTACTTACAAAATTGTACTATTTCACTTACAAACGAATGAGTGTTTTGGATGTTAGAGTTGACTCATGGCTGATTGTTTTGCTTTTGGTGTGAGATTAATTACATTTGGATGTCCGGATGTTTGTAGTCAATTCATGGCTCGTTTATGTGTTTTTTATTGTGGCATAAACGTGATGTAAGACTTACACCGTTAGTACAATATGGACTTTGTATGATGTCCTTGATGACTAATTTGTTTTCCCGTCAGAATCATGTTTTTTTTTTCCCTTTCATACTTTCAATCTTTGTTAGGGTTATCACAATGTGGTACGAGGGCATATATGCAATCCGGTGTCCTTTCTTTTCTTTTCATTTCTGCTGAAATCACAAACAAGAGAAAGAAATGATGCTTTTTTTTCCTCTTAATCTCACAAATAAGAGGGGAAAACCCTATTTCGCTCTCTTCCTTTCTCTTCTCTTCCCTCCTCCTCCTTTCTTTTGTTTTTTTCCCTCTCAAAAACTCACAAAAAAGGCTATGAAAGACACAGAACAGACAGAGAGGATACTTTGAGCTATTTCTCTTGGGTAGGACAGTTCTGATCTAAGATTTTGAAAATTGTGCAGAAAATCTTGTTATCAGCCATTGATTTAGTTATCAGATTGATGGGAGAAGTAGAACGTCAGGAGGAAGCTGCAGAGCAAGCCAAGGAGGAGGTTGCTCGGGGGGGCTTGGATACACTGTCCAAGGTGGAAGACCTCAAACAGCATCTGCGGCGTGCAAAGGAAGCAAATGATATGGTTTTAGGCTTGTTTCCTGATTTTTGAAATATAGCTGTTCTTTGACCGATTTGGACAATAACTGTCTTTTGTTTATTCTTTTCTTTTCTGCAGCATGCTGGAGAAGTATATGGAGAGAAGGCCATCCTTGTTACTGAGGTTAGGGAGCTTCAATCTCGCCTACTCAACTTGTCGGATGAAAGGGACAAATCTCTTGCAGTTCTTGATGAGGTGCTCTTACAATGAATTTTGCAAGTTTACTTTTTGCATTTTGGGCAAGATAGAGTTCCATAAGAACTAAAGCAAAGTTTGATCTTTATTTTATACCATTGTTTTTGAGAAGTTAGACCCGCTATGGTCCTCAAATGTTTTTCCTGTATGGCATGTCTACTCCCAGATCTCTGCCAGTTTTGTGTGTCTCTGCTAGTTATGCTCGCAGTTGCACAACTCTCGTGTGCTGGGCCATTTTCCTTTTGTCACAGAGTTTGGGTGTTTCTTTCATGGAAAAACCTGTTTGCTGATAGTCTTATGTTGTTGCAAACCCATGCATGCTCATAAGCAGGAAATAGTATTTGTGGATTGTAAAGTTGAAGTTTCTGTATCCCGATTATCACTTATTATTGTCAATTCGGTATAGATGCATAGTTGTTTGTTGTTGTGTTTAATGTTTCCTTCATTCAGTTCCTGAGCTGTGCATTCTTACAAGCAGTTGTTTCTTTGCATCTGACCAAGTAACCCTGATGTTTATCAGATGATATCGGATGAGGGTAGTGAGTAGGATTTGCACTTTATCATCTTCCTTTTTTTCTTTAATAGCCAAAATAGAAAGCTTAATCTTTCGCTCACTTGTGGCCCATTTACTGTTTGCTTCAACTTAAACAAGATGGGGTAATCTACTTCTTTTTTTTTTGAATGCTCTCTTTCTTCTTTATCATTCTAACTTTCTTTCCTGCAGATGCGTCGGACACTTGAGGTGCGATTAAGTGCAGCAGAGAAAGAGATGAAAGCAGCAGAGCAGGAAAAGCTAGAAAAGACAGAGTCTGCTCATAAAGTATTTCTCGACCAGCAACTCATCAATGAGAAGGTGTGTGAAGAGTCAGAAATGCTGAGGCAAGAAGCAGAGGAGAATTCCAAGGTAGGAACTCTCACTCTAAGTTGAAGCATGTTGAGACCATTATATTGTGGGCCATTCACCAACTCCTTGTTTCTGTATTCCAGTTGCGAGAGTTCCTTGTGGATCGTGGAAGAGTCGTTGATACATTACAGTAAGTTTTGTCTTTCCCCTAAAACCAGTTGTCCGATTTGCGTATCAGATGTCTATGAGTAAACATCTGGTCGGAAAATAGATTTATGATGCTCTTGGCATCCAGATATATAACTAAGGTAGCCATCTCAAGTTTGTTGGCTTTTGTTCCCTGCTCACATAATCTTATTAAACTGTTTTAATCTGGCTTACTAGGCACTTTGATCTTTTATATTCTGGAAATTCGGGTATTCTCTTCTCATGAAACAACTTTGTTAGAATCACTATTTTTAGAGGTCCATAATGCTGTTTTTCTTTACGGTGGCCTTGGATATTTTTAGAGCCAAATGTTTTGGGCTGGATCAAGGCTTGGGAGTTTGAATTGCTAACACAAAATTAATCCTGTGATACTGTTAGTTGAAGGATATAATTTGATTCCTGCAGAGGAGAAATATCTGTTATATGTCAGGACGTGAAGGTTATGAAGGATAAGTTTGACAAGCGAGTTCCACTTTGCAAATCCTTGTCTTCCAGCCAGACAAGCTGCGCTTTGGCCTCTTCAACCTCGTCGTTGAAGAGTCTGTCACCTGATCAGGTTCCCAAGCTAGCCGATTCATCTGAGACTCCAGAGAAGTCCAGTGCAACGCCCTCTATTTGTGATGAACTTCCTTCTGAAGAGAGATTGACAGACGACCGGAAGGCGCTTGCAGATGAGGGATGGGAGTTCTTCGAAAACGGTGAAGTTTACGTGTGAATTGTTTGATATACGTACACAATGAGGAACAAAACTTAAATGGGTGATGGTGTAATGTTTCCGTTGGTAAATGCGAGTCAGTGACATAGTTTGTAAAAGGTTTTGGTCGTAATATTAGGATTTATCTCTGGTCCATTTGGATGCTGTAAAGCGTACATTTTATATGTCCGAGTAGTAATAATGGATTTTTTATACGAGTGCAAACTGTATTGGCAATGAAAGTGGTAAGATAGCCACGTGATGATGTATAACAGGGTCATCTCTGTTCGTACTGGGGAAACAAACAAGTGACGGGGATGAGGTTTTGGGCGCTCTAGCTCGGGATGCATACTTGAATGAAGGCCCATCACTCAAACAAACAGAAAAAAAAAAAAAAAAAATCATACTGTAACCTACTTTTTACTACTTGCACTTTACCCTTGTAGTGGCACTTTTGAAAGGTCTTTAGTGATACAATTTTTTTTATCTTCAATTAACATTATTGACGTATAAGCGATGATGCAGTGTGGTGTGTAGTACTCAATATATCCCATCACAAACAAGGCTTAATCTCGCCACGACCAATAAAATCAAAGCCTTCAAAAAGGGCAGGCACCTAAAACCATCTTTTCTTCCATTTGTGGGTTTGCAGGTATGGTTTGCTAGCCAGTCTTGACAGCTCAAATCCTGCATGACGGATGGATTATGGTTCCCTTTTGGGATTCAGAGGAAGTCACTTGCTTGGGATTAAGTCACCGGCAGTCCGTTGGGCTATTTGTGCTGGAATCCTTAAAACACGAAAGGCCTGTTCTGGAAAACACAACAATCGAGTGGGAGCAATCCCCAACCAAAGACAGAAGGCCTTGGATGTCAAAGCAGTTGGGTTCCCTAATGGACTCTCCATCCAAACTTTGACAACAAATCCTTCAATTTTCTGGTGGATGCAGCTTGCAATAACTCCTCTCCTGCAGCTAAAATCGGAGTAGTCATTTGACTACCCAAGTCAGGCAGATAGTAGACTCTGTAGGGAAGTTTTGAAACTGGCTATGACGGAAGATCGGGGAGAGAGAATATATTTCAAATAGTCTACCAGGTCAAAGTACATTTCTTCCTCTCTAGGTTTTCCTGATGTAATTTTTTTTTGTGTGGATAAATTCGAGAATTGTATTGATAATGTAAAGTTACACAGTCGCTTTGTTGTTGAGCTTAAAAATATTATAGGTCACGACATTCCCGTGACTCGGTATACATGACAATAATGGCCGACAATAACAGAAAAACCTAATAAACTTATACGCATTACAATTGAATTAGAGAAGAGCATATCCTACACCTTTAACTCAACTTAAAGTAGCATGCAAAGTTTACAATTTCAGAAATATAAAAGAACTGAAACAAAATAAGAACAAACAACAACGAACAAGATGGTAACAATATGGCAGTGGCAAAACAATCGGGAACCACGATCCAAACGCGAGCGCACCGTTTAAGAAGGCGCATCACACATCCCTTGCTCATCAACACCGTAAAGTTCATCCTTCAACTACCACATTCAAATTTGAATCAAATTGCAAGACAAGTGGAGGAATCTACCCACCCACAACAAACCAAAGTAGACACACAGGCTGGCAGAAAAGAGCACTAAAACCCCTCCCCCCCAACCACCCCAAACTGAACAGATTGCCTCACAATACCCCATAGGCAGATCTTCACCCCCCCTTTCCGGGTCCCGAATCCCCCCACTTTTCGCAACAGAAAATCACTCCAACCCCCCCAACCGAGACCCTATCCCCCCACCTCGCCCACCCAAGACCCCCTGAAGTCCCAAGAACAATCCCGTAACCAAGACTGAGCCCCTCTGACCCAAGCCCTTGTGTTACTATTATTGACAACAAATCTGAACACAAACCCAAAAGTTCACCACTGTAAATATCGAAACAAATAAGAAAGAAATTAAAAAAAGGCAGAAGGATAGTTCAGAAATGACGGTCAAAAAATGCCGTTAAGATTCATGTTGCCGCCGGCAAGATTCCGGTCATCTCCGGCTGACAGTGGAAATAGGTCGATCGAGCAGATCTACTTCAGATCTACCTAGATTGATCGAGATCGGAGACTTACCTTGAGGTCGCCGTCTCTGATCAAGATCTGGTGAGATGCCTGCCACCGACCACCCGTAGCTTGTGCCGTCGACTGCCAACGGTTCACGCCATAAAAAAACCATCACACAAGATGGAAATAACCTATAACCTAATCGCCGGAGTGGTTGCCGCCCCACACGCGTAGAAGCACAATGGGGCGGCTGTGGTGACTTTCTGGGGAGTTTGGTTTTAGAGAGAAGGCAGAGTAGTTTTTTATGTAAAACTTAGGTCACATGAACTATTTTGAATGTTTATCGGATACTCGACACTTGGACATGAGTATGAGATATATGTTCAACACCCCTTATAAGATATGCCACTAAGAAAAGTGAATTGCATATTTCATTTTCGTTATTTTATTTGGTCATTTTGTCACATTAAAATTGTTTTTAGTACTTAAACTAGAGCATGAACATATAAAAGTGTTCATAAAGATACTCGCGAATGACTCGTTAAATATGAGATTTTTATATAGAGTTTTGATGTTAAAGTTGGACTATTTGCATAATTGTTAAGAAAATTAAAGACCTGAACCTAGATAACTTCAAAAGCCAAGCCCAAATAACCTGAGCTCAAGATATTAATCACAAAAGTCAAGCCCAAAAATTAAATTTTCGGGCCAAAAAAGGGCCCGGCTCGGGCCCAGGGGAAACAGGCCAGACCAGGACCAAAAACGGGCCAGGCATTTTGGTCTTGGGTTCGGCCTGACTCGGGCCTATTTAGGGCCGGGCCGGGCTTCTTCCTCAAATTCTTCGCCTTGGCCCTATGGACCAAGGCCGTCACTATTCATGTTTAGGGCCGCGTCGGGCGGCCCGACACTTTTGACATCTCTAAAAAATGTGAAACCGAATCATTAAGATATTTGAACGGTTCGGATTGGACTGGATCGGTTTGATTTGATCGATTTGAACGATTCGGATTAGCTTAAACAGTTTGATGCTCTCCTCTATCTCTCACGATCAGTATATTCGCCTCTTTCTTTCACATTTTTATCGATGACCATACTTGCAGAACATCTGCTGATGACATTCAATGATGTAGCAAGACAAAACCGAAGGAGCAAAGTTCAAGAAAAAGACCACTGTTCACCCACACTTGGCGTAAAATGAATGAAAAGGGCGCTAATTAAGCCATGCTGCTAATGGTACATGTGTTCCTAATACAAACACTCAGAAATTCCTGCTACACTTTCTCTTCTAAACGGGACTACATATGTCAGTATTGCTCAAAACTGTACAAAGATCACTAGATGGTCAAAGCCAAGTCACCTACACTCTCTTTCTACGCTGGAGACTTCCCGTCTCGAGTAGGCATCGAAGCCAGTCAGTCCTGCCAGCAAAGGAGGAGGACAGTGCATCTCCATATGATATAAAGCCGCGCCCGTTGCTCTCGAATATGCTTCGAACACCGTTGCCCTGGCCGGAGTTTTGAGCCCCTCACGAAGAACGAATTTACCGCCATCGTTAGTGAACAAGCCTCAGTTGGAATGGTAACAAAATCGGGGACTAATGTAATGTGAACCTTGTATTTTTGGTGGGAAGAAGTTCAAAGTTTGTAATGTGGAATGAAAGGGTTCTTTGGGGACTTAGGCCTTATATACACAGGGAAAGCAAAGATATGTGGGAAGCAAGTATGTGGTGAGTGACAATGTTGGCCCCTAGTTGGGTCCTTTGTAGTAGTAAAATGACAAACCAGACCCTACTAACTTGTCTCCTTGCCAACCCTCCTTGACAAGGACTTGTCATCAACTTCTACCCTTGAAGGTCATCGCTGTCTCACAAAGCTCCTTTGATGCTCTTATCTACATCCATAGAGAGATGGTTTTTGGTGAGTTGTACAGAGACTAGTACAAAGAATAAGCATACTTGTAGACTTTCTTTATACGATATGTCTAATCAAAATCGGGCAACAAGGGAACATGAACAAGAGGAAAAGGATAAAGTCTCTAGTTCAACTTGTATAAAATTTGATTCAGAGGTTCAAGTTTGTCAGTTGTTGTATACAAAGAATACAGGTGATATACAAATCCTACAAAGCAAGCGTACTGACTTTGTGTATTTTGTAATTCAGAAACATCAATAACAACATGAATGGACTCCAGGGGCAAACAGTGCCGGTAGGTCCAAGTCAATTTTCAGCCATAAACGTAGTTCTTGAAATTAAGGCGGTGTAGTGTGTACATGGAGATGGAGATGCTATCATTGATCGATGAAACTAATAGAAAATTTTAATACAACGACAATGAACTATCGATGTTGGATGTTTAAGAATGTTTGGCACGTAGCACTATACATAAAACACGTAAAATTAATGTAGCTGAAATACGGAAACTTAGATGGATGAGTTTCCCACGAGAACGCATGGAGTAAGAAAATAAGGATATCCGTAAAAAGTTGGGGGTAACACCGTTCGAAAAAGAAATGAAGGAAATGTAACAAGATGGTTTGGTCAGATCCAACATAAACCTTTGCATGCCCCTTAAGAAATACAAAGTGATTTGGCAGACAAAGAAATAGTGAGAAAAGAGTTTTGACTGCTAAAAGATTTATCACAACATGTGCTTCAATGTGCTTGGATAGAGAAGAATGGAAAAATAAAAATAATGTAGCTGACCCCAAAAAAATTGTGATTTAGACATAGACGTCATGACGATGATGACACGGTGTCTAGATGACTTAAAGCACTATAGAATTTATTACTTGTACACTACTTTTAACTTTTTAATTTGTTTTTACTATGACTAAGCGTGGTGTGTTGATAATACATAATTAGACTCGGTAAATTTTATGTACGCAATTTGAAGCGGTAAGAACGTCCTTCCTAATCATCGATCGCATGATCCAAATTCCAAAGGCTAACAAAAGACCAGAGTCCATCAAACCATGGACGATTATTGAGCAATGCCAACCCTCAATAACACCCCAATGATCACGTGAACCGTGTCTCATTAGGTTAGAAACCAAACTGTTTGTCTTGGTCATCCCGACATGCCGGCCACTTATCATTGCCGGCCGTGACAAACCAGTTACAAGTCATGTACATGAACCACATGCACAGATTTATAGCAAAATTGCAGCCCTACTCATCTTCAAAGGCAACACCACCAGTCGTTTCCCTTCACATTCAAATGTGGCTACCTCAACGTGTGACCCCTTTATTAGACAACCTTGTGTCACCCTTCTTGGGCTAATGTGCCAAGAGCGCGGCACGTGTCCTCTCGGGTCACCGTCTCGTTGTATGAGGTTCCACCCGAGGACCCATTTCACGTGCAAAACCATGTCCCCCGAGGTCCCCATAACCTTATCTAACATGAGTATGTCAAATGGAAAGATAAGGTCTTTGAAGGTCATTTCCATGGAGATAAGGAACTGTGTCCCTACAGACAGATGAGTTTACAACAACAATGCACATTTTGAACCCCAGCATGTGGTCATTGACACAGACTCTATTAACCATTATTACAATGCTGTGTTTGTCCAACCATGGCTTCTTAGAAACAAGTCTAAATGTGTTATACATAAAGTCAAATTCAACTGTCAGATGAAGAGTTTCATACTCCATTATAGGGGGGAAGGGGGGAGTGAGAGAGGGAGGGACAGGAGGATCTGGGTGGGGCTAAACAATTTTTTGAGCTAGAAATATATTTACCATAAGCTGCTCCTTACAAAAATGTGCCTAACCAGATTCCAGCTGCATCCGCAGCCCCACCCAACAACACAGCTAAGGTATCCCAGAACCTTAATAGGATCTGAACCAAATATCAGGCTTGGCCAAGTAGGTAACCAGCTGACCTAACCATAGGTGCACCCGTGCCTAATGAGCATCTGTTCTGCCTTTTGCTCCTATAGCACCCTTGGGCTAAGGTGAATTGTGAGGTTCAGTTATCATGCACAGGGCAACAGCAGTGCCACAAGAATTCCTTAATGCCAGAGCGGTACATCTGGATCCACCGTAACAAGAATTCCTTGTGGTGTTGTACCAGCTGCCTTAGTCGTTGTAATCGCTCTGGATCTGGCTCTGGCTCTGGCTCTGGCTCTGGCGTATCTACAGTTTGATGCATCTGGAATCGACCGTAACAATCTAAATATCCGGACAATCCCCCTTTAACCCCTGGATAACCGTACAACAAATTAGGTTCTTGAGCTCCGATATCCTAGCCTCCTTTTTAAGAAAACATAAAAGTACCCAAAAGACAAATGATTATACATTGTAGAAGGAAATTGGAAATAAAATATCTGGCCCGTCTTATCTACCCAAGCAAATAACATTTACTATCTCAAACATATACTTGTGATAACCGGCATCGTTTCCCATTATCTTTGGCCGTCAAATTCACAAGCGAACTCTGAAAGTGGGGGTGGGCCTCTCATGCACCCATAACTCAAGACTACTTCCGATGAGGATCAGCAATGCGGCGTCGTCAATTTCAGCGAGAGCGTCAGACGGTCATTTCAACAAACTGGGTCCTGACGAAAAGATTCCTTCATGCAATAAAATCGCACCCATTTTGTATGAATTTTGCTGTCTTGTATTGATTCTGTCAGTATAGCATAAACAGGGCACGAGTATCATAACTAAAGGAAGCGAGTTCCCTAACAATTTTGCATGCCACGCACGCGCGCTGATGTCCACCAAGACCGAGTGCACGACCATATGTTATAAAAGGATCTCATGTCACCTTTTTTATTTTTTAACGTAAGATAGCAGTAGCAAGGAGACTACTGTTTTTTTTTTTTTTTGAATTTGTAAGGTCGGGTAATTACTTACTGTATAATCGTGTGTACGCCATAAGGCTGCTCTGCTAAATTTGTGTAATTGTTTCCTTCCTTAGTACTAAAAAAAAAAAAGATTTACTGCATAAATACCGTCAATATTCCCGGTAAAAAAAGACATTTTTACAGAACAGCAGCAAAGGGGAGTCCCTTCTTCTTTTCTAACCAGTAAGCAGTGTCTACTATCATAATCAAGACCATAGAGCAAAACACCGCGAAAAAATAAACCAATCACCCATATCCATCTCCCTCTAACTCCGTCCGTCCTTGGTAGCATCAACACCTCGTACACAAACCATTTACATCTCAAACTTGTCCTAATGCTTTCTGGATGTCCGCCTGCATCAGAAACCGGGAGGAGCAATAGATTATGCGTAATTTCAAAAACCACGGGTGATTGGCATGCCTCACGCATGTATGCAATGGAGAGAGAGGTCAGGGAAGGGGCTACCTCAATGGCTAAAGGTGCGGTACTTGTGCCATAGCGGCGGATGACCTGCCCTTCTTTGTCGACTAAAAACTTGGTGAAATTCCACTTGATGCTAGGCCCAAAATAACCTCCTTTGCTGGCTTTGAGGAACTTGTAGATGGGTGCTGCGTCTGCCCCATTGCAACGTATCTAAATAACAATTAACAAATAGTATCTGACACTACTGAAGGCTGAATATTTTGCCCCAATCTTGTAGAACACAAGAAAATTTCATAGATTAATTGTAAACCAAAAATCAACAGTGAAGCTCGGAGTACTTCTGAAACCAGAGATTGTTTCCAAGTTCAGATAGTGACAAACCCCAAATACATAACCTAACAAGAGATTGAGAAGGCTTTGGATGTTATATGACTCCGTCAATAAAGTGGGGCCTATTGCCCCAGCACGATGGACCGAACCTTGCTCATTCTCACACTAACAAAACCTCGTTCTTTTATCGTTGATCGTTCTAGAGTCCAACACGTGAATTCCAAACTCTGTAACTAGAATGAAACAAACAGTATGAATTGGATTCATAACTATGTGCATTAGACAACGGATTCAATAACTACGCTTAAAAACAGCACAAACTAAATTCTCCTACAACAAACAATGACTTCCTAAAATTAACTTCTAAGGACTAGACAAGTGGTGATCAAGTATACATCTGATAACAGCTTAGCTACACTGATAACTTAACAAAAAAAAAACATCAACAAGTACTGCCAACTGCTCTAGCAACTAAAATAAATCTGAGATGTTAGAAAGTTTCAGTTTAGCAAAGAGCATAACACATACGAACCCAATTTGAGCAGAATGGAGTGACCTGTTTCTCAAAAGTTAAAAAAACACTATTAGTGCACTGTCAAGTTCTTTGCGAAAGCTGATGAAACACAAAAATAACAGTTCTAGTTCAACAACCAGGCATATATACTTAGAATAACGTTCCTTTGCGATATCACAACTAACAAATTATTCAAGGACTGGTAGGGGCTACACCGCTATGGTCACCCTTTAATTTCTTCCAAACACTTGATCAAAATGTGTTTTATATTACAAACTCTAAGTAATATTGTACAATAGTCGCGTGCCATGTTGATAATGCAGATAGCTGATTAAAGAAAGAGTAATGCTAGAGTTCATAAGATTCTGTCCCAAACTTCGACTCCCAATTCCAAATGATTTGGCAATCAATGAGCCAAGTATTTTGAAACTGTGGGTATCCACTTTTAAACACATGAACTAGAATGTGCCACCTCATTTGAGAGTCAAAATTTGGAATAAAGAACTTAGAAGAGTACGTGACAGTAGTTACATAATATACATGTGCTTGTTGATATAGTAGTGCTGCTTCTTCACATAAACCTAAGAAAAAAGTTCTACACCAAACGAAAAAGACAGGTAACAAAATGTAGCCACATAGGTCTACACTGCGGATCAATCTCTCAGCAAATAACCTCAGAAAGGGAAAAAAGGGATCATATCTAAAAATATGGAATCCTGATTCCGCCAAGCACTGTTCTACAATTTGACAAATTGAATTTGTCACAACTTGGAAGCAAGATAAACGTTTCTGCAGGTCACAGTACATCACAAGCACATCAATCATAGAAAGTTCAAGACCACAAGAACTTTTTGGTGAGGCAATGGCTGTGGTGGGGTTGAAATTCAATAGAACCAGTATCAACCTCAATGCTGGAGATACAAACTACTGCAAGGTTGTGAGGCGCTGAAGCTAGCACATCACAAGCACGTCAATCGTCCACCAAGTAAAATGAAGAGAAACTTTGAGGCCATGAAAGCCCTTAACTGGGTACCTACTTAGTTATCCCTTTGTAAGGAGGCAATACATGGATGTGATTCAGGGGCTTTACAGGCTCAGTAGGGAACTGAGGCTATAAGAGGGAGTCATGACAGGCAAGCAAGATGGAGAGGAGGATATATAGAAAGCAAGCTGCTGCATAATTGTGAGGTTTTTTAGGTTATTAAGCTAGCATATTATTAGTCATAAGTACGTAACGCGTCTCGCTCCAGAAAAGAGGGAGAGAGTTCACGATAACCTACTTGGCTAGCCTTTTCAGGTGAGGTGCTAGCTAATATCCTATTGTGTGTCCGTGTTTCAGGTCAATTGATGATTGAATACTTTCAGAATGTAAGGATAATGTTTTTTTAGCAAATGAGGAAATTACTCAAACCATATTTTCGCAGGACTCCAACATGTTATTCACCATTGAAACTATATGAGCCCCTCAAAATTTCCTGTTGACTTTTCCAAGTGTAAGTCCCTTCAAATGGAGGACATTGTCATATCCTCAAGCACTTCCAACTATCTCTTCATCAGTTTAGGCACTGGCACATTTAAATCTCCAGCATTGCCTTTAAGTAATCCAAATGGATGCATTGCCCATATCCTTCTCAGATTAGGTTAAAGGATTTTAGCCTAGAGAAAGAATTCAAAATAAGAGTCTCCCGCTCATGAATCTACTTCAGGAAGGGATAAGAAGGCTCAAGAAAAGACAAGGAAGTCTAGGTGTCTAGCTTATGCATGTAGAATGGAATCATTCTCTACCCATCTGGATACTCACATGGGCAGCCGAATCAGGAATGTATTCTGCAAATTCCTGTCATACACATTTGGTGACTGACTGAGCTGCATGGTATAGTCTGAGAAGTGATTGCGGAAAAAAATGGGCCCACAAAACCAAAATATGAAGAAAGGATGTGTAATTCAACTAATAATCCATCTAATCCTTAAGGTGTTCCATACTTATAATCAATCTACTAATCACCGAACTTCACAAATTTTTTGTGAAGTTTAATTTACTTTTAATCGGGATTTGTAAAAGATACTGCTTTATTTACTAACATTGAGTATCTTTCTACAATAAAATTTTACATGTTTATCACGTTGTAAATAGACAGTTATACACTTTTGTTCCTGCTTTGAGTCATGTATCTGTAACCAAGCAAAAAGCTATCTGTGGGGTTTTTAAAAAAGAGTCTGGAGAGGGAGAAGTTCCAGCAAAATGTATTCCTGTATTCTCTTGGAGGATCACAGGAATGAAGATATTTCATCTATGCTTCTTACAAAGACACGATTTTGTGAAAAACGTCCTTGGACTAGATTTACTTCCGTTTTAATATAAATCGACTCTACTGACCTAATTATGATACTTGGTTATAAATTAGAAAGAATCACTTTCTACTGTTTAAACAATTACATGGTGACCGCCAATCAGTATTCTCTGAAAAATGATGAGAGACTGATGATAAACATAAGTATTTTACGCATTGTTTTACAATTGCAACAGACTTCTTCTCTGACCCCCTCTTCTCCCATTTTCAACCAGAAACAATGTTCTAATTCTACCAAAGCTGTGAATCCTACCTCCATATTTTGGATTGATTGAACCATCAATTGCATGTGTAAACTTATAAAATTCTGCAAGAGTGGTCTTAAGTATATGCATCAGCACTCGTGTTTCATCCTACATTTGGGTTATCAACTATGCAAGAGGGAGCTCTGTGGTTTAAGTGCTTTAAGCAAAGCCATGTCAAACTAACAAAGAAATGTGAATAACTAGTACGATCTTTCAATCTGCGCATTGGGAAGGTACGACTCATGACAATGATGCGAGGAGTAAATCTTCTCTATTGAGGGGAGGAAATACAATCTCTTGTCCTGTACTGATTAGCACTTTCAGACCACAAGCCTTTGATTATGATTTACAAAGATGGTGTACAATTACCGATAAAAGAAAGGAATAAGTTTCAGTCTTCCAGAAATCACACGTCAAACTATATATGTGTTATTATGTGTCAGAATTTTTAGTTCGTACTTCCGATGAATGCATGCCTTTCAGGTTATAGTAGGTCCGATAGGCATGTAACTTCTTGTGGGAGGTTGTTGGTCCTCAATCAAGCAAAGAAAAAAAGAGAAAAGGTTAATATTTTCATGGAGCAGGAATAGTTTGCCTTGTGTAAGAATTACCGTCTCTAATTAACATGTTCAAATTCATCTTTGTGTAAACTAAGCCATTCAGCTCGATCTTCTTAACCATACTATGCGAAATAAGTGTTAATCTAACTTATAAATCCATCTGATCAACGACATACTTTAGGTTGGAGTTCTGTTCCTACACTTGGTAAAGAGGAATATGTTGTATGAAACATAACGAACATAACTAAAAGTGTTCATTGCGAAATGTCATTTTTCTCTATGTAATCATATGGTCATGTTTACGTGTATTTTACACCTCACTCGAAGTTGCATACGATCTTGTTAAAAGCAAGGGATTCATGCTTGGGCTAATTAGGAACAGAAACATGAAGAATTAAACTTATTCTAAACATCATAACTATCAGGCAACATAGTTTGTCATAGAGCCTAATGAGACAAAATTGGTTTTCAAAATCATCTGGCCTCTCTAGCACTTTGACCCCTAATAAATAAAAAATCAACTGATTGGTCACGCCAAAGTTTCAGGGAAGAAAATAAAGGGAAGAAAAGATCGATGGGTCAGTCTAGGATGCATTAAGCCAACCAGCATATGTAAAACAAAACATAGTTATAAAGGGGATAAATGATTATGTTACTTGATCCTCATCCAACTTGGAAGCTAATATGAAACAAGCAATTCATATAATATCAAAGTAAACATATCACACATATTACCTTCTTAAAGATGGGATATTCAGCCTTATATCTGGTACAGGCAAATTCGTGCGCCTCCTGGTCTGTCCCAGGTTCTTGCTTCAGGAATTGGTTGCATGGGAATGCCAAGATCTCAAAATCTGATATTAGAATACAAATGTGCATCACACGTAATGTCTAGTGAGTTCGAATATAACCAAGGCCTAAAGATACACCTTCTAGTCCAACTGCATAGAGTAGATAATTTTATCTGAGGCGAAAAAGATTACTCCATCCATACTGCCTAAACTTCCCTAAGATACGCCTAGAACATATAAACGTTTGAATTAAACTCAAATAGCACTTACGAATTCAACAGGTGTCATTTTGGCAAGTCAAGCTAGGGCAGAAACAACTAGTCAAGTCACGATCTACATGTACTAAATCTATCCTAGGAATTCGGAAAGGGAATAAATCCAATGAAACGTGAGGTAGTATAATGGGGAGGATCTGAAATTTTTACCTTTATGTTTGTACTTGTTGTGAAGCTCAGTCAACTGGGTGTAGTTTGAATTTGTGAACCCACTGTTTTAACCCCCGCAAAAAATGGAAATGATAACATATCAATTAGAAGGAAGAAAATAAACATGATGATAAAAAATAGGCTACAGATATATGAAGAGGGATAGATATAACCATTTGGAAGCAACATTGACAACGAGAAGGACTTTGCCTCTATAGATGCTGAGGTCCACGTCCTGATTCTTGTAATCCTGCAAACCTCACAGAACGAACCCTTTAGGCTTTTCAACAACCCACATATCAAAATTCGCACTTGTACACGTATCATGTGGGTGTGTGGGAAATAGGGGGGAATGGGTAGGTGGGTACCTTCACGGTGAATTCATGGATTGATTTTTGAGGGACTGATGCTGAACCCCCCATTGTTTTGGGAGTTTGGTTTTCGTGTCTGCAAGTTTTGGGCGTGTACAGAAGAATTGCCAGAGAACCACCGCGACCACCAACACTATCCAATTCAACTCGATTGAATTCAATTACTAATAATAGAAAGGGTGTGAAAGGGGGTCACGCTTTTCAACAGGGGTATGATCTTGTATTTTTATCTTCTGAAGATGAAGATGAAGATGATTGGGAGAGCACTACCGCTTTCGTTGCCATGTTGTGAAAATTGCTCTTATTTGACCAAAGATAACTAAAAAGTCAAACGAATGATTAAAAATGAAAAAAAATCAAGAGTTGTTACTTTTTTGTTTTTCATGTTTATTGTTTAATCCTTAATTTCGATTCCGTTCAATGTTCAAACGTCACTCGCCTAACTCTTTGTTAATATATTTATCTCATAATTACTTGTAAATGTGTAAAAAATGGAGTCCAAACAACGTAAAGAATAATACGTAATTTTGTATATTTTACTCTCCTACTGCATTTTCAATTAATACGTATTTTTTCTTAACTTTTTAAAATGTTTATATTTTTTAAAAATCAAACCGAAAAAGAAATGGTAACCAACCATTTTTTTTTGGATGAAAGTTGAGAATAGCATAAATAGAATAGTGCTTTTGTAGCGTTTACAGGAAATAGATTATCATGACATGCCATGATTTTACAACCGAATTTTACATAGGATGTTCAGGTATTTATATTACATAAAGGCTATACAAAAGTAGGGATGGGTTGGGAATGCATAGATCGCATCGTAACAAAACGTCATTTACCCAATTCTGATATCGAGCTTGACATGCAAAAGTTGCTCTAAGATCTAGCCTCCCTTAATTGTGATGCCATAACCATGTTACTACTATAATAATGAGAGTTTGTAGCAATATAGTAAAAGTCAGAGATGATAGATCACACTGCGTCCCTGATGTTTTCAGTATCCGACATTTGGAGAAGTAGAACGGAGGAGTCCACGGAAGTGTTGATATGTAAAAAAAAAAAATTGTTTTGGCCCGTTTTGTAGTAAGTAAGAGTCCTTTCGATTGTGCCACAATAAGGTTGGAGGCCATTATTGAGATCGTCGTAGAGCTAAATCTCAAGGTTTAGACATGTTAGTCCAATTCCCTGTTCTTAGATTAGTCTTGTTGTAAGAGATGGCCACGTAGAGGTTGATGTTGTCTTTATGTCGGTAAGTGAAATTCTAAGGATCGGAGGGGATTGTAATTTGGAGAGTGGTTTTCGGCCATGTTATTTATATGTGAGGAAAATAGTTTGCTCTCACTGACATCGTATCTTATGATATGGCGGTTAAGGTTTGTGAATCTAACGTATAATTTCTTCAGGTTTTGTGAGCCTGAAGGTCGTTTGATTTCTAGAAACACCAAATGGTTGTCGTTAAGTTGATGTTTTTGAGGAGGTGTAGGCGCTAGATTTTTGTATTCCTGAGTCGGGCAATGAACCATTCTTGTAAAAAGGTAGACACCTGGTTTATATCACTGGTCCACCAGGCAAGACGTGTCTAACACCTGGACATGGACACTGGATAAAAAAAAAAGGTACTTGGTTGTAGGTTGCATAAAGAGCAAAAGTGAGAGTATGTGATTTTGAGATTAGAGAATGGAGCCGGTTGGAAATCGGTCTCGCAAAATACGAGAGAGAGAGAGAGAACTTTAGGACGAATTGTGAGTGACCATAAGGTGACCTAGACGGACTTATCAAGTGATGATATAGAAGTGTGTCTCCCTGTTGCATGTAGGTCATTGCCTCTGCAAAGGTATAGTAGTTGGTATGCCGTGGCGACAGACAAGTTACCGGTAGGGATTGCTTTCCAGACTTTCTGGTTAGCTATTGGATGGGCGGAGATGTGGATGGCAGGGATTTTGTTTACACCTTCAGGTGGGAATATCGATCTTATAAGAAAGATGTTCCAAGAGCTGTGGTGGACAAGGTCACTAACAGTAATGGGACCGAGGTATTTATTTGTTGGTTTTCTGGTCATATTTCAGATCCAGTCGTCTTGCAATCACAACAGGGGAATTAGCAGTGTGTTCATGACTGTGGTAGGTAGTTCAAGTTCATGTTTTTCAATAATAATAATAAAAAAAACATTAAAATTTGGAAACAATCTCTTAAAAAGTCATCTGGGCAACATTTCTCATAAGATAAGACGGAAAAAAGAAGCTAGATCTCGAGGTTTTCAAAGTAGGGGAGACCATTTTCGAAATTAAGTGAGCTAACGAGCTTATTTTAATTCAATTGGGTTTTGGTGGTCTCGCGGTACTGGCGATGTACTTAAAAATAACGAGGCTCAAACGAATGCCAAGTTGTTAAAGTGGGAAGTCACACATCTCTTGCTATTACTTAGACAAGTTAGTTAATTGTCACGAACTTAGACAAGTTAGTTAATTATCACAAACTCATAGCGTGGACACTTAGCATAGAGGTGCACAAGGAGGTATAGGCTTTGGACAATTCTAACATGTAATGCATAGCCTAATGGACTGGATTTTTGCACCGAGCTTAACACCACCCAAACCCTTGAGGGATCTATTAGAAAAAAATTAGGAGCTTCATTTAGGTAAAGTCGATCGTATCTACATAAGAATGTTCCTACGTCTGTGACATAATGCTAACCTCCAAGACGAGATAGTAAGAACTTACAAAGCGACATAAACAAAATTAGTGATCAGAGAAGAAAATGTAAAAGATCTCACCAATTTATGTTGTTTTGGAGACTAGGCACCACAGAATTCATAATTCACTGTCCAAACAAACTCCGAATTTTCTAACCAAGAAGAAAAAGGATGAGGTCTTATTATATTGCTTAGGGATAATATCAATAAACTCGAGTTTATGGATAAATTACAATCTGGACCCACCTTTCTAAAATGTGAAAAAATTGTATCATATTTTCCCAGCGTTTAACTTTTGTGACACTAACACACACTTGGCTGACTTGACCATTTCATGTTTGGAAATGTCAATACCTTCTTTAAATTCATAGATACATTTTGAATGCATAGATACGTGTATCTCTCTCCTTTCTTTCTTTGCAGATCTTGTGTGTGAGTGTTCCTTTGTGTACTGCCACTTTTAGCATCAATTTCACCAGCCTTCATAACTGCTTACACCCCTGAACTGCGACCTCCTTGCCATCGCCATTTGCCTTCAATTCCCCCTTCCGGCATCGACAACGCCCGTTGTGCAGCCCTTTTCCTCCCCCACCCACCCACACATGAATCCGCAGAAATACACACACAAGCATAAGCGGGCGCACACAACGCATACATTACATATGTGCGTGTGTGCGCATATCAGTGTGGCCTGTGGTGTGTGAATGCGTGCGCAGATATGCGCATGTCTAAAATGGTAAAAGGAATGTTGCCAGCGTTGATGGTCCGTGATGGTGGTATTGTGGCCAGTGATAGTCGTGTCGTGGTGGTGGAGGATATGGCAGGGTTGGTTATGTATATGGGATGGTGCTATGGTGGAGGATGTGATTGTGATGGCTGGTAGTGGGTGGGTGAGGATGGGGATGGTAAGTTTTGGTGGTCTTGTGATGGCTGGTGATGGAGGAACGGTATTGTGATGGTACCGTTGTAGTTATTAGGTGGTGGAGGATACGGTGGGGGCACGGTAAAGTGCAATTTGGTGGTGGTACAATAATTACAATTGGTTGTGGTGGGGTAGTGCGGTGGTTCTGGTTGGTGGAGTACACTAGTGCCACGGTAGTGGTTGGAGTTGAAAGGCCAGATCCACAAGAGAGACAGAGAGGGAGAGTAGTGATGATTTTAAGAGTGGGAGGAGAAAAAAATATCAAGAGAAGTGTTTTCACGAAAATTTTAACACCATCACCACTCATCTAATCAATGGACACAAGTGATATCATGACAAAACACAGTTCTTTCTGATAATTTATCCCTAAATTCAATGAGACTGGTGAAATTATCTCTAATGCTCAAGTTCCAAAAACCGCAAAGAAGAAGAAAGAGAAAGTGCCAAATGAGCATTACTCATCTTTTCAGGCCGAAGAGCCTTATTAAAAGAGATCTCCAATCAATCTCAACCAGCTGTGCCGGGAAAAATGTTTTGAAAATGTACAACAAAGGAAGAGGATTTTTACAGTTCAAGAAAGGGACTACACTTCTGACAAATTGTTCAAAACTACTGAAGGAATCCTATTGACTTCAAAAAGGGACTTATGACCAATCGCTTTCTTTGAAAATGAAAATACAGAAAAAATAAAAAAAAATAATCGATGCATTAAAGTTGACAGCTGAAACCTAGAGGTAAGATATAGCTGTGTTTCCAATCACCACTGCCAGTCTTCAAACTGCAATTGGGCGCAGAGTTGATGATAAAATAAATATATACAATCACAACCCCTTTGGCAGATTGTACATTTGACATTGCGGCCACATTTGGAAGAGCCGCGGATCCAGATCAAAAATGGGTTACACCTATTAACAACATGGCAGTAAACTAGTGAGAGTTGGGGAAGAGGTTTTGAAGAATCAACTGAAATAGTCACTATGCGGACGTGAAAAATATACCAGTCCTTGTAGCTCCTGGTAATACTCCATGGTCATCTTGGTCGCCAGAAGTTGGGAGCTGAAACGTCAAAACAAATTTCAAGTTAATCTTATTTTGGTTTAAACACAAGTAAACGCGAAGGAAAAGCACAAACCTCTAATTGGCACTGGAATTGGAGCTTCTGAGGGTGGTCTATGAGGCATGGGTTCCCTATAACTCGTAGGCCCAGGAGGTAAGCCCCAGCTTGGGTTTGGCATTGTTGGTTCCAAAGGTGGGCCACCATAATGAACAGGTGCATATGATGCTCTGCCATTATCGGGATAGCCTGGACCTGTGCAGTAATACATAAAATTAGCTCACAAGGAAAAATATATTACGGCCTATAATATGTCAATGACATCTGTTTGATTCACTTACCAGTAAGAGAAGGCGCTGAAAACCTCCAGCCTTCACCATTATCATGGGGGTGCATATTCATTCTATCGTGGTCACTATAGAAGTTTCCCCTCTCCGTATTCTGCACAAAATGAAATGATTTTGGATAGCATTGAGGTGGGACGTCCGCCTGTGACGGGACCCTCTGATCTGCTTGAACATAAGAAAACTGATTCGATGGAGCAGGATGAGGCGGCCTTAGATGAAAAGACTGATGAAAGCTGTTCACCCCTTGCATTGGTGTCTGGGAGGCAGGTAGACTGTTAAAGGTACAAGCGCTTGCAGACGACTCCATGGGTATTGGAGGATCTTTTTTGTCAGGAGCATGATACTGGACTGCATCTAAGATCATTGGGTTGCCTCTAGGTGCCGCGGATAGATGAGCAATGGATTGTTGGGTGCTGTCTTTCACATTCTGCAGATCCGAGCCAAATCAAAATAAGGTTTAATTATACATCAACAAGAAAAACTAAATACATGCTGCCACGTACATGTGAACCCGGATAGAGCTTCGAGTCAAGACCAACGGGATCAAGCATTCCAGACAGATGGAGGGAAGGTGGTGGAGGTGGAGGAGGGGGCGGTGATTTTGGCAAAGGAGGAGATGAGGGTGGTACATCCATAGGGAGTGGAGGGGCGAAGGGTGGAGGAAAATGATTTTCAAAGCGATGATGTGAAGTCTCTGCAGTAATCACTCCAGCAGAATTACTACTCGTATCCACATCACACGAGGGAGCCACATCCTCCATTTCAAGCTCCCCATCAACATCTTCCAAAATATGGCTACGCTTTTTAGTCAGTGATATAGCAGCCGTTCCTCGTTCTTCAGGGTTTTCGGAGTTATGTTCAGGAGTAACAGCCTCAAAACTCTCTCCATCAGAATCACTTCCATCATCTCCATCCTTGAGCATAGGGGGCATAGAAAAACCAGGAAGCTGAAAACTTGAATTGCTGAAGCAATAAGAATAAGACTCAATAATTGATATTCCAAGATAAAAATTCATCAAAAAAATGAAAGCTATTCAACAGCTTTCAAACTTCCCTGCTCCATTCAATATTATTTCTCCTTAAATTAAACGATTAATAGAAAAGAAATTTAAAATAGCACACCTTCCATATTCATCAACAAGACCCTCCATTTCTCTAACTGGATCATCAAAAGGCCTTTCGGTTCTTAGAGGCCGACGACAAAAGGCACCAGTAGAAGATGTATTACAGCGGGAATCAAGGTCTCGGATATGCCGGCGGATTATTGATTCTGGAAGAATCCTTCTTTCCTGCCAAAGCCTTAAAACCTGTCCACCAGACGAGAGAAAGCAAAAAGTTAAACATATGCGCACGCATAAATAAAAGCAGACATCTAAAGAGAGTGAAAAATAACATATTTGCCTTCAAACATTGCCTACGGTTTTCCTGCGCGCTACTTCCAGGAGGAGCAGCAGCGAATAATAGACGAGGCAGTACTGCCTGGAATGTTGAGGTATATATACCACCAACATCACCTGGAAATTCAGTATCACAATTTCACATACATAAGAACGTGTCAAGAATCTTATACACAGAAACACAAGTGATTTGCATATGACACGGTTTACCTTTCAAGCTGCGAGAGCACTGAGTAATAGAATCTACAAGGAAAAACATGTCCACCCTTCTGTGTAAACTTGGCTCACTTTCCAGATTACGCGCAAGAGTTTCCACAACCTAAATAGTAAAATGTGCCACATCAATAAAACGGGATCCTAGATTCTAACTCACATATAACCAAATTGATAGAGGTAAGTATTCGTTTAAAAAAATTCTGAGCAAGAACAGACAGCCTTTTTCTCCAACCTATCGGGGGAAAAGAGAAGCAATACAAGTGTTCATGCAGACTTGCAACATCATACCCTCCCATTCTATCTTTAGGATGTCAGAGAAACTGCTAAGTAGGAGATAAAGATTATGAACCTAAAAGCTAATAATAAAAGGAACATTGCACCGCAAATAAGACGAGGAGAACCTTTGCCTGATGGCAGACAAAGCACGATATCATGAGGAAAATGACTAAGAACAATGCCAATAACTGAGATCAACCATGAGTCTTTTAGTGTTTTTAATGTGGCAGAATTTGGATTGTATGTCTTGTTCAGTGTGTGGAAGGAGACCAAAAAGCTGGTTCAGTATGGCAATAAGAGCGAAGATGCAGCTGCATTCAGATTATAACTCATACAGCAGTAATCAATGTCTTGTGGGGTAGGTGTTCTCTGGGGCTAAAGCACAAGGCTACAAAACCCAGGGTCATAAACTACAGCCCTTTCACAATTATTCTAATTTGAGATACGCAGAAGAAAGGATGGACTAGGTACGAGTGTCCAGGTCAGATATGAGTCCAAGCATCAGATTCGTCTAATTTTAAAATTCAAGTCACAGTAAAATGTATTTACTTGACACAAATTGTTTATTTGAATAATGAATACTTATCTCAAAACACTAACGAATTAAAATAAACGATAGGAGAGTGTCCTTAGTAGCATATGAATATCCTATAAGATGTGTGGACACGTATCCCTGCTCATTTCCAATTCTGAATCCGGTTGTCTACGAACGAGAACCACGCTTCACGCATTTTGAAGAGTCCATGTAACATAGATTAGGTTTTATGGCTTCTTTGTCACGGTAGTACCATGCTGTACTTTATTTTGGAAAAAAAATGACTAAAGCCAGCTTGACTAATGGCAGCCTAGTACAAGAGGCTCCCAACAGTTGCGTGCTGGGGAGCTGTAGGCAACACTGGGAGCCTCTTCTACTGGGCTGCCGTTTGTTAAGCTGGCTTAATGTGCAGAATTTCTCATACGAATCCTCGGAATCAAACTCTTTCTAGCAAAACAAGGGATTGACTGCCTAACACTGAACTTTGTCCAGTTAAGGGGAAACTCTTCCACCATATATTAAAAGGAAACTGATTTTTACATAAGAAAATTATATCCTATGCATCAAAGCGAAAAAAAATGTTTTATGCATTTTTGTTAGTTCGATACTGCAAAATGTGTGGCTGTGCTCTACAGTAAACAAATGAACTGGTCAAGTATGAAAATCTTTCCTAAGAGTATATCAAAGGAGATCGACGGAGTCTTGAGGAAATTCTTGCTGTCAAGGGTTTAACTCTAGCATACTAGCTCTAACGTCTCCTGCTGGAAAATATATGCTCCAGATGTAGAACTGATGAAACATAGAAGTCAAGGAAATTATTAACGCTGAAGCACGATGCTACTTTCTTAGATAGATACGCTGAAACACAGGATTCTATGTGTCTGGCTCTACAGTGTTCACGTGTACTGGTCAAGTTGTTACAGTGTTCAGCTGATACAGCAACCACCCACTAGGCACAGAACTCCCACCAGTAAACACAGTCCAAGGATAAACATCAGTACGTCAAAGAAAAATGATTAAATGTACCTTGGCAGCAAAACCGAATTTTGCACAGTCAATGGCAATACGAGTTGCCCTGCCAATGTTTTCCTTTGTCCTTGTTAGTGTTCCTAAAATGGCCTCAAAGGATCTCAGAGCAGTATTGGCCTCCACTCTATTGCTCAGTTTCCCACTAACTTTAGGTTTTTCATGGCGCAACTGAATATCAGGACTACAACAAACATCGTCTTCAACAAAATTACTATTCTCGGACGTAGAAATGTTGCCAACCGAAGTATTGGGGGGAGTTACACGTGCAGTAGAATCTAACCCCTCTGTTGGAGACAAAGAAGACCGAATACCTGTGACAATCTTATGGCTCAAATGATCTTCGAAAACAGAAGTAGAAGACAAGTGCGGACACTGGACAGCAGCAACGGTAACCTCCTCCAGAATTGGTGATTGCTTAACATTTGAATCCTTCAACGTTGGTTTAGATTCTTTAACAACCTCACACCTAAGACGAGATGCATAAGAGCATTAAAAAGTGAGACAAATGTGAATGAAGAGATTTAAAATAACAGGAATAAGTGCAAAATTAGAATTTTATTGATCGAATTCAGAAAACATGTTGCAGAAAAACTGCATATGAGCTTACATTTCCTTGTCTTGGTTGGTAATTTCGACGTTGCCTGCGACAGGATCTAAACTTGTTCTGGAAAGTATTGAAGGATCATCCTCTTTACGAGGTCCAATTGATTTGCAGTCATAATTGGAAGGCAACTTCAGACCCACAAAACCTTGGTGGGTTGCAAGAGAAACCTCCTCTTTGCCAAGGTTAGTTGATAAAGCTTCTGGACTTTGGGCCATAACCACAGGTTTAGCAGCGTGGGCATCAAAAGATGATATCCCGTTATTTTTACCAGTGGCACAGTCCACAGCCTCCACGAGTGTATCTTTGCAGAAGACATGTTCTGGGCTTTTATCACTTTTTACTACAGGTGCATTTAAATTCCTAGAGAACTCGGAGGCGAAATCTTGAGAAGCATTATCGCTAAAAGAATCAAAATCTTGTGCTCGAAACTCATTCCTTGCTTTATCTTCCGTGGACATGTTAGAGCTATCCTTCGTGAAAGATAAACATCCATTCATGACTGTTTTCATGGTGGATGGTGCTTCCAAGACCGTTTGCCTATCAACAAAAGCATTAGCTGACATAGCTTCCAGGGCACGATGAAGACGTTTTGAAGGAGGTAAAGCAGCTTCGCCATCCACTGAGCAACCAAACTGGTGATGCTTCTTGGCTTCCCAAAGTGGAGGCTTATTAGAAGGGCAGCTGTTTAACGGCGATGAACTATCCACATCTACCTTCACAACAGTTGAGGTCTTATCAACAGGTCTACCTTCCTCGCAATTCAAGGCTGTGCAGACATGCCCCAAACTACTATTTGAAGTTTCCGGCAATTTCTCCTTCGCTTGTATTGAGGCATCTAGTTGCTCCCCGGAAGATGATGGTCTACTCATTCGAACTCTGGCTCGTTTTACTAATGGGAGATGCTCATCACCATCTTCCTTGGAATAACTTCCATGCAATTTTTCTAGATGACCAGGCAGAGTTTTTCTGGTTGTATGCAACTGAAAATCTGAACCTGCCTCCTTCTCTAGTACCCCAGCAAGTTGAGTACCACAATTACTTGCTCGTTTTCTACTTGGCTTTCTTTTTTTCTTAACAATAACAGTCTTTGGTTGGAGTTCAAACCTTTGGCTCAGCTCAACATCTCCCACACAGCCTTCAGAAACAGAATCAGGCTGCGGCACATTATAACCAGACTCTACGGTGCTGCCTTCGTTAAAACTGAGAGTATCTGAGTCAACCGTGACAACTTCTGAACCATTTTCTTCGGGGCTATCATGTGAAACAATAGCAGGTGAACTCATACAGTGCGCTTCAGATGCATCAGGCGATCTCCTAATCCTTTTGTTTCTTCTGAGAGATCCATCCTGCAGTATGCTGGGTACTACATTCCCAGCAATCATATTACTGGCACTAGACGGCAACAAGAAGTTCTGTAAACTACGTGAACCCACCCTTGATGAACTTCTAGACCTTTGAGCAGATGGTGGCTTGTGTGTGACACAGTTTTGTGCTTGTGCATCTCCAAGTTTTTTCCTCGAATAAGTAGCTGACCGAGGTGTCTCTGTAACCACCAAGTGCTCCTCGGATGGTGTTTCCCTGTCATACAAACCATCTGCACGTCTTGAAGAAGCAACCACACCTCCATTTGTCAAGCCGAGATCATTTTTATCTATAGCAGAATCTGACCTCTTTATACAGGCCTCTATCGATGCAGGAGCTTCAACCTTCGATACGTTCGTCACAGTGGCTTCACTATTGGAATTGATGTTAATACCTTGGTCCTGGTTTTTCAACTTATCATAGCTATCAATAATCTCACGTACTGCACGAACAAAATCAGCACCTTTTCCATGACGTTTGCCTAGAAGAGATTCTTTTTTCTCTTCTGTAAATGCTTCAACATCACCATGATTGCAAAAGGCTCTGTTTATAATAAGTATCCCTCAGTACACATAAGCAAAATGAAAGCCCTTACACAAAAGGGTTTGCCTCACTACGTAAAGAATGGAGGTTGGAGGAAAGGAAAGAAGAAAAGATATGTATTCTGTTGCAGGACAGATTACAGAAAGCCTTTCAAGTCGATACTACACTAGATAACAATGTAGTTCCGCACCACGAAACTACAAAAACAGACAAAAAGTGCAAATTTCCACCTATATAAATGCATATTTAACCATTACCATAAGCAAAAATTTTTGGGATATAACTTAGCACTTCCATAAACTTGAATGTAGTCCTAAAACATGCACTAAACCTGCCGATCAATAAAACTCGACTAAATAGAAAAAGGAACAGACAGTAGCAGATAAACTGAATCATTGATTGAAGGAATAAGATGAATAATGCTTATAAACATGTTCGGTAATGATGGCGGCAGTGATCAACTCTAAAGAACTTCCTGAGGGCACAAGCCTGACGTTCTAAAAACCAAAAAAAAGAAGTAAATTCTAATTAACTTTGTAACACAATAAAGTAGCTAGCATGCAGAAACCCTAGGTTTGAGATGGGGACTGAAATATGTAATAGTGAAGTCTTAAGCACCTAACAAAGTCCCAAATTGAATTGTTTTGATTTAGTTTTAGAAAGGAGAAAACCTAATATTTCAGCCTAAACAAATTTGAATTCAGACAGCTCATATGTTGCCTAGGTATTGCCAGACAATTATAGTCACAATTATCGTAAAAGGGTGGCCAGGAGGTTGTTCAATATCAGTACCACATTTTATTACTATAAAGCTCTTTGAGTTTTCATTAAGAAATTTAATTTTCACTATTAAGATCTGACTTGCGATTATTACAAAAGAATTAGAAGCAAATGTTAACAAGAAAAGGATCATCCTTTTTTACCACCCTTAAATATTTGTCCACATCTCAGTTTGTCGCTAAACAATCAATGAGGTGAGGGCACTAGACTTCCCCAGTGAGAAAAGGAGAATTCTCTAATGCCTAATCCAAGTACACGTCCAAGCCCAAAGGAACATTAAACAAAGATAATCATGCAATCATCGCACCAAAACAGATCTTACCATAATAGCAAAATGTAAAGCATAAATCAAAAGCATAAAAAATTGAAAATCTATATGTCCCTGTTACTTTTGTGGTAAACTATGTGATAGTAAAGTCTTGAATTGGAATACAGGCAGGTCATCGATTTCCTACGTATCTGCAAGAAAATTGAACTCGAAATCCACGTAGATTGATTAAAAAGGATGGCCAGGAGGTGGCTCAAGATCTGTACCAAACTGAAGTTTGGTACAATGAAGCTCGTCTTAGTTTTTGTTAGAAGTTGCATTCTACTGATAATATCTGAGTTGTGCTTATTTAGGAAAGAAATACAAGCCAATGTTAATGTAATGGAATTGTCACTTTCCACACCATCAAATACGTGTTCACGCCTCAGTTTGTTGCTAAAAGATTGATAGGGAGTTGGAAATATACTTCTCAACAGGGAAAGGAGAGTTCTCTGATGTCTGATCAACGTACACGTCCAAGCCCAAGGGGATACTAAAGAAAGATGGTCATATAATCATCGCAGCAGCGAAGATCTGTACCATGCTCGATACCAAATATCGCAAAGAAAAAATGACAATCATGCCTAAACTTTGCTTTTGTAGTAAACTACGTGATAGGAAAGTCTTAAGCACCTATAAGAGTCTCAAATTCATTTTTCTTAATTTAATCGAGAAACTATTTTTCATTCAAATCTATATTTCTTTTCGCCTATTTCATTGTAAAACTAGGTTAGTCATTTAAATTTCTTTCATCTTTTCTTAATCACTCAAAAGCCCAGTCATCTACTTAGGTTAGGCAAGCCGAGCCGAGCTCAAACACAGTGACGGATGTGGCGAACCAAGTTCAAGCCGGCTAACTAAACTCAAAATGAACTCGACCCAAGTTCAAACATTGCAAGATTTAGACGAACTGAGTCTGAGCATGGCAATGTTCGGCTCAAACTCGGTTCACAGCCCTAGAATTGCTCTCACGTGAGCACATTTTTAGGGAGGAAAAATCACTTCAGAAGTGTCAACATACAAGATCAATACCTAGAAGTAACTCTCTAAATAATGAGTAGATCTGAAGATAAACAGAGAACACAACAAAAAGAAAAATAAATAGGCTTCTAATATGCCTGGGGAACTCTGATTCATAACTTTGCAGATCTCATCATAAAGTTCATAACTAATTTCATGTGACGAGAAGAAGATTGGACTCTTGAGGAACTATATTGAACTTGCAAACGAAATCGACCTGACAGAAATAAACTCTAGGCACGAGAAAAGGATGACCCTACGCTTGTAAGCCTAGCACAGAGCATGCTATACAAATCAAGAAAAAGCAAAATGATAACTGCACGAATATAGATGCAAAACGAGCTTCTAAGACAGCCAGATGTCTACAGCTGTGATGGTGTGGAGAGGTACTAACGAGGGCATTGAACATGTGTGCTGCCCTCTCAGTAAACACAATAGACTACGAAAGTGGTGAAAGACGGAAAGGGTAATAGATTGACTCGAATAATAATATCATCAACAAAAGATGTTTAGTGGCATAAGAAAATGCCTGCAATGGCATTTACGTGCCGTAATGCCGATATGAAACATATGTTGCATATTTTGGCTAGTGCCACGTGAAGCTCGTGACCCTCATATTGCTAGATGAAAACTTCAAAACCTCTTGGAGATTTAAAAATATCTGCATATTTCCCCAGACATATGACGTTGACTCACATTAGACCCTAACATTATGAAACACGGCTGCGCCACTTTGATCAATGTACCAACACCGAGTGCGGTTGCGGCTCAGGTGCAGCTGGGTGCGCATAGGGCGCTTGTCGAGAATTATTTTGTTTAAAGATTAAAATTCTGGATCGCAGGTGCAGCTTGGTTTTTTGGCAGAGAGGAGAGAGGTAGAAGAAGGAGAAGAGAAGAATGAGAAGGAACAACCCACTGGAGAGTGCCGGCAGCGGTGACGGCCGTCCAGCAGCAGCGGCAACAGGTTTTCGTTTCAGAGCTGTTGTCGATAGCCTGTTGTCAATGTGTGGTTTTGATAAGGGTGACTGCTGTTTATGAGGGTGACAGCTTTGTCCAACTTTATATTTATAATATAATGTTAAGGTACCAGCGTACTGACTATCTTTTAAACCGGCCCCAACACTTTCAAGAAACAATACTAATGCCAGAACCTGTACATGCTATATCCATTTTGGCTATGCACATTCAATGTTTCTAGAACAGCCCACCAAATTAACAAACTCTCTTAAGCATTAGAAAAAGGGGGTATGTAAGGTGAGCCTTTTTTCGATTGGTTGTTTGGATTTAAAACTTGTCATCTACTTTCAGCAAATGCTGCCTTTTCGGTTGAATTCCAGCTAGTCTCTCTCTCCATCTTCGCTTACCCCTTTGCCTACCAATGATACAGCTATGGTAATGCTTTCATAGGCTAGGGGGAATAACTCTTATCTTAATAAAGTAACTAAACCCAAAGGAATCCATTAGTATGGAACATTTTCTTTTCCAAGCGAAATCCCCTATGTTTGTGAATATTTGCAGCATCCCCGCCGCACCTATATCTTATTTTTTGAGCCAACAAAGTATCCACGTATTCCGCACCCTTACCTGAATCCATGCTTCTTAGCCCTAACCTCATAAAATCAATCTTTCTCAAGATTAGACCAGAGGTGCATTAAGGAGCATCAAACACAATCCCAGCCACACACATCAGTTCATCAGCTAACCATGCTCGATGGGAAAATTCTTTCTTTCTTATCTAAGTGGTGAGACTGAAAAGAGGCCACCGAAAACGTGTGAGAGCACTGTATAAAAGCCTTTCCATGACAAGGACCAGCTAAGCTCAGAGAAAAGGCACCAATAAAAATCACGCATTCAGCTATGCCTTCCTTAGCTAGTTGGATAGCGCTTCTATTCCACCCTATCCAAGTTCAAGCAAGTCACCATGTATACTCCTATTATCTATGAAGCACGGATGCGGGTGCGGGTGCGGATACGACACGGGTGCGGATACGCGGACGCGGCATTTTTGAAAATTTTAGGATACGGGTGCGGCGGGGATACGGCAAATTTTATAAATATTTTTTTAATTATATACACTTGGTATTAAATTTTTAAACAGTTTAAATCTCAATAATCATAATATGTATGTTTGATTTGTAAAAGATATTAATATTCCAAATAAAGTAGTGAGGTTTTAAGTTTAATGGGCTCTTTTGTAAATTTTAAAACTTTCAGTGAGAATTTGTTAAGTTTAATGGGCTGTTTTATAAATATTAAAATCATAAATTTGAAAAGAATAAAGTTTTTATGTGGTATCACTTTTATTTCTTTGAAGTATTTGGGGGTGATTTATGTAATAACTTAACAATGGGTACTTAAAATAAATTAACAAATCTTTTGTCAAGAGTCAAAAGTCAAAATTCAGCTTCCCACTATTAATTAAAAGAAAGCAGGCCGGCAGATTCCAACATCGAGAGTATCGACCACAGCGTCTTCTTCAATCTGGCCGCACGCCGCACTCCGTTGCAGCATGCCGTCGCCGTCGCTGGTAAGTCCTCCTCCTCCTTCTTCCTTCTTCTTCTGCTTCTACTTCTTCTCTCCAGTGTCCTCTCTCGTCAGAGTCCTTGCTGGTGTCGCTGGAGTGGCCAGTGGTCGCCGGTGTCGCTGGAGTGGCCGGTGGTCACAGAGCTGAGCCGATACGCACCCGATCCGCACCCGGGATTTAAGAAATTAAAAAAATAAAAAAAAAATGGTGGACACACACCTGACACGCACCGGTGCCGCACCCGAGGCGCACCCGCACCCAACGCGTATCCGGTGCCGGTGCTTCACCCTAAGTGCCGCACCGGTGCTTCCTAGCCTATTATTGTCTGAGGAGTTCCACTGAAGGACTAAATCATATCAACATGATGGTCAAACAGATCAGTTTCCTTAACCAGCTTAAGGGCTTGACATTCTAACTCAAAAATAAGACTCAACCAATCTCGAACTCCACCCCAGAGCTTAGTGTTGGAGCTCCTTAATTATCACCATTTGTCAAATAAAAAGGTGAGGAGATATATAATTTAGAAAAGGCAATCAAAGAGACAGGCTTAACTGCATAGTTGAATTGAGAGAGATTTTTTTCGTGTGTGTGTGTGTGTGTTTTTTTTTTTTTTGTGTGAGGGGGGGGGGGTTCAATTTGCTGAACCTCTTACACTACCTCGTTTGCGATGACAACAGCAATGAGAAACACCCCAGTATTCCTAGTCTTAATGCTTGTTTTGGGGATCTTTATTGAGAACAAATAGAAGTTTTATATTGTTCCTTTCGATAAAACACTTTAATACTATCATCCAATAACTTCTTTGCAACTTTTACATTTATATATATATATATAGGATGAAAGGGACCACTGAGTGAATTGTAAAATAGCCAGTCAATTAAAAACTACTTTGTCTTCCAGAAGATTATTTGGCTGATAAGCTTCATAATAGAGTGAAGCTAGGGAAATATGCACCACGTTAATCCACATAAAGCTTTTCCGAAGTCATCAGGCTAAAATAACGGGGGACAAGCCCTAAGAACGAGGCTCCTGTCAAATTAGGGTCTAGGCTTGTGAATTGCATTACAAATCTTTCCTACAAACCCCCGTAAAAATGGCACTTAGGTTCATGGTTCAAAAATAACCGTGGAAAAAATTTATTCATCAATAATTACTACCATAAAGTTCATCTTGGTATTTCACTATATAGCTGCACAATAACCAAGAAAAAGCGAGCATTGAATAAATGTTTCCACTCACTTATGATGAAACCTTAGCATGAAGATGAAAAAAATCAAGCTTGAATAACATCCAAAACTACATAGTATACTTGCACAAAATAAGTTCGACATTAGAGCAATTTGGAAAAGGACCAGAGGAGTACTCACATTTGTTGGGTGCCAAAGAAGTAGACAAGTACTTTCTTCCAATCAGCAGAGTAACCCCATTTCTCTGGCTCACTCACCTTAAATCAACAAAAAGTCAAAGCAAGCACTCATCAATTCTCCTCTTCCAGTGAGAGAAAAACAGTGGTTTAGTACCGATCAAAATTGCTACAATCCTTTTCCCAGATAGCAAAAAAAAAAAACAATTTGCAACTAAACAAGGCTATCCTACAAAGTACTGCCTGATTTGGGGTGGTGGTACCGCTTCATATTGCAGTGGCATCGGTCGCTTTGGCAAAAGCTTGGCAAAAAGGACTTGCCCGGAAACAGCAAAGATCGCCCAAACTCTTTTCCAATATGTGCAAATTAAGCAAAAATATTTCTGCCAGATTGTTTTATCTCAGAAGGCCCTAACTATACCAATTACCTTGCCGGTGAAACAGAAACCCCTAAATCAGGCAAATTCCAAACCAAAACTTACAAATTTAGCAAAAGTCCAATTAGCAAACGTACCGTTGCAGGCCAGGCCGGGAATCCTTTGACCTTGGCCAGGACGAGATCACCGACCTTCCACTGCCGCCTAGCGGCCGCCGCCGCAGCGGCCTTGGCACCCTTCTTCCGACTCGGCGCCATACCAAGCAACAATCAACAAGAATCCACAATCAAATCGAAACCATGCGTTCGCTCGCTAAAAAGAACAAAGAAGCAACGACTCAACGGCAAATTCCACGGGACGGAAACCGAAACGGAACCGCTGGCCGCCAGCCTCTATGTGGAGATAGCAAGCGGCTCCAAAATCGAACTGCCTAGGGTTTTGAACGGACGATATGGCTGGTAAATTTCCAGGCATTGAAAGATCAGCGGGATACTGAAGAAGAACCGTGAAACTAGGAGACTAACAATTATCGCGTCAATTGAAACCCTAGCATGTGCATCCTAAAGGGGGTGGGCCGGGGGGCGGGAGGGTGGGGGTGTGTGTTTAGTGGGAGTATGAATGTTCGTTTAAAACCCTAATCGTGTACATGTGGGAAGACGAAGGGCGTTCACATACGGGGAGCAGATACGCGAGAGATGGTGTATTTTGTGAAGGGGCAGATGCTAAAGTGCGCTGGGGAGTTGGGAAGGAACTAGTTGGCTAACGTAAGCGGTGCGGGATAAAGTAGGCCGTGGATAAGTGTGCACGGTGCAGCAGCTGTACGTGACCCACCAACTTACGTCCCAAATCATGGGCGACATTGGGCCTGTCGAGTGAGACAGACGAGGATGGGCTGGACTGGCCCATTTCACAGTGATCTGGGAAGTAGTCCAGTCCAGCCCATCCTGGTCTGTTTCACTCAATAGGCCCAATGTCCCCCATAAATAAGTTGAAATAATATGGAGCGTTTTGACTATTTATTTACCCATTCCTTTAAAATAAGGCCTAAATCAAAGAAAGTATGAGTAGCCCTTTCTTTAGGGCAGAGGCCCGAAGTCCAGGTTGAGGGGGTTGAGGTTTACATGAGGCCCATAAGATTATCACAATATAGTACGAATTCAACGTGGCACATGCAATACGTATGCAAAAATAAAGTATTTATATTATATTTTGTAAAATGAATTTTAAATTATAAAAACCAAACATATCCTTATAAGTAATTATTTACTATTTAAACTTTCATGTGAGAATGGATAGTGTCGATATTATAAGTAATTATCGTGGCACACGCAATGCGCGTACAAATAAAGTTAGTAATATGATATTTTATAAAAGTAAGCTTGGCATTTAGAATAGAATATATTTTGGCTATATTTTATAAAGTTGTTTGAAATTTGTTTAAAAATCAAGCATGATATATAAGTGTTTTAAAATGTAAAAATCAAATATATCCTTACGTACACTATTTAATGTTTTTGTTTTGTGTTATATTTTAAGAAATTTCTCATAGTGCCAAGTGTAACAGTTTTGGATAGTTAATTATGTAACACCAAAAATGTGTTACACCAAATGGAGTTTTTTCTTTATATATAGTATAGATATAAAGATATAGATATAAATAGAAAAAATGTTAGGCCCTTCAGGTTGATAGGACTTGCACCCAGAGTAGCCTAAATTGGATAAAGTTTTACTACATGTTATTCTTGTTATAGAAAGATATCTATAAATATTGTATTGTGATGTCTAATGACTTCTAAATATAGTTGGTGAGAATTCTACTGACACTTTTAGCGACAATTTTAACCGTACTCTTTTACATCGCTTAATAAAAGTCTAGATAGCTGCTATACAGGAAGCTATGGCTATCGTCCTATGATCTAGATAGTTGGTAAAAGAAAAAATTCTCAAATTTTACCCATAAGGCCTTTGGAGTTTCTTCAGAACAAGCAGCAAGAAACTAAACCCAAGCATGTATGACGAGTTTTTGACATGTCCAAAGAAATGGACTTTGTAAGGGACGCACAAAACCATCATGCTTATCAAATCCGTAAAGCCGATTTAACAAGTCTCGTTGCTCAACCCATATTAACAGGTTCAGTTTTAGCCTGAAATTTCCAACAAGAAATGGCGAAGCTACAAAAAAAAAAGGGGATAATTATAAAACACACCTGAGGTCTCCAAAGTGTTGCAATCGTTAAGGAAATCGTCTAAGTTGACGGCGTGTGTGCTTGACTCTCTTTAAAAGTGCGTTTGGTAGATTTTAATGTTTAAAAAAGACTAAAATACCCTTCATTCCTTTTTTCTTTCCCACTCAAGTCCCAATTTCTTCTCCAATCCAACCCAACCCTAACCCTAGCTGCCATCCCTAAACCAATTGACGCAAGTTGCAATTTATGCCACCATAGAGCCCCATCCACCACCATCATCCCTAATTTCTGCCACAAACCGTGACCCTATGCCACCAGGCTTGTCTTTCATCAGCCCCAGCCACCTGCACCGTTGCCACAGCCTAGTTCATCCACCACGATCTAAGCAGGTGACAGGAAATGGATGGGATGGAAGAAGAAATAAGAAGAGGGAAGAAGAGGAGGGAAGGGAAGGAAAGTCGTCGCAAATATAGGGTTTTAATCGTAGATCTAGGGTTTCAATCACACATTGCGATCTGAAACCCTTGATCTGCATTTGTGCGATTTGGATTGTTGTGGTGCTTAGGATTATTGATGTGGGTATGTAGTGTTTGGTCATGATGTGTGGATGGCGGTGCACAGGACTGGACGGTGATGGCAGCTGCGGCATTGAGCGGTGATGGCGGCTACGGGATTGGGTGTTGGCAGGTGGCAAACTGGCGATTAGAGGTGGATGTGGCTGGGTTGGTGAATGCGGCGACCATGGTTTTGTTTTATTGGCGAGGACTGGGGTGCCAGCAGATCAACTGGATAACGATGGCCGGCAGAGAAGGAAAAATGGGCCACAAAATGAACAAAAAAATCCTAGATTATGGTTTACATACATGGGCAATTTAGACATTTTCATCATTCTGTTACGAAAAATCGTCTGATACAACACTTTAGGAACCCCAGGTGTCTCTTTGCAATTTTTGTAATTGCATGGACCTTTTTGCAATACGTCCAAACCACGAGGTTGTTCTATGTAATTATTCCAAAAAAAAAAGGCTGCCCACCGGCCAATATCGGCATGTATGGCTCTGGTTCTTGTTTCTTTCTCCATAATATAATATAATATAATAATAATAGGCTCTAACATCAACACTTGTCCAGACAGAATTGTTTAAGATGCCTTAAACAGCACCATGGTCGTACTTATTTTATCAGTCACTTCGTGGCTGCGTTAATTACCGCTTACGAGATTCCATCTACTGCGCACCATGTGGAGGCCTTTGGATATGGGGACGCGTGTCACGTAACATGCTCACAGCTCAGTCCAACTCATGTGGAGAATCGTGTAACCATGGCCTTTGGGCATCTATTGAAAGCCACGCCGCACTTTCTTGAAAAGAATTTTTTTTTATTTTCATGTTTATAGATACTCGCTAGTTCTATGAAACATTTTTCTATTAACGATTAAGAAGGTAATATAGAATATACAAGGTAAAAATAATTTCCCTATATTCTACAATGACATTAACTGTTGAAATAGAGTTACAAATATTATGATAAAGAAACGGCTTATCAACATCAACTCATCTAGACATTTGATAGACATGGTTGTACTTTTAATTTTTCATTTTTTATAGCATCTAATATTCTTTTCGATGCAAACCTGCTATCTAATTGCATAACAAGTCTAAGGTCCTGAGAATCTTTTAAATGCTAAAAAGCAGACTGTTAAAATTTTAAAGTCGTGCCGTTTCAGTTCAAAAAGTGAAAAAATTAAATGTATACGTTGTACAGCAAACGTGGATTCGAGTTCCTGCTCTAACAACATTACCGCGAATTTAAGGTCCCAACGTCATGATGTTTCTATTAGTGGCAATAAAACTATATTAGTAACAAATGTTCGTCCAACTACCAAAGAATTTATACATTGAGACAGCGGGATGTAAATGAAGCTTCAAGAACCATACATTTCTCCTCAAATGAAGGTCAAATTGGTATATAAAGAGTTTACCTTGGACCTAACTTAAAATATCCCCCAATACTTTTCCATTTCCGATAGTCCCGCGCTTTCATCACTCCATGCCGGGACCATGTGTCGAAGACGAAACCATTACCAGGAAAAGTCAAAAAGCTTCCGCGTGTACACGCATCATTAGCAGATACAACAAAGCACTTTTTGCACACCAGAAGCAGATATTTAGCGCTCCCGTGGCACCCACTTCCCCCGAGCACGCCACGTATCCATTCAGATATTTTCGTACAAGGGCTTGATATTTTGGGAGCAGACGTGGCAGCAATGTAGAGCTTAACAAAGCCGGGGACATTTGTTCCTCCATCCTTTTTCACAAAATTCCATCAATTGAATCACACCACGCGTCCCCCTCTGGCCAATCAGGTGCCAACACGCGTGTGATTCCCCAAAGCAAACTCGATCGGCCGTATCTGGCTGTACGCGTGTCCCTCCGTTCCCCCGGATGCAGCATAGATATATAAGCGCGTACGTACTGCCACCCCGCCATTATCGGGAAAATGAGTCTAGACAAACAGCATTGTCGGAAAATGAACGCGAGTCAACGGCCGAGGCTTAACTCGCCGGGTGAGGGGTCTGGGTCGGGAGACTCGGGGATACTGAACGAGCAGGTGCTCGTTCTTGTCTTCGAGTCCATCAGGTGGGACGTCCAAACCATCTGCCAAACGGCGTCGGTCAGCAAGAAGCTCCGTGCCGTGGCGGAGCGGATCCTGTGGAGGCACCTGTGCCTGAAACGCGCGCCGCGCATGATGGAGACGTTGACGAGCGGCACGCAGAACGGACGGATTGGAGGCGGCTGGCACGCTCTGGGTAAGCTGCTTTTCTTCTGCTGCGGGTGCGAGTCGACTCGGCACTTCGGACTCAGCGAGCCTCTGCCGGGTCACTTTGTCAGGCAGTCCCGGTTTTCAAAGACTTCGGGTCGGAGCTTCTTGGCGAAGAAGTGCAGGGGGGATCTGCTGTACGTGAGTGACCCGTGTGAGCACTCGGTGAGGAACAGGGAAGATGATTTGGGGATTTACAGAGGGGTATTCCTGGGATTCCAGAAGTCAAAGACGAGGGCGTTGCTGATCCGACGGCGGGAGCTCGAGGAAAGAGGTAGGTGTCCCTACTGTGGGGCCCGCGTGTGGAGCATGACTGCGGCTAGGCTCGTGCCCAAGAGCGCGGCTAGGCGACTCGGCTCCAAAGAAGGTGGGTTGGAGTACTTTGTATGTGTTAACGGGCACATGTATGGCACGTGTTGGCTAGTGCCTTTGTCCTCAGACGACGAAGACATCGATGATGTTGATGAAGATGACGGTCGTAGCGATAATAGTGATGAAGGTATCAATGAATTTGGTTTCGATAATTTAACGGTTACCGGTGACTCAAATAGTTACAAATAAAAGTCTCATGAGTATCATATCTGTTACGTGAATATATTAACTTTTTTATCAAAGTGTTTATGTTTTGCCGACCGATCAGAATCGCCTATTAAAAAATAAAATTAAGCTAATGGGGTAAGGCTCGAGTTTGCATGCCGGAGACACGAGCTGATGGGAGTAATAATGGATGAGCACAAGTAACCGCTGAGGTCATGAATATGTTTTTTTTTTTTCCTTTTCGAAATAATGTTTCAATGAGCTCGAGACTAGAGAGTGTTGTCCGAAGTCATTTTAGTTCATGACTTTTGTGCACCGGGGGTCCAGTCATTGTATCTGTTGTTTAATGCCCACTTTTGGATTATATTGTCATATCATATATATGCTGCCCTTTGGTTTTTTCTGATGCACTCAATCTCACGGTGTTCCTTTTATAAAACATCGCATGCTTACCTCAGTTTTAATCATATTGATATGGATAACTGTCAAATTAAATCAGGGCAATTTTATCCACTAAGTTAAAAAAAAAAGAGAAAGAATTTGATATTATTAAAAAGAAAAAGAAAAACAAAGGAAACAAAATATTTTTCGCTAGCTAATACTCTTTGCGTTCCCTCAAAATTACATTATTTTCAGAGTTTATCGGCCAGTCATTCATATTTACTTTACTATTGCTATTTCCAATAATCCCAATGTGATCTAATGATACTGAGCAAATGGGTTAAGTAGAACAAAGGTAATTAATATTTTCAAATAGAAAAAGGTCGAAGGCTTGGCAAAAGTATCTATTATGAGATTTTGAGGAACTCTTAAGAAAAAATAGAAGTATATTTGATCAAATCAGCACATAAAAACTTGCATTGAGATTTGCAAATTATTACGGGCAAGTGCGCTTTGCTTATGATTTAAGCAATGTTGATTTTATAGTATTAATTTTAACAAGTGTTTGCGTGTGATTTTTTCTTAAATACATATATAGGATAAAGTGCAGTATGACAGCAGCGATGGTAGTGACAAAGATATCAATGTATTCAGATTCAGTAATTTAATAGCTACCAGTGAAGCGAATGGTCACAAATGAAGGTCTCGCGAGTAGCATATATGTTATGTGAATGTATTCACATTTTTTTTTATTTATCGAAGTGCTCAATGCTCATTTTCGCCGTCCAATCAGAATTGGGTAAAGAAAAATAAATCAACACATCACAAACACTGAACCTAAGCTGATGGGCAGGGCTTGAATTTGCATGCTGGAGAGTCAAACACGTACAAGCTGATGGGAGTGATGGATGAGTACAAGTTACTGCTGAGGTCATGAATACGTTTCTTCTGTTGTTGCTGTTTTTTTGTTCCTCTCCTTTTTGGAAGTCATTTTAGTTCCTGACTTTTGTACACTGGGGATCCAGTCATTGTTGCTGTTGTTGGCACTTTACTGCCCACTTTTTTGATTTTATTATCATAACACACACACACACAGAGTATGTGTGTGTAACAAGTCCTGATCGATCCGAGACTTCTCTCAAGGGAAAACCTGAAAAACGGATTTCGAGCACGGTCGTTATATATATGCGCTGTGCTGCGCTTTGTTTTTTTTGTTTTTTTGCTGCACTCGATCTTACGATGTTCCTTTTATAAAGCATGGCACGCTTAGCACAATTCTAATCAATTGATATGGGCAACTATAATTTTACTTCAGGGTCATTTTATTCATTAAAATTCAAGAAAAAAGAGAAAAAAATTGAGACCGTTACAAAAAAAGAATGAAAAATAATAAAAAGCAAAGGACACAAAACTATTTTCCGCCAGCTAATACCCTTTGAGTTTTCTCAAAAAACACACTATTTTTAGAGTTTATTGGCCTTTTATTCATAATACGCCAATAATGCAACTTTCAATATAATCCAGTGCGATCTAATGATATTGAGCAAATTATTTAAGCAGAACAAAGGTAATTAATGTTTTTGTGGTAAAGAAAAAGGTCAAAGACTTGGCAAAAGTATCTAGTAAGTATGAGATTTTGAGGAACTTTTAAGAAAAATAGTTGGTCAACTCAGCACATAAATACCTGCATTGAGATTTGCAAATTAATACGGGTAAGTGCGCTTTGCTTATGATTCAAGCAATGCCAAGTATATATAAAATCTTACAATTGCTTGCTTTTATATCGATATGTCACATCGTATGGAACCCAAAAACTTTGATTTCTCATAAGGTGCCAGTGGAGTCCTAAAAGTAACATCCACTGATCCCTGGTCGGCATCGTTTATGTTTGAGACTAGGCAGCCTCGGCCTTGTCCTAGTGCGGGGGCTTGGCCTTGTGCGCGCGTGGCCGTGGCCTGGGCTACCTGCCTTATAAATGACTAGAAATCTCATTTTGAGGTTTCCCCGCCCCATTTTCGTATGTCCTTCATTTGTTAAGTTAATCAACTCGTGATTTGTCCTTAAATACATAGCATGAACTAATCTTTGAATAATTTACTTCATTTTAGGAGGTAGTAGCAGCAACATTACAACCACAAATGCCAAGTTAAAGAAGATGCAGACTTGGTGGCATTTGAAGTCAAACGAGGCATTGTCTCCTGCTCATAAGAGCATCGTCTGGACCTGGCAACTAGCATTGCAGGCACTGGCCTGGCTAATGTATGGCATATCATGAGCGAAGGAGATGTGAGACAAATGGGAGCATTTGAGGTTGCTATAAGTCAGCAGCAAAACTACAAACTAAGACGCACCTTGCCAAGTGATATCTAACCTTGCTTTTTTAACTCTATATATATATTCCTCGTTTTGTTTTTCCATGTCCCCTTATGGCCTTTTCTAAAGGTCTCACTTTCATCTGGATTGATTTTTCCATTTGTAAGTTACTAAGAACTTAGAATAACAATGGTGCTGCTCTTTCTGAGGGTTTAATCCATATTTCGACTCACAAATAAGATGGCACGTTTATGGTTAATGCATTTGACAGCGGTCATTTCTAGTTTTATTATAATTCTTCGCTCACAGTGCATCACATCATTAGCGATTCTGAACACGGACAGATAAGCATTACTTGGAAGATACACATGTGGTCCAAACCTTGAAAGTATATTGCGTCACCAAAAATCATCAAATAGTCCGCGCGTGTAGCTAGCTATTGGATTAATTTACACACTGGATTCAGGTTACTGAATTTGACCTTATTATTGTATTTATTTTTTACTATTTGCCTGTGATGTTTGAAAAATAATTTCGCTTGATTTGAGTTAGATAATTACCTCATCCCATCCCTCCGGCTGCTTAATTACTAGCCGGGTTTATTATCATTTTTCAACGTGACACGTGATTATCAATTTTTTACCAACTTGTATCTTTTTAGTATTCTCATAAAATCATGATCTTCATCTTCAACATGAACGCAACACGAAACCCATGTCAATACTTTTAAATGGAATGTATCTTACGAGCATATGTTGAGAATGTGCTGAATATATAATGCTAAATCTTACAAAACCAACGACATAAACAAGGAGCTAATAAATTATAGCAACACGTGAAAATTCATACATTTTTTTCCTTTACAAACGGATACAACTTTTATTCTTGATAACCCCGTGATTAACGATTCCTTAATGGCACGACCACTGACTTAACAAATGACAAACATAAGTAATCCATCATGCAATTCAACGTAAGTAATTCATTAACTAAAAACATTTGTACACAAAGGTTCAACTTTGTATTTTGTGGATAACTGAGTATGCAAGAAAGTGCCATAACAAATGACCAAGAAGAAAGAAGGTGAAAAAAGGGATAAAAAGGAGGAGTGTAATAAGAAGTATAGTTTGTAACGATCGTCATTGTATTACCGTCAAACTTCTTTTTTACAGTTAAGATGTAAAGTTATAAAATATGATCGATTTGCCTTTTTTGATGATATTCTCTTAATTTAAGTACGTCGTATATCGCATTTATCATTGATCCATCAACAGAAACAATGAGAAAATAGCGTTGGAAATTTGGAACGACCATCGGGAGGCATTGCAAGATTCAAATAATAACTTATGTCCAAATCAAGGTGCCATGATCAGATATATATTTACAACGTTATTACACACACACACACACACACACACATGCAAATATTGCATGGATAGTCGTGCATAAAAAAGCTGGTTCCGTGCTTGTTGCCGCCTTCTCTCTCTCTCTTTCTCTCTCCCCCCCTCCCCCCATCAACCCTCGCAAACTCCGATCATCCAACGCCCAACAGAATCATCGAAACCCCTAATTTTCCAATTATTTTTTCAGCCCGCATTTGCTTCCCCTCAATCTTTAGCTCTTTATTCAATCCCAAAAAGACGAGATCTTTTAAGGCGTTTGCTCTGTTTTTGAGTCCCCTGCATTTTCATGAATTCTCTGTTTGGTTGTTGAGAAGAGGGTAAGAATATAGGTAAGAAAAAGAAGAAGAAAGAAGGTAGGATACCTTGTTTTATTGAGAGCCCAGATAACTATTAGCTCAAGTTTCGTTTGTTGGCTTTTCTTTTTTCCTTTCAGGAGACCAAGCTTCAAGAACTCAAGATTCAGGATCGAGGTCAGTAGTTAGGGACTTTTATGTAATATATCATGCTTCTTACATTACCTGTTGAAACCTACATGCCCAGATGAATCTTTTTTATGCTGAAGATGGAGATATCTTTGAAATGCGCACTAGTTTCTTCTTTTTTGTTTTCTCTTTTCTTGTGATTGCACCAGATAATGGATAAATAAACAGTTTAAGAAGATGGGGTTGTGGCTTTCTCTGTGTGATTAGAGCTAAAATGTTGCTTCCAAGTACAAGGGGTGTTCTCATTACCAAATTTTGCTTTAAAAGAGTCAGGAATTTAGTAAATTAGACTAAATTTGTGTGTATGCAGTACGTATTTGGAAATGTCACCTTTGTGCAATCAATTGGATATAGTACATCAAAAGTTAATCCTACACACCAGCACATTTGAAATGGTTTGCTTGATATAAACCCCGATTTTTCCGAGAATCAATATGGATTCGAGTCTAGACACAACACTTTCATAGTTCAGTTACCCAATTTTTTGATATGCTTTACGGAAATGCACATAACCCAGTTTCATCCGAGAAATAAGAAAAAGATTTAGTGGGTTCATCTGGATAGCCTAGGACTCCCTGATTATGGTGTATTGAATATTCTTTCAACTGTTTCCACTTGAATTTTAGGTGATAACTATTTGCAAGGAAGAGTATGGCCAGCCTTTCAGATATTGGTGTTGCAGCTGCGATTAATATTCTGTCCGCAGTTATATTCCTTCTAGCGTTCGCCATCTTACGGCTTCAACCAGTCAACGACAGAGTTTACTTCCCAAAATGGTATCTCAAAGGCATAAGAGCCAGCCCAACAAGTGCTGGAGCATTTGTAAAGAAATTCGTAAACCTGGATGTCAAAATGTACATACGATTCTTGAATTGGATGCCTGCGGCGTTAAGAATGCCAGAACCTGAACTCATAGAGCATGCAGGGCTTGATTCTGCTGTATACATTCGTATCTACCTTCTTGGGTGAGCTTTAAGATGCAGATTTGTGTCTATAGCAATTTTTGGACGCATAGTGTGCAAATTGTTTAATCAGATATCTTATGCACATTCTATAATGTGCTGCAGCACTGTTTTGCTCAATAAAAAATTTAAGGCAAATCATTTATATTTTGACAGCTTGAAAATCTTCGTGCCTATTACGTTGCTTGCTTTTGCTGTATTGGTGCCTGTCAATTGGACTGGGGAATCAATAGAGAAAATTACTGACACGGATTTGACATTCAATGACATTGACAAGCTTTCGATAAGCAATGTTCCAGCTGGATCAAAAAGGTAGATTACTTCGTCGTTCTCGTAAGTTTTTACCACCGCAATTTTAGTTCTTATTCACTATACTACAGTGAGCTTTAATAGAAATTTGTAGTACCTTTTGTTGCTTTATTGAGGAGCTTTAGATACGTACTACTAATTGCAAGTGACATGCATGTTTAGTGAAGTTAAATAGCATTCAAATGTATTCAACACAAGTCTTCAAAGTTTAAAACATGATGAGCATTTTATTTGTGACAGATACCGATTAGTATATATTCTAGCTTCCCCACAATTTTGATGACTAATCATGGAAGACTCTGTCATTTAGGATTGCAGAGTTTCTCTAACAAACTGCAGCCCTCCCTTTTAAAACGAGGGTCTACATTCTGGCAACATCAAGTCTTCAGTTATGATATACAAGTGCTCAAAATTCTAGCATCGTTGTGCCTCCTTCACCATGAACGAAATTTTTGTCATTTTTCTTCAGGTTTTGGGCACATCTAGCTATGATGTATGTCTTTACATTCTGGACGTGTTATGTTCTGTACAAGGAATACAAGATCGTAGCTACTATGAGGTTGCGATTTCTTGCTTCTGAACACCGTCGTCCAGATCAATATACTGTGAGTTTATCAAATTTTGTCAGTTCAATCCTACAAGTTATTTGATGTCTTCTTTTAACTTTTTAGCCAATAATGTCTTGTGGTCTCAGCTTAAAAACGTCGTGATTGCAATCTATTTGGTAGCTTCATGTTACCCGATATGATTTCATGGCATTGTCGTGTGCTTGCGTGTGTGTGTGTGTGTGAGAGAGAGAGAGAGAGAGAGGGGGAGAGAGAGAGATTTCATATCTTTGACCCCCTGCAAAACTCTTGCCACTAATGAAGAAACATATCGTGTGCTCATGCACATTCTTTGTCGTAGTTTTGCCTGGCTCTCTCTGATCCCAGTTCTTCTTGCAGGTTCTTGTAAGAAACGTTCCACCAGACCCAGATGAATCAGTTAGTGAGCATGTCGAACATTTCTTTTGTGTGAACCATCCGGATCATTATCTTACACACCAGGTGTGCATCTTTGTCAAGTAGCTGTACTTATGATACTTGATTGATAATATTAGGGCTTTGGTGCAGAAACACCTTGGGAAGAAATCCAGTTTGTTGAGTACTGATAGAGCGCAAATCTACATGTTAACTTTTATGAGTGTGGTTTAAATTTTGGAGCTTTTTTTTTTTCTCATTGTTACCATAGCTTTACAATTCTGAACTGTAGGTTGCATACAATGCTAATAAACTCGCAAAATTGGTGGCAAAGAAGAAGAGTACGGAAAATTGGCTTGTCTATTACCAAAACAAATATGAGAGGAACCCTACCAAATTTCCAACTACTAAGGTATTCAACTCCATGGGATACATCTTTGATTGCAACACTTTTGTTTTTCTAACTTTCTGATCCAGTGCTGTTCTATGACATTCATCTGATAACTGATCTACAAATTCTAATTGCGTTTTAATTTCATTGTACATAGACAGGCTTTTGGGGTCTTTGGGGAGAAACTGTTAATGCTATTGACTACTATACATCTGAAATTCAGAAGCTGAATGAAGAAGTAAGTCTCGAGTTTAGAGATTATTATTTCTCTGACCCTTTCGCTTTGTTGACTACCATATAATTCCCAAATAGCTTATGTTTACTTCATCTTGTATCATCATTTAGACACTCGTGTTCTTCGCAAAGTTCATATTGGTTTTGAATGTTGCTTTCTTCTCCTTTTCCCAGCCTCATCCAGTATGGTAACTGTCTATAAAGGCCCTAGAGCCATTTTTTGAGTGTCGATAACATCATTCTTATATATCTAGGCTAACAATGATTTCAGAAGTTATTTTAGCTTGTAGATGTTAATGATGCAAATTCGGTTGTGGACCGCTACATGCATGTGTTTTAGTTAAAGCAAAAATCGAATCAGAGGAGCCAGGGAAGGCCTCTGCATCCCCTTAACAACCAACAACGCACCCCCCCACGGAAACCAAATCCCATAAACATAAAGATGCATAACAAATAGTTAAGTTACATTAAGTTTCTAACTGTGCAACGGTTGACACATGTGTATACTAGAAATTCCTAAGATGCCAGAATAGGACTGGGGGTTGGGGCAATTGGTCAGGAAAGTGTAGGCATCTCTGGATGAGCTATGCTTTAAAATGGTGTGATATAGCTTTGGTGACGTAATGCAAGAATTGGGGTTAGTTACTTCGTCTTCTGTGGTTTGAAGCAAGGTTCTGTCCTAGCTTTTTATGTTGTCACAAATTTAACACCTTACCCCACATTATATACATAAGACTCATGAGATGAGAAAAGACCCCACGAAGGAAACTCAGGAGCGCATCTACTTCGCTAGCTTTTTCGAGCGAGGCAATGCCTTGTAGCAGGGATCAAACTGTTTCCTAAAAAGCTCGAATTTCGCTATCTTATCCTGTTATCTTATCCTGTTGCCAATAATAAGAGTCACTGTAGCGTTTATCAAGAAAATTTGTATGTTTAAACAAGCATTAGATAGTTTTCTTCGGTTCTGATGAGTGTTCTTGTTATTTTTGGTTAGGAAATTGCAGAAAGGGAAAGGGTTATAAGTGATCCTAAATCCATAATCCCTGCGGCATTTGTATCATTTAAATCTCGATGGGGAGCAGCTGTTTGTGCTCAGACTCAGCAATCGAGTAATCCTACCATTTGGCTAACAGAATGGGCTCCCGAACCACGAGATGTTTATTGGGACAATCTTTCAATACCATATGTCGAACTCACTGTCCGACGATTGCTCATTGCTGTTGCTCTTTTTTTCCTCACATTCTGTTTTATGATCCCAATAGCAGTTGTGCAATCCATGGCCAACATCGAGGCCATTGAGAAGGTTCTTCCTTTTTTGAAGCCACTAATAGAAGTGTAAGTTAAACCTTCTTACTCTGAACCTAATTTTTTTATCTTACCAGATGTATGAATTCCTGATGCACTTGCTAAATGTATATGTGTCTTGTAACACTGTGCTTTCTTCACCTTTTAAATTATCAAAGACACAAAGAAACGAACTGTGAAATTGTTTACTGGATGACTTTCAAGATATATGTTATTGACTCCCTTTGTGGGATTTCCTGATAATCATCCAAATATAATTAGACGGAAAAAGTACTTCTACATTTTAACTGAAATTTATTGTTATTCTTGTGGATAATGTTGCATGATAAAGTATTTCTGTAGTTATAGTTTCACGATTGCAAATACTTTGGTGGGATTGGGTGTTTAAGGACGATCTAATATCTTCATTTTGGATTTTTCTGCAACAGAAAAGTTGTCAAGTCCTTCATTCAAGGTTTTCTTCCAGGGATTGCATTAAAGATATTCCTTATTCTTCTTCCCATGATTCTCATGACCATGTCAAAGATAGAAGGTTTCACATCGCTGTCATCTTTAGACAGAAGATCTGCAGGGAAGTATCATTTGTTTGTGCTTGTTAATGTTTTTCTTGGAAGCATTATTACAGGAACAGCATTACAGCAGCTCAAACAATTTCTTGATCAGTCTCCAACAGAGTATGTCGCCTTTTTATCTTCTTTAGTTTAAGCTTCATATATGAAAAAGCCGGAGTGTACACATCTTGTTTAGTATCGGAAGTAAGCTTAATTGAACTCAGCTGGAACTCGGATCATTTTTTAATACTAAAAATTACCTCAAAATCTTGAGGTCCCCAAATTTCCCACAGACAATTAAGTTGTCCCAACTGATATAGTCCTCCTGAAAGAAGTTTGTTAATTTATCCTACTGTACACCTCTGCTATATAATATCAGATTGTCCCATTCATAATGCGATAATCCTGTTTTTGACTATTCCCATCAAAAGAGAAAAAAGAGAAGTACTTGACTTTGTGCTCTTCTTGCAGGATTCCAAAAACTGTTGGAGTTTCAATACCATCGAAAGCCACTTTCTTCATTTCTTATATAATGGTTGATGGTTGGGCTGGCATTGCTGCAGAGATTTTTAGATTGGTTCCTCTAGTTATGTTCCACATAAAGAATACATTCTTGGTAAAGACTGAACAGGACAGGGAAAAAGCCATGGATCCCGGTTCGTTGACTTTTGCTTCATCAGAACCTCGCATACAGTTATATTTCTTGCTGGGACTTGTGTACTCAGCCGTCACACCTATACTGCTTCCTTTCATAATTGTCTTCTTTGCTTTTGCCTATTTGGTGTTTCGTCATCAGGTATATTTTCTTTTGAACTGGCTGTCATACTTGAACTTTATGATAAGAATGCACATAGGCCATAATGGGAAGGGAGACAAACGAAGGTTGAATTAACTTGAACTTTATGATAAGAATGCACATAGGCCATAATGGGAAGGGAGACAAAGGAAGGTTGAATTAAGTATAAATGGTCACCTTTTTCTGTTTATAAGATTGTTATAACCATTAGGGCTCCAAATGGGGCCACATGACTCAAACCAACTCAGGGCTAGGATTGAACCCTGAGGGGCTACTTGCTTGGATCCCTGGTGGGGCTATGAGAACTGGACACAAATGGCCATTTCTCCGGAGGAGCTATGACACAAGTGCGTCTGGGGAGGCTTGAGCTCCTGACCACCCCATGGAAGGTGGAAGGAACACGTGGGTTATGAATGGGCATAAGTTTAATTAACAAAAGCTGCAAGCTATCATTAGTTTAATTGAGTCTCGAAGGATCTATTGACAAGAGCTCAATGTTTTGTTCACTTTATATTTGAGCAGAGAACTGTTGAAACTTTTCATATTCGTAAGAAGGTTGTTTTGCACTATTATGCTTTTACTAGTGTTAAAACAAGCATTGTAGAAGAAATAAACCTTCTGCACGAAGTGTCCAGTACTTCTTTCTGCTATTGAAGTTTTTAGCTTTTAAATGATATGCTGCTGTAATCATCATTTATCAACATGAGACTCGTCATTTTAGCAGCCCAGCTTGGTAGACCTACCGTCTATTGGTTTGATCAAGTGGATAAAGATACAAATGGATTTTATAATTATGTGTGAAACCATAAGCATTGTAGTTGTCTACCGCTAAATACGGAGTATGTTATATACTCAGTTGTAGGATTCTCTTCAGTATTACCCAGCTAGTGGCTAAAATCTGATATTTTATCTTTTTTGCAAGATCATCAATGTCTACAATCAGAAATACGAGAGTGGGGCAACATTTTGGCCAGATGTGCATAGACGTATAATTATTGGCATGATAATATCGCAACTTCTGTTGCTGGGATTGTTGAGCACAAAAGATGCAGAACAGTCAACACCATTTCTGATTGCATTGCCGATCTTAACCATCTGGTTCCATCGATTTTGCAAGGGCCGCTTTGAATCAGTATTTATAAAATTCCCATTACAGGCAAGTGCATCACATTTTATCCTCTAGCTATTTTCCAACATCAGATATTTATAATCATGTGATATATCTTGTACAAAGGTAACAGCCTTTTCAATTTTCATCACTAAAAGCCGCCGGGGCCTTCTTTCAAAATGGATGAAACTCTTTAAAAGCACCTTTTTTTTTATTTAGATTCGATTTCAGCTGAGATGTTGTGTCCAGTGAAATGCTAGTTACATTTCATTCTAGATGATAACTTCGATGATCACTCAGTAGAGAATTTAAGCTTTTGTTCAGTCTCCTCTCAAGACATAAAAGTTATACTTCCATACATTGATGCAAAAGGATCATATATCACATGCATCTGGCACAAATTTTCTTTTTGGCAGCAGGTCTTGATGGCAACCAGACTATATTTTCAGAACATCTTTAAGGAACTTTCCTCTGAAAATGTTTTGAGTATGTTACTCTTCCAAAATTCGTCTGAAATTTCAACCTCCATACCAAAAAAAGGACACGACTGAACAGCATTGATCTGTATATGATCCTGGAGCCTGGAAAGAAAAGGATAAAGACGATGCACATAGTTACAAACTGTTGTCTCAGCTAAAAATTTCATTTTACACCTAACATGATACGAAGTAGTGATTTTTTCTTGATGTACTTGATCACAGGATGCAATGGTGAAGGATACTTTGGAACGTGCTACAGAACCAAACTTAAATTTGAAAGCCTATCTCCAGGATGCTTACATACACCCGGTTTTCAAAGGTGACGAATTGGATAGACCACCGGCAATTGACGAAGAAGAGAACAACCCACTCGTCGCAACTAAGAGGAATTCTCGGAAGGGTAGTAATAATGGTTCCAACAATGGCAGTCCTCCAGCCGGCATTGTATGAGATTCTGAGAGGATCGTTCTTAGGAAGATCTCATTCTAGTGTAGATAGATTCTTTGTTTACTTGTATTATTGCCCTTGTGACTAGGTTTTTATGACAGTACATAGTATGTGGATATTAGAATATTACACACCAATTCTTTTTTCACAGATGACAAACACAATGGTAAGTGTACTTTCCAGATGTGCATGACTAGAACTTATGCTGAAGTCTGAAGAAAGGCAAGATCAACATGAAAATATCTGCTGACTTCACTGCAAATTGTAACAAATACGTACCTGCTGTGTTTTTTGACCTGTTCTCTAACTAAAATCGAAACTTTACTTGGATATCCTTTGTGAATAAGCATTATGTTTGTGGAGAAATTAGTAAATATATCTTGGCAGTCTATAAAAAAATCAAGGAATAAAATTTTGAATATTTCTTCTGTGTAGGCAAGAGAGCTCCTGCACTTCATTTGTCACAAAAATAAGACAACAAAGTGATCTTGTAGCGACGGAATGTGTTGGTTTCGTGTGACTCTATTGGCGCTCCTAATTGGCTAATGGCTCCTTGTGCCATCAAAGTAGGGCACAAGCACTGTTAAAGGGACGAGTTCTTGGCTTTTTAGCTGTGGTTGTGCTTTGTTTAGTTGTACTCGAGATTGAGCACTGCTCCCATTTGTTAAGAGTCAAAATTTTTGTTTAGACTCGTGTTATTGAAAAATGATGAATTTGTGTTCAACTTGTAATCGGTTCATTTCGCAGATCGAGTTGGGCTTGAGCTTGTGTTCATCACTGAGCTTGGCTCAAATCAACTAAAATTTTTTGTTTCACTCAAATTCAAGCCATAGGTTGAGATCTTTCTAAAAATGCTCATGAGCTTGTCCATGAACTGTCATTTTCAAGATAAAGGAATTTTAATCTTAGATCAAGCTCGGCTCATTGGCTAAATGAACAAACATGATCGAGTATTAAACAAGTTGGTCCACATGCCTGTTCATAAACGGCTCGATTCGTTTAGAGCTGTACTCTCAAGCATGAGGTAAATTGTTGTGCTCGTTCTTGACTAGCTTAAGTTTTAGAGCAAATTATTACTTCGCATTATGAAACGCAGCAACAATGAAGTAATATATCGAAGAACAAAAAAAGAGAAATCAAAAAAATAAACACATATTACAAGATTTACGAGGTTCACCAATATGGCTGCGTCCCTAGAATATGACAACACTTTGATTTCACAATTCAACAATGTTTACAATCAGAAATCCTAACCCCCCTGTCATTTTTCTCTGTATCTAATCTCTAAACCCGAAGACTAGCGCGAAGAACCCACATTATTGCAAAAGTACCCTCACAAAAAAAAAAAAATCTCTGGAATACACTCTCAAACAAAGGTTGCCTTCCGTACCTCTCGGCGCACTTACCGGGCGAGTGGGACTTTGCCAAACTCGGGGCTTGATAGTTGGTATACAGTACCTCCATTGTAATAATATCTCTAGACTAAAATTAGGCTCGACAACCTTATCGAGTATCGCTTTAATAAGATTTTAGATTTAATTCTTTTTATCTCCATTTGATTCCTTTTTATAACTGCGCAAGAACAGTGCAATTCGTCCGGATCATTCTAACACGTACCATATATATAACTTGACACAGAGTTACGAATCATGGCTCCACATTGACGGTCAGATTGAGATACCACATGGAGTTGCCATTGACAGTGTAACACAACGAACCAAACGGTCACACTCTTCCAAAAACTAAACCAAATCTCGAAGGGCTTCTTCACAGTTGATTGTGCGGTCCGATAAGCAGAGAGTACAGACAGGCAAAATACGATTCAGACGTTTCTCTACTTCCTTACTCTGATTCCGTTACTGTATGGAATTCCAAGTGGGAAAATCTTTGCTCTGTCTTGAGGAAACTCAGTTGAATTGCAGCTTTGTCTTACCCAGAAACCTCAGTGATGTAAGTTTTAGCTTCTCTCACTTGGGGTTTCTTTATTGTTTTGGATATTGGGTTTCCAATTTTGTATCTTGACGAACTTTTTGGGAACTGATATGTGATTTGCGCTTATGTTATTCAAATTGACTGCAATATCATATCCCTTTTTTCCTTAATTAGTGTCAGTAAAGTGGTAAGATTGTTGCTGAAAATGTGATTACAGACCGTGAGATTTGCAGTAGCTCTTTACTCCCAGAAATGTGACTAGTAGAGGTTATTCCAGTTTTCTTCTTTTCTGTTTGCGAAGGTAGTTTCTCAGACACCCTGCATTCACCATTGACACACAAGGAGGAAAAACCCCTTTTGATCTCTGGTGCTTTGATTTTAATGCATCCATTAGAGTGCTGATAGACTCAGAATAAGTAAATCTTATTGCTTGTGGTTTAAGTACGTTCATAAGTGCAATCTGGATAACAAACATCATGTCTATTGATTTCTGGTATAAAAAGTGATTTGCTGGCATCCTGCTTTTAACAGTCAATGCCTGCTAATATCAAGAGCCTGTTGAAGATTACTTCTTGTTCTTTCTAAGTATCATGCTTGTATCTGTACATACATACGCATTTATCTGGGAAGTACGATATGCATTAACCTTTGGTTCTCTGATTTTTTTTTTCTTTTTCTTGAAACAGACAAAAATTGAGAATTGAGTAAGCAGCAGCAAGTTTTATGTCCAGCTTCGTGCTTTTAGCCTCTTTTGGATTGATAGATGGCAACATTTCCTTTATCCTTTGTTTTGCGATCACACTGTCTAAGCTGTGGAGACATTAGATCTTCTTCTAAGTCGGTCGCTGCGGCTCGTTGTAATTATTTGAGAAGAGTGACAGGAGGCTTTGGGAAGATGGATGGAGAAAGAAGCCTAGTTTGTGGAGATGATGCAAAAGAGTCAACTAGCGGTTCTCATCAGAACAATAGGTTGAGAGTATTGGCCACTTCACGATTTTCTGTTGTTCAAAGTGCAAAAAAGGTTTTATCTTATCGATTTCTTACAGAAGTTGGTGGTCATGTAAAGGTACTCATTGAAAGGAAAAACAACAAGTATGGTGTTAATGTTGACGTCTCATCCTTGCAGCTTTTAGGGCACAAGGGTGAGCTTGTTATGGTTTGGGGCATTTTCAGATCCGATTCATCATGTTACATGCCTCTGGACTTTCTAAGCTCCAGTGTGGATCGCAAATCAAAGACCACTGACACACCACTAAGAGGGCCTGCAGTTGAGTTGGATTTTGAAGCGAATTTAGCTCCTTTCTATGTCTCTTTTTGGCTGAAGTATCGGTCAAGCGGTGGTTCACAAAGCTTAGAAGTCAGAACCCATAGGAAGACAAATTTTTGCGTGCCAGTAGGTTTTAGTTCAGGATATCCTGCCCCTCTGGGTCTTTCCTTTCCAGCCGATGGTTCCATGAATTTTGCCCTTTTTTCACGAAGTGCAGAAAGTGTAGTTCTTTGCTTATACGATGACACGATGAAACCTAAACCTGCTCTAGAGATTGAACTTGATCCATATGTCAACCGATCAGGTGATATCTGGCATGCCTCGATTGACAGCGATATACCTTTTATGAGCTATGGATATCGATGCAAGGGTGGTGGTCAGGAAAAGGGAGACAAACATGTTGTAGATAAAATCCTCCTGGACCCATATGCTAAGGTTATTGGGGATTTTTCTGGTCTTGGGCAATTGTGCAAGGAACCTGCTTTTGATTGGGCTGGTGATCCTCGTCCTTGCTTGCCAATCGAGAAACTCGTGGTTTATCGGTTGAATGTGATGCGCTTCACAAAAGATAGGTCCAGCAACTTACCTAATGACATATCAGGGACCTTCTCTGGTATTGCAAAAAAGTTCAAACATCTTAAAGATCTTGGGGTAAATGCAATCTTATTAGAGCCAATCCTTCCTTTTGATGAGCAGAAAGGGCCCTATTTTCCGTACCATTTCTTCTCGCCGATGAAGCTATATGGACCTTCTGGCAACCCTATGTCTGCTTTTAAGTCTATGAAGGAGATGGTGCAGAGACTGCATGCCAGTGGGATAGAGATTTTTTTAGAAGTTGTTTTCACACATACTGCTGAGGGTGGAGCACTAAACGAAATTGATGACTCATCTTACTATCATGTCAAAGAGAGTGAGGTTTTAGGAACTCGATATGCTTTAAATTGTAACTATCCAATTGTTCAACATATGATTTTGGATAGTCTGCGCCATTGGGTGATTGAGTTTCACATTGATGGCTTTTGTTTCATCAATGCTTCTTCTTTGTTAAGAGGGTTCCACGGGGAGAATCTCTCTCGCCCTCCTTTGGTTGAAGCAGTTGCCTTCGATCCTATACTCTCTAAATGCAAAATCATTGCGGATTATTGGGACCCACATGGTACGGTGTCTGAGGATATCCGTTTTCCTCATTGGAAGAGATGGGCAGAAGTGAATACGAATTTCTGTACTGATGTGAGAAATTTTTTGAGGGGTGAGGGTCTTCTTAGCAACCTAGCAACTCGACTTTGTGGTAGTGGGGACAAGTTCTTGGATGGTCGAGGCCCAGCATTCTCTTTCAATTTTATTGCCAGAAATTCCGGACTTTCTCTTGTGGACTTGGTCAGCTTCAGTAGCAGTGAGCTAGCTTCGGAGTTGAGTTGGAACTGTGGAGAAGAAGGTGCCACAAATAAACCAACTGTCCTTGGAAGGCGGCTTAAACAAATCCGTAATTTTCTCTTCATCTTGTTTGTATCCCTGGGTGTTCCTGTCCTGAATATGGGAGACGAGTGTGGCCAATCTTCTGGAGGTTCGGCTTCATACAGTGACCGGAGGCCTTTTGATTGGAATGCCTTAAGAACTGGCTTTGGCATTCAGACTACAGAATTCATTTCATTTTTGAGTTCACTACGGAAGAGGCATAGTGATCTTCTTCAGAATAGGAACTTTTTAAAGGAAGAGAATATTGAATGGCATGGAAGCGAGCAGTCTGCCCCATCTTGGGAAGACCCATCAAGCAAATTCCTTGCCATGACATTGAAGGCTGAAATGGAAGGAAGCCAGTCGAACTCTGAATCTTCTTGTCTCAGCGGCAACTTGTTTGTTGCCTTCAATGCTGCTGACAAGTCAGAGAGCGTTATCTTGCCCTCACTTCCCCCAGAGATGGCTTGGTTGCGTTTGGTTGACACAGCTCTCCTCTATCCCGGATTTTTCTCCATGGATGGTGATCCTGTGCTGGAACAGATGCCTGGATTAGTCATATATGAGATGAAGTCACACAGTTGTGTTCTGTTTGAAGCCAGAAACGCAAGCGTTTTCCCCCCAGCCCCCAACACCCCACACCACCACCCCACCCCTGCACCAAAAGAATAAGGAGGGAGGGAGGGAGCGAGCTAAACCAATCTTTTCAATTTTCATTACAGCACAGAATACACAAGGAAGTCCCTTGTTGTACAATAATGCTCCAAGTATGGGAGGTATAGCACGTAGGTGTCCTCCATGAAGCAATACGCACAAGTAAATAATGTAACTAGCTTTCCTCAATAAATGCTTCCCGCGTTCTCTTTGGCCTAATGAGTTTTGTTAAATACTTCTTGCTATACTAGTTCTGGTTCTAGTGATATTCCCATGAATGTGGTGTGCCGGGAGAGTGGAGTTGTTTATTTCCTTATTGTAAGTTCCAGATCTCGTAGAATAACAATCTTACACACTCGATACTCTTAGCTTTTACCATTGCAAAGCAATGGCACCTTATGTGTGGGATTCCTAAAGTCTGTTATAACTACCACCGCCGGCTGCCACCAGTCGCCACTGCCCGTACACACCCGCTAGCCACTGTTGCCGTTGCCGTCGCCGCCACCACTGCCACTAGCTCCACTGGCAGTCATCGCCGGCCACCACTGTCCTACTTTTTATCTAAATAAAAAACAAGTTTACTGTATGTTGATCAACCCATTAGAACCTAAAAAGGCACTCAACCAAACCAACTCAATTTTTTCAATCTTTTCTTGGTTAAACCTCGTGGTTTTTCGGGTTTGGTTATCCCATTCAAATTTTACCCCTAGGTTATAGCACCGGACGCGGTGCGTTAGTCACTTCGCCCTGTTGATTTGGCTTTCCTTTCTGAGTGGAAAAGGTGAACAACGGAGATGTAACACCAACCCCCTTTCAGGCAACCTCCTCGTGTACCCTTAGAATGGACAAACCAGTGACTCTTATTTATTTGGAATAAAAGAGAATTGCAGATAATAACAGCACAGACATTTTCGTTATATGATGAGATTCAATGGATAGATAGATAGAGTTTTTACCTTTAATAATCTATTTTTAATACTTTATTACTTATCTACCTCATTTTGAACCTTATTTACTTATCTAACCCATTTTTGAAAATCGTGATTTCAAACAGATATTTCAAGGGCAAAAAACATGGTTCTCAACCACGCTTTTAATATTCCAACGTATGAAATTTCTATTAGGAATCAAGATTTCTTTTGAAAACGTTGTTTCAAATAACGTTTTCTCTCTTCAAATCATTGTTTGGAACCATGATTTCCGAAAATGGGTTAGATAGGTAAATAAAATTCAAAATGAGGTAAAAAAATAATCAAATATTAAAAATAGATTATTAAGGGCAAAAACTCTAGATAGATATTCAGTAAACTGGGAAGCCGATTTCCTTTCCTGTTAATATCAACTGACATTCTTCTATACCATAAGAAAAGAGAAGCCACAACTACGTCCTCCTTAGTGCAAATCATACCACCATCTCAGCCAATCTAGCTAATTTCAAGGCAAGTGAGCACTGATCTTACATTAACCACATCAAACCAAGTGGAGTTAAGCTGTAACTTTCCATTTAGCCCCTCATCATAGCCTCATTGCCTAGTGGTATGGAAATAGTTCTGGCTGCATTCAAGGTTTTAGTACTCAACAATAAAGGTTTTTGTACTCGAAGTACGACTACCATTTCAAACTAATGGCCAGATCCAACAGAGCTTCTACTTGGCGTATAGCTTGCCGCTTCTCTTGTTGCTTTAACCTACTAGCGACCGCTTCAGGATCAAGGCCTTGTGGACTCTGTGCTTCACTCTGTTCGGACCTGACTTCTTGTAGTAATGCATCAACTTCTCTGACGAAATCTACCCTTAGAATAACATCATCGGCTTCCAATGGTGGTCTTAGCGGGCCGTCATGCTGACAGAAAATAATCATCTTTAGTAAATCGATACAGTTCCAATAAAATAAGCGGAAAAGCCTCAATTAAAGGTTAAAATATCAATTTCACATGAAACTTTAAAATCACTGTACAAGTTTGAATTGAATTCATGATATTCTTATCATTTTGGCTAGCAAAATCAAATCCAGTTGTCAAAAAACAATGATATTGGAGTTGTAACGTACCGCATCAATATTAAATCCTGATGGTGCAAGAATGCTGAAAGGATCCTCTCGTGGAAAGGTATCGACCATTTCCTTCTTACACGCCTTAAGCCATCCTTCGTCATCAAACCCATCATGCATATTTAATAGATCGTTGAGCAGCCTCATGGCAGGAGTCGCTTCACGTTTTAAAATCTCTGTCTAATGCGGAAGGTATTACAACTAGTATAATATAGTTGAAGGAAGGGATGCAGAAGCAACAGAAACTTTCATTTCTAAAGGGATAAATCACGAAAATGACGTATGGCTGAGTTTGATTTTAGATTGACCAAAAGGATAAACTTTGACCCTAAATATTCATTTTTGGGTAGCAGTGAACATGGCCTTGCTTTTATGCCGATTGCCTTGATAATATTCCCAAAAAAGTTCCAAGTAAACACTCAAGTCGTAAAAGAAAAAAAAGTAACTAAGCAACACGAGTTATAATCAACAAAGCAAGAATGATATCGTAGCCAAAACGAAAACCTCAGCAACGTGAGGAAGGCAACACATGATGCCCTCTTGGTGAGAAATGCATTTCAGGTGGGGACAGTGAGGAACACTATTCAAGGCCTTACATGCTTGGGGGCATATAGCAAACTACTACAACTTGTGATTTTGGGTTTAATATGGGCTTAAAGTTTTCCGATTGCTATGATCTGTTTGCTGAGTGCAATTATGAACACATCCAGTCAAAGTCATAGATCAAGAGTCCCTGTCTATCAAAAGTCAATTCAACCACAAAAATAAAAACAAAGGGTGGAATATGCCTGCACTTGATGTTGACAATGGTAATGCCATAAAAAGAGCATACCTCAACTCGCCGATATAAGAGATCAAGACTTCTGATTGCATCCTTTTCATCCTGAAAAGTACCATGTAGATCTTAGAGAATAGAGAAAACCCTCGATGCAAATGACAATTGGTGAAATTGAATAATACTGGCCAGCTTTAGAGAAAAAAGATACTCCTAGGATAGTTCATAATCACTGTAACTCTCATAATCATTACACAGGAGGACAAGTTAAATCCTTTAAACAAGTAACTACAAGAAACAGTAATATATAGCATGCAACGTCCCAAGTGAAACAGTAGCGTTTCTTTTTTTGCCAAACTGCCAACCATTTAGGATGTTTGTCAGTAAATTTTGGGAAAGGCGAAAAAGACAGCTATGTGCAACAAATCAATGTTGTAAGATCGAGCTTATAAATAATGGCAAAGCACAAGCTTATGTCCGACATCTGAGAGCAATAACCAACGGAACGCCTATTAAATCAAATGTTTTTTTATTCACAAACTTGCAATTGGTCAATTATCAATGCAGTCATAAACTATGGCCTCGGTGCAATCGTCATTGAAATGCCAGCATCATCTTATGACAACGATAAAGCACGAGCTTATTCTTAATTTCTGAGAGCAATAATCGATGGAAAGCCTAGTAAGTTCAACGTTTTTTACATATACAAATTTAAAACTAGTCAATTATCAGTGCAGTGATATTTCAAGTCCTTGGTGCTCGTAATTGAAACGCGAGCATCATCTTATGACAACTATAAGTCTCAACAGCTGCAATAAGTTCTTGATTCAAAATTAAGCTAGTTGAAGATAAATTTAGAAGATTACGTACTACAAACAGGGAGATATAGGTAGCCATATGATGAGTGCGCTCCAAGCTGTGATGTGAAGGTACACTGTGGAAAGTTATCTCTCACTTAATTTTTTACATTCACACGTCTACTGTTTCTTAAAATCTTTGTAAGTTTAGTGTCATCAAACCCGAACATTGGGAACCTCAGTAAACTAAACATACTTCATAGACTAGTCAAAAGAGTAAGTTGTTGCATCCCAAACAAGAATAAACTTTAGTAAACTGGGTAGGTAACAATATGGGTAAGATAGGAGGAATAAAGAGACAAAAGGTAGTGAAGGAATATGCCCTTAAACATACATCACGTCGAGCAAGATCAAGGCGATTCCATATGACCATGAGAACCAGTTCAGTGAGTTCCCCTTTCTCAGCAGCTTCCTCAATTTTCTACACATAAGAAAGTGAAACAGTCAAGAAAAACACATCAATGAACATGGAATGAAACGGATAGAATGAAATAACAGTTGCACAAAGGAACATAATGTAAAAGGTACAAGGATGATGTGAAAGGCACGGTAGGCATGATTATTTTTTATACAAATGGGGTAGTATAAGCTAATAAACCACTAAAGAATCTATTTAGAGAGAAGATCTTTGTACCCCGAAGCATTCCAAGTATGTTCGGCTTGATATGTAAGAAAATATGTGACAACGGATGTGTAAGATGAATCTTATACAAATATCACATTTTCTCAAAAACATGTGCTTCACTGTACAACTAACCGGCACCGCTGGCTCTCTCTTTCACCTTACAAACTAGGTGATTCCAGGAGGCAAGCGGTAAACCTTAGTAACCGAATAACATTGAAGGCTCACTAAACAGCTAGGTGCTACAAGACTATTTTGCTTCAGCATTATGAAAGTACCATTGATTACTAAGTCGTAAATATCAAAAGTGAAAAACTGGGGAAGCCGAGAGCCGACGGTGAAAGTTCTTTATTAATGGTGAGGAAAAGATTATTCGACAATGCCTGTGTGCCTATGCGCGGGCGTGAGCCTCACATTTGAGCAAAAGCATTTTTGATAGACCTTAATCTCTGGAGAGACTAGCCATTACATACCCACATTCATCTTTACAGTTTGAGGTTCACAGCCTGCTCACTCTCTCTCTCTCCACATCTCTCTCTCCATTTTGATGGACCTCACTTTACAAGAGAAATGCGGCTTTGGATGCCCACATTCATCTCCTAGTTTGAAGTTCACTCAGTGCTATCTCATGGTGCAATGAACTGCTTTTAACCGCGTGCTAAAATTTCAACCATGCAGTTTGCTTCTTCGATGTGATGAGAGCTTAAGTTTTGAAACAAATAATCAAGGCTTTTTCAATGGGAAGGTATGAGGCCCGTCAGAGGAGAATAACACCTCGTTGTAACATTAAGTTTACCTCTTCTACTTCCTCAGCAGATTTGATCAAGCTTGAAACCAATTTCTTTGCTTTACGAGAATCTTCTTCAGGATAATCCTTCATACGCATGCCAATTTCCCGATATTCGTCAACCTTTCTTTCCTCTTCCTCATCTTCTTCTTGACGCATACGGTGCAATTCTTTTGTCTTCTCGCGCTGCCGAGCTTGCCATTCCTAATTTGGGAAAAGATGAATGCTCCATTTCAATAAACACATATCATAAAAATACTGAAATTTTTGTCTTCAATTGCCAAACATGAATCTAGCTACGGGTTTCTCGATGAACCTCAGCAGAAATCCACCTTGTTCGCAGAAACATAAAGAGATGAAAAGTGGCGATCAAAACTTGCATCCAAAAGAATAACTTTTAACAGGAAGAAACATATTAGGGGTAAACATGCATAAAGGTTATGAGAATTCTAGTACGTAGTATGGGTCAGCCAATGCTAGGACTTCAATATTTAGTAACTTAAAATAGGAATTCATAACGTCACTTCCACATTTTATCTTGCATGTTATTTAAGCAGATAGCCTTTTGACTGGTAATCTAAATTAAGCAGAATGATCCACAAAGGTTATCAAAGTGGGCTCAGCCAAATTGGCAAAGGCACTCAATCTCAGAAGAGTCTTGATGTATATAGACTATTCATGCTGAACTCAATATTAACTCCTCTAGTAAATCGTACCAGAACTCAAACAAGTCCACTTTTTCTGTTTTACTTTTTTTCTGGCACGTAAAAATTCGAGCAATCTAGAGTTGTTACCAACAATTAGCTTAACTTGTTTCATATAGATAATCAATAGAAAGAGACAACTGCCTAAATGGTCCCTGAAACTGTTACTGTTTCGAAGGTTTTAGCACAAAAGGTCCTTATAGTTTGGAAAGTTAGCCAGATTGGTCCTTTTCTGATTACATAATAATAGACCTTAACATTCCCCAACCAAGGGGCAAAACAGTCATTCCATGCCCCATACAGTCTCCTCCTATACCTGTCTCTCTGAAATTCCCTATCCCCAACCTTGTCCCCAGCCATGGAACTATCACTGTTTTAAAGGTTAGTCCCTGAACTAACATGGAAAAACAAACAAAAGTAGAAAAATTAACGGAAGTTATAAAACAATATGAACGTCTCACTTTAACAACATCGAATAGAGATACTTGGAAAATCTGGAAAAGATACGAATGAACATCTCAATAACTACTGTGGCTAATTGATACTAAATTGCAACTAAAAAATCAAGAAATTATACCGGTTCCAAGAATCCTATGGTAACACACATACCCATTTAAAAAGAACTCCAAATTTGAGGCCTAGAATACCCAATAAAAGACAATGAATCCAAAGTTAATTATAGAGGAAAAACAAATTACGAAGATAAGGAAATCAAGAAAGACAAGTGGTAAGCACGAGAATGAAAGGGAGTCACCAACATCATCGTAAAACTCTTTTGGAAGCCCATAAAGGTCCTGCTCTTCAACATTCTTGCTCCTACAAACAACTGGCACTTGAAATTTCACCAAACAAATCAATACCCATTAAAGAAAAACGAAGACAAAACCAAGATGACGGAAACACGAGGGTGATGGTAAAGAAAGAGTAACCTGAGCTATTGCAACAAGTGGGGCTTAGAGCTACTGATGTCACCGTGCGAGAAAGAGGGAGGGGGAGTGGAAGAGGCGCGGCGCACCTTAGCCGCATCACCTTTGCCTCCATTTTTCCTGGGTTACAAGATTAACAGTGCGAATTCAGATTGTAGTCCTTTTCTTTCCTATTGCCTCTCTCTTGGATAAAACAAGGAAAAAAAATAATACATATGATGCTATTTATCAAATTGTGGTCCGCGCTTCGATTCATCGCTTTTATTTTAATTTTTTTCCTGCTTTCACAGTCGCATGATCAAATTTGCATCGATTTTAAGTTTTTACGTTCGCAATTTAATGTATATAAACGTAAAAGGAATAAAAGAGTTTTTCACGAGCAAAAATAATTTATTACTTATAAGAGTTTAGTTCACTTTAAAAAAAATCTAATTTTGAATTCTTTGCACTTCTTGATTTTTTCGTTTCATATTAGAACGGTGTATTAAAGCAATGTAGTCGTAAATATTTTGGGACAAATGAAGGGTAGACAAGAATATAAGTTTATAGAAATGGGCATTCCTTTCACTTTCCCTTTCTTATTTTTCTAGTCTCGCTAAATAAAACAAGACATTCCAAAAGAAAGTTGTAATTTTCTTTCTTTGTTTTTGGATCGAATAGTTTTGAGATTAAAAAAAAAAGAAAGGGTTTGACGTGTCACGGGCACAATCCATGTAAAGGAAACCCAACAAAGAAGCCCCGCGGAGGAGGGAAAACCGGCATCCATTACTGATAATTTGTTATACAACATTTATCTTTAACGGCCTTTAGAGACACAGTATTGTCGCTTAAATGCTAGAATATATAATGACCTTATTTTGCTAATAAATTACATTGAACGACGCTTTTTATATTACAGTGTTAGAACATTTAACGCACTCAAAACCCAACCAAAGTTTGATCCTTAAGAACTAGTAACAATGTAAACATAAAACAGCACGTACGGTCTCATACTGCCTTGTAACAATGTAGATTCACTAAGAACCATTTTGTTACTCCCCTCAATACAAAATCAAAATGTTAGCCCAAATTAAAGCAAAATACTTGCTAGTCGAATGGTATGTTAAATTGGTTTCTTTTTCAGTCTGTACAGGGGCTTCAAAACCCATCCTTAATCTATAACTCCTGTATACCTTTACATGACCAAAATGTCGGTGAGCGAATTGGACAGCCACCAAGATGGGTCAGAAGTTTCCTCTATGGGAGCCAATCATCTCTACCCTCTCTCTCTCTCTCTCTCTCTGTACCTTAAGTTAACTACCATTCTTTAACTGCTACTACTACCGAACTTCAGGCCCACTATCGATAATCAGTTCAGCAGCAGCGCCCATAGCACCAACCCCACCAATGCCCAGCAGGGCAAGAGCCAGTTCTTCCTCGTCCCACTGCCGCAATCCCTTGCTCAGACTCTTCATAACCTCCACATCCACCTCCCTCATCCATGTTGGCGTGCACGCGACCATCAAGCTCACAAACCCCGAGACATATGCCCGCCATGTTGCCCTGTTACAACCGAGTGATATTTTGCCTTCAAGCGCGCTCGCCATAAATTCTAAGTGGACCCGAAGGACATGTGGTCGCCGCTTAGATGCCGGTGATGCTGAGTCAACTCCCCAAGCAAATGTTCCAGAAAGCACAGCAAAGTATGCAAGAGCATAACCACCCAGCATTGCAATCATCCCTCCTGATCCTCCTCCAACGTCGGGTTCCCAGCCATGGACTGAAATAAACCAAGACGGCAAGGCTTCTTTAATTAAAGATTGAACCAAACTCAATCCACCAGTTATCCAAACTAATGAAGCCCCTAGTGAAGCTGCAAGCTTGACACGCGTCATTGCTGCAGCTAGAGATACCTGACCATATCTCAACCCGTACTTGGTTTTCTTCAGTTTTTCCACCTTGTCTGCAGGTAACTCATGGCTGGCAATATCTTTCACAGAATGCATTAACAGAGAGAGGATTTCTTCAGTCATGAACATAACATTTCTGACAGATCGATGGACTCGTAAGTAGAGTATTCCAGGAGCAACCGGAGAAATCCCACCAGAGAAGTGAGAGCCAAAACCATGACCAAGAAGCGCGCCAACACCGCCATTATTTGAGATAGGAGATGAATTTAGCCCAAGAGTGGAAGTGAAGCATACTCTCAGAAGCTGAACTACAGCATCACTATTGTGGTGGAACACAGTACGGGATGCAGAAAAAACAAGAAAGTCACTCCAACGTTTTGCCTTCTGAGCCCACAGGGAGGATATGATGGGCATGCATGGCCAAGGGCAACCTGCACCGAGTGCATTCAAGGCTGGGCCAATTAGGTTCAGAAAACGTTCGGTGGCTCTGTCAAGTTTATATGTTATTGTGAGGCTTACAAGGGCAGCCAGGGGTAAAGGAAGAGTAGCAGGAGAACTCGCCCCTACAACAAAAACAGGTGTCAGCCTTGATTGTTGACAAATAACTCATACCAAACTTCATTTGTCAGGTATAAGTCACCATAAAAATAAACTAATTACATCTTTTTGGACATATATATATATATATATATACTTCATTTCCCACATACAAGGAACCACTGCATTTAAGCTTCAGACTACACGTTTATCCCTACACCACAGCAAGATCTAACCTGTCTATATTCCATCAAAATAGATGCAATGATTGATATTTTTGTTGTTCATCATCTAAGCCTTTGTCCCAAACTAGTTGGGGTCTGCTACATGAATCCTTTTTCATCACATGTTCTCTGATAAGTTCCTGGCAATTAAGTCTTTTTGTCCGTACTTCTCCCCCATGTAACCTTCGGCCTTCCCCTACCTCGATTGACCCCATAAACTTAGCAGAAATCACTTCGTCTTACCCCCTCGTCTTATAGACATACAAACTCGCCCAAATTCTTTTGCTATTTTTTCTGATTACTTCTACTTGTCCGGAAGCACTACTTAATTACAGATAGGAACTGGTAACTATCAATAGGACACACCTGCAGCAAGACTTGGAACGTCAACACCAGTGGCAGCTAAAATTTGATTGATCTGTTGCTCAACCACTGACAAATTGGCAGCAGGGCTTGGCCAATCAGTTCCATTCATGAATGCAGGCTTCCAAAGACCTCGAGTCACTTCAGCTGAAAAGTAACTAACTATGGTCGCCAAAGATGCAGGAAGGAAATCAGCAAGATCTTTAAGCCCTGAGATAAAACAGAAAGCCATCGGTGGTGTGTATTCTTTAATAACTTCAAACAAAATGTTAGACCAGTCAGTAATTAATTCCCTGAGTAAGTGGGATGAAACTGAGAAGCACAACAAACATGAAATATTTCCTTGCTTCAGTACTTCCACTTCTTTGGAAAACTATATCTTTGGGACTATTGCCATATTAGTGTTATGATCCAAGCATGTCACGATCAGTTCACATTCAACAAGTAGCGAGGAAAATCTGGAAAACAAGGATAAGTAGAAAACAAATAAATGTAAAAGAGACCATTTGAACACTAACACAGTTGAACATGTTAAGTGACCACTTGCTTTAAAAGTTTAAGCAGCTAGAGAATGGGCCGAACAGTGTACATCGTGCTTAATAGATCATACAGATATATCAGGCTCATAAAAAGTATTGCAACGATGAATCTTTCTCTCTTAACATGCATTAACTTCTCACTCAATTGCATTGAACCATCATGCATAGATGTTGCAGTGAATGCAAAAGCATACAGATAATCTGAAGCAGAGTGGACTAACCTGTGGCCAGTTCACGGGGTGAGAGTCTTCCATGGGCACAGGCCGTCAGAGCAGCATCAAGCACAAAGGGAACAGCTTCCAGGATATCCCAAGCAGGTAGTTTAAGCCGGAGAGAAGAATCTTCAGTGCCACCCCCGGATGAATTACTACTTCCAGAAGTTGCAGGAGTCAAGGACTGACCACCTCTATTTATTTTTTTAAACATCATATTCAGGAGTCCATCAAAAATCTGGTAAACAGGGGTTCCAGGTACAAGACCAGAGAGAGTTGAAGCAATACATGCTTGATGCTGCCGCAACCAAAGTGTTAATTTTGGAAAAGAATCCAAGAATATGGGTTCTGTAGATGATGGATTTGACAACCTAGACAGTCTATTACTATTACTTTGATCCTTAAGCGAACTTCCGGGTGATGCTAACTGGGAGTTGCGAACCAGTAAGAGGTATTCTGGGGTCAGCTGGGTTCCCACTGGAGTGACATCTCCCATTACATGCTCAAGAGGTGGTTGGTGAAACTTCCATAATTTCAGCAGAAGAGTAAATGCATTGGAGAACACAGCATGCGGAGAAATTTCTTCCCCCGTCTTCAGAGTCCAAGAGACCTTGGGTGCACATGATCCGAAGACCTCACATATGGGCATCAACACACCAGCAAGTTGTGGAACCTGAAAAAAAGTGGTACATTAGCTCAGCCAAATATAAAGTACCTCAGGCAGTTCTTTCCTTTACTTACTTTATTTCTTCTTTCGCGCATAATCTGGATTAACTTTATATTAGCTTGTAGACTTGGCGGGAAATTCCTTATGGATGTAAATTACTGGAAGACAGTCAAGAGATCATTTATGGATTTGCTTGTATGCATCGAAAGATAGCATAAGAAAAATGACACACTAAATAGCGAGACATATTTAGTAGGGGACAGTGCTCAAGTTACTGATGGAACCAGGATTTTCCCAACAAAGACTTTAACTTAATAATATCTTTTTCCTTACATTTTTTTTTGGGTTCTTCATGCAGAAGTAAATATCAAGTTCACAACAAACGCATATATCAGAAGTTCAACCTACCAAACCATGCAAGGAAAATATCTGGACACAGTCGATTGACGATATTCCAACAAGAAGAACATTTAGAAATGGAGCATAGTTAATCAAGTGGCTCTCGCTCCCAGAACAATCTGAAGGAACTGGAGGTGATAGCAATCTCGTGATGATAAGCACAGTATGTTCCTGTGAACATAGAGTTGATCAAAAATCACTTTGTATGCATGGTCTGAACTGCCTAAACAAGAATACTTGAACAACGAGCAGCCTGTTTAGCTATTCACAACAAAAAGTACTGGAAGATACCCTGGCCTGAAGGGAGTAGAGATAAAAGAGTAACTATGAATGTTTGCAAGCATTACCTGTACATTCCAACCACGAGTTAGAGACGCCCCACAAAGGATTGTAGCAGCAGAAATCTTTTCATCTTCTGAACCGTTGACTGCAATTTCATATATCTTCTCTACTTCTGCTAAGCTTCCATCAAATCCATGAGCTCAAAATTCAGTTGCCATACCACTGGGTAAATTTACAAAAAAGAGCATCGGATATACCTGGCTTCAGGAAAAAAATGGGCTCAACTGAAGACCAGGCCATTCTTAAGAAAAACAGTTGACATGTGGTTCCACTTATGACACAAGGAAACATATAACAAA